>CM035108.1:62695470-63082068 GCA_020205505.1 Panax japonicus | reverse complement strand
AAATGTGTAGTACTAGCCTTTAATAAAGGTAAGGTGGTGGATAAGGTGGGGATAAAGTTGATCCACATCATCCTTGCACTACGGCCAATGATATTCATTAGTATCACAACCACAAATTATCCATGCACTATGGGTCAAGGATATTTGTGTATTCATCAATGGTCATGATCATGCCAACAACTGTCCATCAATGCACTACGGGCCAATGAGGACTTTTACCACATCATTTATAACATTACGATCATGATTACACCGAATAATCCCTGGTCATAAGCATACCAAGTCCAACACCACAGGCCACAGATAACTTTCAACAAAATTAAACATGAGGATGATGACAATGATATAAGAATTCAATAAAACAATTTCAAGAATTAATTTATCTAGGAACTAATAACGTCCAAATTGTCAACATTACACTTCTTTGTAGAGTAAATTTAAGAATACTCAGAAGAATATTTTCATAAAAAATACTAGATGAAACGCAAGTATCAAGGATATTCCACTAATTTCATGGAATATAGAAGTTAAAACTTTAACCAACTGAGTATAATAAAGAATGGAATAACAAAAGAAATAACCATGCATGAGGTACTTCGCATAGACAGGTTATTCCAACAGAACAATAAATAACGGAATCAGGTCAGGCGTAATACGCACCAACAGGATATTTTAACATAATAATAAAGAATGGAATAACAACAGAAATCACCATGTATGCGGTACTTTGTATAGACAGGTTATTCCAACAGAATAATAAATAACGGAATCAGGTCCGACGTAAAATGCACAGACAGATATTCCAACAGAATAATAAAGACGGAACCAGGTCCGGCGTAAAACGCACAGACGGGATATTCCAACAAAATAATAAAGAATGGAATAACAACAGAATTTCACCATGTATGCGATACTTCGCATAGACAGGTTATTCCAGCAGAATAATAAATAATGGAATAACAGAAGAATTTCACCAAGTATAGGGTAGCCCGCGTATAAAGGTTATTCCAACAGAATAATAAAGACTGGAATAACAGAAGTTCTCTTCATGAATATGAAAAAAAATACCCCTTACCTTATAATGAAGAAACTGGATATAGAAGTAGTGAAGTAGCAGAATACTTTTCTTTTTTCTCTCTATAATTTTCTCTCTCTAGAGTTTCAGTAAATTCAAAAGAAATAATGAAGGAATGAGCTTCTATTTATAGAAGAATGGACTGAATAGTAACCAATCCATGAACGGTCTAGATCAATTTATTTTAAACGGACGGTCCAGATTGGTTTACAATAAAAATAATATCTTCTATTTATAATCTAATAAAACGAATAACTTTTAAAAAGATTTTACTATGCAAATACTATGCAGGCACTATGCAAACACTATGCATAAAAAATATAATATATTCTAATTATTGTCTAATAAAACGAATAACTTTATAAAAGTATTCTGTTTTATATAAAAAGATTTACTATTAGCCTAATAAAACGAATAACTTTATAAAAGTATTCTATTTTATATAAAAAGCTTTTTTGTTTTATTACATTAATAATACTAATAAAATAAAACTTCATCATCATTATTATTATTCACACTATTAATTGATCAGGTCGTTTCCAGGAAAGAGAGGACTTTTCAATAAGGATTTCTCCCTATTGGCATGCAATTAGGTGACCAAACCTCTCCTTGGTAGAACTTCTAAACATCGTTAATATTACAAATAATAATATTAATAACTTCGTCATCTCAATTATAAAATGTCAACAATAATTGAATCAATTAACGTGAGATACTATGCAATAATTACTAAAGCAATAATTGAACAAAACTGAGTGATTTCTCACGTAAGCATCAATAATCAATACCGTGTGTACTATGCAACCACGCGTATTCATGTACTTTTAACACCGAGTGTTTCAACAGTTAATGGTAAAACTTTCGCCGTTATTTTCATAGAAAATATTTTATCGTTTTCTCAATCCGACAATAATTCTGTTGTGGGGTCCACCAATGATTGTGCCGTCATAAGAATATTCCTTGACCAATCGAATATTATAAACAACTTGCGTATTTTGTAAAATTTCTAAATATTACCCATAACTATAACATTATATCAAATTCATTCCATAATATTTAAAAATGATAATTATAGAAAATTCATCTTTATTCATAAAAGTTGAGGTCTTACAAAAATCTTTTTATATAAAACAAATATTTTTATAAAGTTAATTGCTTTATTAGATTTAGATAAAATATATAAATATATAAATATATATATATATTATATTTTATTGCATAGTATCCTTTCTATTTTCCTATAAATAGGATGCTTAGTTAGAATTGAAATCACACCAGAAATTCAGAATTATCTTCTATAATCTTGAGCGTATTGCTTTAGAGTTTTAAGAAGCTTTGAGCGTAGTGCAAGTTTTCTTCAAGTATATTCCCGCCCTACCCGTCGGAGTACTCTTCTTTATAAGGTAAGGGATATTATTTGTTGTACTCATAATGGGTATTATTTTTTTCGTATTCATGAAGAGAACTTCTGTTATTCCATTCCTTATTCTGTTGGAATAACCTGTATATGCGAAGTACCGCATACATGGTAAAATTCTTCTGTTATTCCATTTTTTATTATTATGTTGGAATAACCTGTCTATGCGAAGTACCACATACATGGTGAAATTCTTCTATTATTTCATTCTTTATTATTCTGTCGGAATATCCTGTTTGTACGTTTTTGCATGACCTGGTTCCATTATTTATTATTCTGTCGGAATATCCTGTCTGTGCGTTTACGCATGACCTGATTCCATTCTTTATTATTCTGTTGAGAATAATCTGTCTGTGCAGTCTATCGCATGCATGGTGAATTCTTCTGTTATTCCATTCTTTATTATTCTGTTGGAATAACCTGTATATGTGGATTACCACATGCATGGTGAATGATCATTTGTATTTCATTCCTTATTAAATTATGGAAATGATCTGTCTACGTGGATTACCACATGGCGGTGAAAATCCATTTGCAGTTTCGTAATTTTTCTGACCCTAAAAAATTATGGAAAGTCATAATATAAGCATTGGACTGATGAAAATCATGAGTATATGTAGTATTATTAAGTGTTATGATAAGTTATGTTCGTTATTATGTGAAAACATGAGAGTTTCTTAGAAATCACAAATAGTTGAAAATCAGATTCTTGGAAAAAATAGAACATGAAATTCAAATTCTAGAGTTAGATCTATGAGTTTTCTAACTTATCCAAGTGAAATCACTGGAAAAGGTGTTGTAGATTTTCGTGTGAACTGATTTTAACAAAGGAGTCAAAAACTGCAAAGGACCAAAAAAGTTATGGATAATATTTTGATAAATTTAAAGTCTTTAATATTTATCCTTATTTTCGTTTGATTAATGCTTATATTATTGTCATCATCCTCATGCTTATATTGTGATGAAAGTCATCTTTGACTTACGTGCAGAGATGAACTTGGTATGATTATGACCATGGATTATTCGGTATAATCATTACTGTAATGTAACGAATGATGTGATAAAAGTCCTCATTGGCTTGTAGTTCATTGGTGGACAGTTGTTGGTATGATTATGACCAGGGATTATTCGGTATAATCATGACCATTGATGATTACATGAATATCCTTGATCATGGTGCATGGATGATGTGGTTTATTTATTAAGTTGAGTTTCAGCGATAAAGTTGATGAAAATCTTTTTAAATCATAGAAGATAGTAGATTTTATGCTATACTTGACTCTTCTAATGGATTGCTTGTTCGCAGCAGTTAAACTTGATGTCTATTGTATTTTATTAGTTTAACATTGTTAAAGACTAATGATAATTTATTTTGCATTATCTTAGTCATAATATTTTTTGTTGGGCTAGTTGAGCTCACCCTTTCTTTCACTGTTCTCTTCAGGAAATGAAAATAGTTGGGACGAGTCGGGGAACAAAGTGATAGTCCAGATGATAGTATTAGTAGTCCTCACTATTTTGTTAAATAGTGTGACAATAAATGTAATGAGGACTCCATTGAGTGTGGATATTGTCTAGATGACAATATTCTTATTAAAAATCTCAGTTTATGTTTTGTCGTATTTTTCACGACAATTGTATTATTAAATTGTATTTATATTTTTGTACCATGTATTTGGCGACTAAGATGGGTGATGTATACCTATTTTGGGGGCATCACAAATATTAAATTTAGGAAACTGATATTTTTACATAAAAAAATTGATATTTTTACATTTTCACATTATTTTTTAGATAAATAGTGAGCCGCTGAATCTCATCTCCATATGAGACGAGACTCATATGCAACAATATTCTATTCTAATATGCTGACAAAATCAGTTTCCTTAAATTTTACTACAGTAAGGTTACATTTTTATAATTATATTAAAAAAATGGTTTATATTATGGACAGATAAATTCAAATTTTTTCCCAACAGAAATTAACATGCTCCCTCCATTCTAAATAATGACATTTTAAAGAGTTTAAATTTTTTTCAATCTATTTGACGTTACACCCAAATTTCTAGTAATCATTAATTATAATTTTTTTCTCTATTACCCTCAAGTATCTTTTTTATCTCATTTATCTAGATAATTTTATATATATTCTTTAATTAATACAAAAATAATTATGGTAATACACAGAATTAGAACAATAATAATTTTTTTTTTAATAAGTGTTTAAACAAGTCAGTCACTTATTTAGAAATAAAGGAGTATTTGTTTTCAAATTTCAAGATATCTCTTGAAATCTCATGAACCTGATCAGTTGACAAGTAGTAAGTGCAAAATCAATGAAGTATTATTATAGTGTATGTACTTTGGGTGCTCATGAGTTATGCCCATTAAAAGCTTATAAGTACTTCCATCTGCTCTTCAGCGCCTAAAGTGCTTCTTTGCTCTTTATTTATCAACTTTGTCTCTTTACTTTTTCAGTTCCAATAATTTTATAATCTCCGTCCGACTCCCATTACCATAAGTTCTCTAAAAATAAAACTATTTATTTATTTATGTCATATTTTATCTATTCATTGTGGATATATTTTTACTAAATCCAGTGGTAATACTTAATATTTATGCACATAAAATTACTATTCAATGTGGTACTATTTACCTCATTTTTTACTATTCAATGTGGTAATATTATTTAGGAAATTTTGACATGTTTTTTTCTTCATATTTTCACATGAAAAGTGTCGCTATATATGTATAACAACGGTAAAAACCATCGCTATAGGACGATTTTCATGTGAAAATATCAAAAAATCATATAAAAAATATAAGTTTCCTATTATTTATGCGCGTGAAATTAATGTTTACTACCTGGACCCTTGAGTTAGTTAAACAAAAATTGGTCTTAAAATTATTATCTTATCCTATTTTTGTTTAACAAAGTCAATCAGTATGTGCTACCAAACACTTTTTCTTTTCCTTTATTTATTTAATTTATTTATTTATTTTAAGAGACCAAAGTGTTGAAGGATCATGATTAAGAACTCTTTTACCTAATTGATAGTTTAGGGACCAAAGGACTAAAAACCCACAGGTCAGGGGATCTTTTACATAGTTTTATATTTTATGGATCAAAATGCAATAAGGTGCATAATTGCAAGGACTATATTGTTATTTCCCCCTTCAAACTTGATAAACTATAGGATATTATAGTTTGAAAAGAAATATAGATTGCATTTGGAGAAACAAAACTTTCTGAATTTAGTTATTGATTAGGTAGATAAATCTCAAATACAAATACAACTGGATGCTCCATTTTTTTTTCTTACTGCCTTTGCCTCACATAAATAGTCTCATTTATATTTATAAATTTATAAATACTAATATATACTCCTAAATAGTATTTATTGCATACTTATTCGTAAATAATTGTTTAATAGTAATGGCATAATAATGAAATTGTAATAATAAACATGAGTACATAATGTCGTTTTAGAGTGTTGCTATATATGACGACATTTATAGCGATATTATATATTAACGCGTGATCACGCATTACTGTTCTATTTTATAGCTTTCAATTATCCAATAATCACAACCTACATTCAACATGAAATTAATGGACATGTAAATCATTTTTCATCATTATACAACTAGTGATGATAAAAAGAAGATTTCTTTGTGGTACTAAATTTTTTTGATAAATGAGATTTCCTATTCTTGGAAAGGGGGCAGTATTTCCCTTTTTTTGTATGATGAACATTGTTTCATAAATCCAGTTAAAGAAGGGGCCCAAGAAGAATCTAAAGTTTTTTATAGAGGTAGCTCAGCCTCATGATGTTGTCAGAGAAAATCCAAATGAGTGGGTGGGGTGGGGTGGGGTGGGGTGGGGTGGAGTGGGTGACTTAGATTCACAGGATCTGAATCTGACAATCTTCATGGGCACCATAAGGGCCACAACCTTCACAGTTACTTCTGCCCAGTTAAATGCCTCCACAGGCATACATAGGAGGATACAGTAGTATTTGGGTGAGAGAGATTTTGTCTGCCCAAAACTTTAAAGTTCAAACTTCTTTTTCCATCTCAAAAGCATTCAAACCAACACAAGTTTTTAGGTTTTGAATACGGAACAATTTTTTGGCCTTGTTCCAGCGAACAAGGAAGTGAACCATGCCGCTCGCCGGACACTGCATAATTTACGATTTTGACCTCTCAAGAGTTCATTCCAATGGTTTTTAACAAGAGTTTAATTTTATACACGAGCAGTGTTAAAATCATGACACCTATTACGTTAAAGATGCCTGTCATGATCTTTAACACTAGCACCGCTCGTGTGCATACTATCACTGCATTAGTTCAACTTGAATTGATCTCGGAATTCTCAGAAACTTCGGAATCATCTTTATCAAGTGTAAAAGAAAGACGAGTATAACAAAGAAAGCATCACCAAGCTCACCAACACAGTAACACTAACAACACGTTTGAACTCTTTCCCAACTGTTTCTGATCAGTTGTTACAAGTGCAGTCATCAATTTTAGCTCTCACATTTCTTGTAGTGCAGAAATCTCTCCTTGAGTAACCCATTTAAAAAAAAATCACGAGCTTCATATAAATACATATATTTCATTTTCCAATTCAGTAAAGAAGAGGAAAAGATACTGTACAAATGGGATCTACCAAGTAAAAACATTTATGTTAGTAAATTCTGCTCTGCTCCCATCAGATCCTTCCGTCTGCGCTTTGTTACGCTTGCACCAACATGAATACTGAGGGATAGGGCCCTCTTCTCCAACCACCCAGGCATGCTCTGCAACATTTGTTAGAGACATCCGCTGTTTGGGTCTGCAAGAGAGAATTTTTCAGCTTGTCAAACAGGGGGGAAGCATGACAAAAAAGATTAAAAAAAAACATTGGTAAAACTCGTGGGTGGAGACGGAAGATATCAAATCTGGCTCAAAGAAATTTCATGATGGAGAGACAGACCTTTGCAGAGAAGTCCCTGTATTAAGTTCTTCAGCAAAGGGTTCATATTATCCGGGAGCAGCAATTCATTGTTAACAATCTGGAGAGGGAGGATGGAAATTTTCTCTTAGACAAACCATCAAAAACAAGAACAGCAAAAATGATGATAATCGCAATCATGTCTTTCAAAAATATCAAAACAATCATTTTACGCACCTTTTCGTACGTATCCTGCAGAGTATCTCCAAGAAAAGGGTAATTACCCAACACCATACAGTACAAGGTAACTCCAACTGCCCAGTGTCCAGCAGCTTTGCCATGATAGGTCAAACCTGTTAATCAGAAAAGAATGTCCCCATTAATTTGTAAATATTTTCAAGCGTCCATCGAAATCTTATTATTTAGTTTCCACATCAGGAGCACTGTCTGACCTAGACAGCACTCAGGAGCGAGTAAAAACTGGAGTCCCAGGAGAGCGGCGAAGTTCATCATTATCATCCTACAGATACACTTTATTAGAACGGGTAATAGATAAACCCAAAGTCATGCTCAAGTTGATAAGCGGAAAAAAAACTGTAAAAATTAGAATCAAATAAAACCTCAGAAAATTCACCAACACCATCTTCATAGACCCAAAATTGGTAAAACCAAAAAGTCAGGAAAGAGCACGCCTGTTTGTACCCAAACTCAACAGTAGCTAGCTGTTGCTTGGCAAGTAATTTGTAGTCTTCATTTCACCACCGAACTTATCCTTCCAGATATTTAATGGAGGAACCTCAAATTTGTAACTTTCCCATCTCAGGAATATACAGTATATGCAACGGCATTCTGTTATTCTACCAAGAACACATGCTTTTTGACTTTTGAAGTCAATTTGAAAATTCTAAAATTCAAAATTGTATATAATTTTATTTAAGTTGTAAAAATAAAAAATATGATAATAAGTAGTACTTTATAGATGTACTACTAATTTTGTTATTCTGTTGTCAATAGCATTCTTTGTTTTAATGTATCCTAGCATAAAATTAAGTATTCTAAAAATCTCCGCCTAGGACCGAATAATCCCGCCTAGGCTCTAGGCTCTCTACCACCTTGGCAGAATCAATCCTCTACTTTGAAACTCTACAATACTTGAATGAATTTTTTAAAGCCTTAAAAGATTTTTTTTGGTTGTCTCATATAAAATTAAAAAAAAGTACATATACTATATATTTTATATAATATAACAAGTATACATTACACTTAAGAAAACCGCCTAGCCGCCTAGGAAAACACTTAGTCCGCCTAGGAAAACCTAGGCATTAGGCTCCCCCTCCACCGTCTAGGAAAACACTAGGCTCCCCCTCCACCACCTAGGTATTTTTAAAACACTAGCTTAAATCACAATTTGTTATTCCACAAAATAATGTTTTAATGAGCTCATGCAATAACTTGGCTGAAACAATAAAAAGGAACAAAATGAAAATTTTGCAGGTTAAATGTGTAAACTTCATGCATATCACAACTTGAGGAATGCATTATACTCGAGTGATTACAATGGTCATATAAGGGAAAATGAGATAAAGCTCATTACCCTCAAAAACCTGGCTGACACTGAAGTCGCTGATCTTTACCGTACCAGAACCAGTGACCAAAAGATTATCAGGTTTAATATCCCCGTGTACAATATTCTGTAATTTATACAAGGGAAAATATTCATATTCATATGAATGTTGTGATACAACAATAGATCAATAAACATAGAATAACAAATTGTCAAGCTAGGTTATGTGGAAGGCATGATGGAAGAATATAATTCACTGGCGGGTTCTATGTCTAAATATGACATGAATGATAATATACATATTAAATATTAGCACAAATCTGATGTTCCAGGTTATCAGTTTATCAATAGGCTGTCTCATTTTGCATTTAAACAACATCCAAGGAGAAAACCCTTGAAAAGCACCCAGACACGCACAGACTTACCCTTAAACAGAATATATTATGCATCTTCTCTAGAAGATGCCACAAACTTCATCCACTGGCCAGTCCAGAGGTAAGCTACTCCCAAATATTCCCAGTCCTAAATGCGTTGCTGAATAATGGTTTAAGCCAAGGACAAAAACTGTTCATAATTCAAGATATGCCATTTTAATAATTTCTTGTGATTTATCTTTCTTTACTCATCAAAAGAATTTCTTATGATTCCATAAGCTGATACACCATATCACAGCTAAAACGGAAATAATCCATCAATATTCCTCCGGTGTTTTTTGTTGATCTCTTAGTAGAACATCAGATTCTCAAATCTCAAAATGATTTGAGAATCTCAAAACAAGTAATGACTAATCTTGCTATAGCTAGAGTAGAGAGTCTAGAATGAAAACAGTTAAAGTGAATATTATACCTCAAAAGGAGTGGAACCACCAAGAACATGAAACAATGACAAGCCAAAATAACCTATGTACCTTGCCACTGAGCATATTGAACTTAAGTAGATTTTTTGTTTTTATCAGCAAAATATCAACTTATGTAGATATTGTTATAATATGACCAACCTAATGTTTAGTTTAGTTGAGCGGAATAGAATGGAATGATTTGGTTGGTCAACTTGAACGGAATGCACCTTCCATTATTCATTACTTTCTTAAGGTAATTCAAGTAAACCAAACACCTAATGATTGATCATTCCGTGACGGTATGAAAATGGACAAACCAAACATAAAAAGGAGAATCACCATTCTCATTTCATTCCTTAGTTTTATGACTTTTATCCATTCCAACGAGCTAGAAATGGTTAGTGAATGCAACCTAAATGTAAAACAGGGAATTGATTTAAAATAGGGATAATCAGTTGAACTAATAATTATCAACGAAGCTTTCAGGGCATACATGAGCATGGAGATACATCAACCCAGAAGCTACATCCCGCAAATACTTCCGCGCAGTATTTTCTCCTAGACCACCTGGAGGACCAGATCCCTCACAGATCCATTTGCCTTCAACATATTCGAGAACTGAACAAAAAACAAAGACATTGTCTTTTTGGTCAAAACAAAATGCCAACTTTCACTCTCTTCAGAATGACATTACAGTTTGCCATAAAGAACATATAGTCACACATATGCATAACGTGAGAATATGGATGGAGACAGAGAGAGAAGGAATACCCATGTAGAAGTGATCAGTTGTAGGGTCATCAATCACCTCTATAAGATTTACTATATTGGGGTGCTCCACCATTTTCATAATTAGAACCTGTAATTCAAAACTTTATAATTAGACCATAAACCGAATAGAACACATGAAGATGAATGCACAAATGAGACAAGTGACAAGTGAGACTGACCCCATATACACAAAGACTAATCAAGTTGAATTCATAACATAAATGGTAATGCTGATAGAATGATAGTTGGAAGCAATGGCATTAAAATAGGTAAAGCGATAAACCTAGGATGTGGCAAGTACAAACTGTGCCCAATTTATCTTAAAGATAAGTAGTAATCAGAGAGTGAGTAATGCATCGGGGAGAAAGACTTTACCACAATTTAGAAAAGAATCCAACTTGAAAAGTAATAGTACCAAGGGAAGAGAAAATTTTCAATATCCCAAGCAGAGAACAAGCGAACAATACCTCACGAAGAACATCAGTCATGGCAGTCTCCGATGGTGCTACTCGCAGCTTTAGTAAATGAGACTTGTGAAAAGCCTACATTCATAAAAGTGAAAACTTACGCAACAAAATCTCCATTTGTTACTGAAGTTTCCTTTTCTAACGTGCAACAATGTCTCCACAATTACTAACAAAATAACTACTCTAGTATTAAGCAAAGCCTCAAATATCTCCCAAAAGAAGTGTTTGGTTAACCATTCAAATGGGTTATCTTTAACATTATAACGGTTGATTATTTTCATAACATTACTTCGGTAATAGATAAAATTCTGAAGAGAATCAAGACTGATAAACTACCCTAATTGAACTCACATCCAACCTTTAGGGGAGAAAAGGGAAAATAAAGAAACACCGGCGGGAGAAAACAGAAGAAAGAAACACAATCCAATAAACTTAAAAACAAAAAGGGTTCAAATCAAAGCAAGATAAAACCAGTTAAAACATATCCGGGGAAAAATGAAGATGATAAGAATATATTCTGCAACACTAAATGCCTCTTCAAAGATGAAGAGTCCTACCTTGATTGCATACTGCTTCCCATCAACACGGCTTCGATATAAAACCTGTTGCATTGACAAGACTAGTGAAGAATAATTTCTTCTACATGGATTGATAGATTAATATCATCAGAAATTAGCTTACCACTTTCCCGTAGCTACCAGAGCCAATCTTACACTCGCGTACATACTCATTAACCATCTTGTTCCCATTGTCATCCTGACAATTTCCAAAAAAGAATCAGTAACACTGCTTAATATTAAATATAAACACCTGATGCAAGTATTGATTTCATACATGCAACATTATATCCTTATTTCTAATGTACAAACACATGGTAAGCTTACAGGAAATTACATGATGGAATAGACAGTTCAGACAAGAAAGTATCTACATAACCAGCTACAGTCAAATACAACTAGCTTTGAGTTTGACGGTCATATGGTTATACAGAAGTCACGTAGAGATATGTGCAGGGTTGTTCGAGCTCAGTTAAAGCTAATGAACTTTAAAATGTGGTCAAACTATGCTTGTTTAGTTCTCCAGTCTATCCAAAGACAAGCCTTCAGCAATTCAGCTAAGCATACCACAATTTAGGTTCCAGTAACTTGGTCAATTATAAGTCATACACGACATACAGTTTTTACTAGCTTATTCAGCTGAACTTAACAAATTTACAAGCTCAAATCACGCTGCAGCATGGCTTGGAAAAAGCCATTCTTCAACTGCAACCAAGTAGTTTTGCTTGTTTTACAACTATATGTGGACCAGTCTTGTAGATACACAGAATAGTGACATAAGGATGAAGCTCTGAAATGATAACCGAACTATTATGAAAACTTTCTTTGTAATAGAGCTGCACACATGATCTATTAATAATAAAATCTTTAGAAATGTTGGTATGCAAATATTCATCCATTAAATGTATAAAATACCACACTATGCATATCTACTTGCTAACAAAATATTCACGCATATTGCAACAAGTTATTTAATTAATTTACCGATTTACCATCAATTAAAGCATGTCAAATTTGCGAACAACAGTGTGAGCCTAATAAGATAGCTTGTGGCAAGTCAACTTGCTAAAGACATGAGTCGAAATGTAACAAGTTATTACTATGCAGTGCCAATATAACAGTGAATCTTATTTAATACCTATAACTATATAATCTAAAAAAAATATCCACATTTTACCTCTCTGCGAATAACTCTGTGGGTCTCTTTGACAGGAAACTCCCTGCAAATCAATCCATTTTGAGTTCTGTAGAGGATAATCTCTTCCGATCGTTTTGCAGGGCTTCGCAACTTGCCATCATCCCCATTTCCGGTATCAGTTACATCACCATTATATGAGCAATCATCGCCATCATCTTCTACCTCTCCAGGCAACAGCAACTCATGCGAAACGTGATTGCCAAGACGCATAGTGGGCCTCGGTATATTTTTGCTCTTACTTGCAAATGAGAATCCGAAACAACCACCACAACCCATTTCAGTCACTCTTCCTGTGGAGTATCTCTTTATAAACATGAGATTTTTGGTTCTGAAAAATAACTTTATACTGTATAGTTAACAAGCTTTAGCCCCAAATCTACAAACAAGGACAAAAAAAAATACATTAACCTCAACCATTAACAAATTAAATAACCTACTCAAATTATGCAACCTTGAAAAGAAAAAATTAGCTATTACAAGCACAACCCAACTGTTAAAATAATGCTAGTCTATGGTTTCCAGATATGACGCCTTTATTAAAAAACATAAAACCCAAACATACATACACCAAAATTAGATATAAAGTAAGGTTCGATATGAGAGAGTAAGATTCTAGCCTGATTTACAGAGTAGGGATGGGGGCTTTAAGCCCTGATCAGCTTTGCTATTCCAGAGGATGCCATTCAGAAAAGTGAAAGAAACAGTTGATCAAGTTGATGCCATTTCGATTCAAAACCAACATCTCGAGGACTCCAGTTTAATATGAATCAAACTGGTCCAGGTAGCCTCTTTTTCTCAACCTTGACCTTTTCCACCATTAAACAAATAAAAATAATAAATTGAAATTAAACTTGAAGCCAAATTCAAAGAAAAGACACAACTGAATTAGCAAAAAAGGACAGCTTTTATCTGGAATTTTCAGAATACATCACAATGAAAATGAAAGGTTTGAACTTTTAAAAATTAAATGTATAATAAATTATATATGTAAAGATCGGATATCAACCTAAATATCCAGAATGATACAAAGACTTTGTGTAGTTGAAAACAATTCAACGCCCCAGCTGCGAATTCATCATGAAGTAAACAAATTAAAATAAATGGATTGATGTAATAGGTGGATTTTGAAGGGGAAATTGGGGGTTAGGCTAATAGGGAGCCCTAATTTAGACAGAGGCGAGGGGCGATGTTACGGGGGAGGACTGTGGAGAGAGAATCAGATTCGTACTCTTATCGAAAAGGCAAAAGCTTACATCTGTTTGCGCGTGAAAGAAGGGAAAAAAACACGTGTGATGGTTATGTAGTTTTTATTTTTCAAGGAGAGAAATTGCTAGTTTTAATATATTAGGACCGAAATTGATAAAATGTAGAATTTGAGGGAGATTTTATAGTTTGGTCATTTGATAATACATATAAGGCTATCCATATACATCTATATATAATAAGACAAAATTAAATTATTATTTTTGTTATTGTTGTTTGGTATCGGACTATAATTTAATTATTACTAAAATAATTTTTAAAATCACTTGATTTTATTTTATTAATTATTATTAAAACATTTTTTAAACTTAAAATTTAATTAAGTTTTTTAGAGTAACTTATTATTTTATAACAATTTATTTTTTACAGAAATTATTTACTAATATTGATTATTTTGAGCCTAAATTAAAATACCTATCAATTATTTTAATATATTAACAATCATATATTTAGTAATAAATTATTCTATTATTCTATTATAATTATCTACAAAGTAAAATATTAAAATATAAGTAAACTATATTAAGTTGGAGTAATTTGAATTAGTATTTATAACTTAAACGACATAATTATTATAATATAACTATACTAAAATATACAATCATAATAATTAACTAGCATTAACTTGTAAAGACACATAATAATAGTATTTTACGAGTGTTTAACATTTTAAAATTTTTAAAATAAAGCAAAACACATATTTATTTTATAAATAACATTATTTTTAATATTTTATTTATTTTATATATGATTTTATAAAAAAGTTGAATTTCCCAAATCAACTTACTATTAGTATTAGAATAATTACAACATTTGCTTAAAAAAATAAAATAAATATGAACCACATCAAATTATCTATTATAATTAATATTATATTATTTGATGAACCTCTTATAGATTCATTAGATATGAATCTATTTGATTCATAAGGGATAATTGTTTTCCAACCTTAATAGAATATAATCACGGTGTGACATCGTAGGATTTTTAATAATAAACAATTTAATAATAAAATTAAGTTAAATTATATACAATTATTAAGTTAAGTTGTGAATTATTCATTATTAAAAAAATAATAGTTAATGTTAGAGAATAAAAATTCTTTTTATGAGCCTATAAATTTTAATGTTAACTTATTATTTTACAATAATTTTATTCTATATTTCTATAATTATTTAGTCATACAATAAATCTTAACTTCAAAAGTATGTTTAGAATTTCATTTTACTCAAATACTTTAAATAACTAAATATTAAAAATACAGGGAAAATATTACGATTACATAATATTTAATATATGAGACATTTAGTTAATTAATGTTAAAAATAATTATGACTTATATATTGTGATTAAACATTAATTAATTTTTAAAACTAAATTTCATAATAGTAACTTATTATTTTACAACATTTTTTGGTTAAATTTAAATATTAAAAATATATAAATATATTATGAGTGTAAGACCCCAACTTATTATAAATAAAATTAAAGTTTCCTCTATTTATTATTCTAAATTAATAAGGGTTAATTTGATATAATATTTTGGTTATGGGTGAAATGTGCAAATTTTACAAAATAAGCAAATAGTTATAAAATATTCCTTTTGTCAGGGAATATTCGTTTGGTCGTGGAATATTCTTTTTGTTGGAAATATCCATACGACGGCGCATTCAATTATGGGCCCGATAACGGGAAATGGTTGGATGAAGGAAAATAACAAAGTTTGAGTTTTATAAATAACCGCGTAATTGTTACCGTTAACACTGTTGGAATACCTGGTGGTTAAAATACAGTAATATGCATAGTTGCACAGTAGCACACGGTATTGCATAGTATAGTTGAATTATTGATTCTTACGTAAGAAGGCACTACTCAATAATTGTTACAGTAATTATTGTTCAATATTTTATTTTATTGATTCAATAATTGTTGCGTTGATAGTTTATATTATTGTTGTTTCAATAATTATCACTGCACAGTATTTTCCATTATCACATCAATAATTCATATTATTTGAATAATATTAATAGATAGCATTATTGGCAATGTCTAGAAAGTTCTGTCAATGAGCAGTTTGGTCACCTAATTGCGCGCCAGTAAGGAGAAATCCTTATTGGAAAATCTCAACTTTCCTGAAAACTGCATGGTTGCTATTATTGTGATTCTGTAATATTATTTGTGAATAATTAATTATTAATTTATATGATAAGGAAATAGTTATTTGATGTGGATATAAATGATGAATTTATTTATTTTATGTGGTTATAAATGAAGGAATTAATGCTGAGGTATTTTATCAGTATTTTGTCGGAAGGAAAGTATTAAAAATCACCTGTTTGTGGATTTTGGATATTTTCTGTTTGAAATTTGAAAAAAACTCAAAGCTACAAAGTTGTAGAGAATTCGATTTCGTGTGGAATGGACATAAAATTCGTATTTTTATGATAAACGGACTATTTTCTATGAATTACTGAAGTTTCGGAAAATAAAATGATTTTTATTAAAATTATGGGTGGGACCCACTCTTATTTGAAAACATGTGGGCTGCTGATTTTTGGTTCAAAGGTAGCTGGTCTTTGTTGACAACTTAGGTTGGGTAAGAGAAAAAATGAAATAAATTATTATTTTATTATTTTAGTCTCCTATGATATTCTAGCATTTTCCTATAAATAGACGCTTAAGTTAGAATTAAAAATCACACGAGAAACAAATTTTCTTTCTCTCTAGATTATCGAGCGTATTTTTGTGAGCATTTAGATACTTTGAGAGTTGCTGTTCTGTAAAATTCCAAATTTTACGAATAAAGATTTAATTTTCTCGAAATATTTTTTTGAATATTATAGTGTGAATTTGATATAATGTTATAGTTGTGGGTAGTATTTATAAATTTTGCAAAGTATGCAAGTTGTTGTATTATATTCGATTGGTCGGAGAATATTCGTACAATGACGCAATCATTGGTGGACCCCACGATAGAATTATTGTCGGATTGAGAAAATGACAAAAATATTTTTATGAAAATAACGACGAAAGTTTTACCGTTAATACTGTTGAACTACTCGATAGTAAAAGTACAGTAATACGCGTGATTGCATAGTAGCACACGGTAGTGATTATTGATGCTTACGTGAGAAATCACTCAGTTATACTCAATTATTGCTACAGTAATTGCTGCATCATATCTCTCATATTATTGATTCGATTATTGTCACAATATCATTTGCATTATATGTTATATTATTAAATCAATAATTGAGACGACAAAGTTATTAATATTATTAAATTGTAATATTTACAATGTCTAGAAGTTATGTCAATGAGAGGTTTGGTCACCTAATTGCGCGCCAATAAGGAGAAATTCTTATTGGAAAGCCTCCTCTTTCCTGAAAACAACCTGGTTGTTAAATATTGTGAGTTATAATATTAATGATGAATAAGTTCATGTTGATTAAAGATGAATTTGATAGTTCCATTGTGTTGGGATTATTTGTGTTAGTAGAAATCGACATCTATTCCGATGATAATTGATGTGTGGAGGTTATATTGTTCAATCGGGTATTCGGGACACTTTTTGTGTCGGAGTACTATTCATGAGTTACTATTCACGAGTTACTATTCATGAGTTACTATTTACGAGTTATTATTCACGAGTTACTATTCACCCGATCAATATATTTTTTTTCGGTCCAAATTATTTTTGGGTACAATATTATTCCATGAGGAGATGCGTTAATTTTTCATACCGTTGGTTGAATTTATAATAGTAAATCAATATGGTTCGCTGGTTTAAAGTTTTAATAGTAAATCAATATGGATCGCTAGTTTAAAGTTTTAATAGTGAATCAGTATGGACCGTTGCTTTAAGTTTTAATATGGACCGTCCGTTTAAAAGTAAATCAATCTGGCCCGTTCACGAATTAGCTATTATTCAATCCATTCTCCTATAAATAGAAGCTCATTCCTTCATTATTTCTTACGAATTCACTGAAACTCTTGAGAGAGAAATTATAGAGAGAAAGAAGAAGAGAAGTCAGCTACCTTTCTATTCCAATATCTAGTTTCTTCTAAGGTGAGGGGTATTATCTTTTCATATTCATGAAGAGAATTATTTTCTTTCAATACTCGTAAGAGTTGTTATTCCATTCTTCATTATCATGTTGGAGTAACTTGTTTATGCGAAGTACCGCATACATGGTGAAATTCTTCTATTATTTCATTCTTTATTATTCTGTTGGAATATCCTGTCGGTGAGAATTTCGCATGACCTGGTTTCGTTCTTTATTATTCTGTTGGAATAACATGTTTATGCGAAGTACCGCATACATGGTAAAATTCTATTGTTATTTCATTCTTTATTATTCTGTCAGAATATCATGTCTGTGCGTTTACGCCGGACCTGGTTCCATTATTTATTATTTCGTATTTATTATTCTGTCTGAATATCCTGTCTGTGCGTTTACGCCGGACCTGGTTACATTATTTATTATTTTGTTGGGAATAATCTGTCTGTGCGGTCTCTATCGCATGCGTGGTGAATCCTTCTGTTATTCCATTCTTTATTATTCTGTTGGAATAACCTATCTATGTGAATTACCATATGCATGGTGATTGATCTTTTGTATTCATTCCTTATTATATTGTGGAAATGATCTGTATACGTGGATTACCGCATGACGGGCGAAAATTCATTTGCAGTTTCATATATTCTTTATTATACTCAGTAGGTTAAAGTTTTGACTTCTATACTCCATGAAATTAGTAGAATATCCTTGATATTTGCGCTTCATCCAATATCTTTTCATGAAAATATTTTTCTGAGCATTCTTGAATTTTACTCTACAAAGAAGTATCATGTTAACAATTTGGACGTTATTAGTTCCTGAATAAATTAATTCTTGAACTTGTTTTATTGAATTCTTATATCATTGTCATCATCCTCATGTTTATAATTTATTGAAAGTCATCTGTGGCCTGTAGTGCATAGATGGACTTGGTATGATTATGACAAGGGATTATTCGGTATAATCATGACCGTAATGTTACAAATGATGTGGTAAAAGTCCTCATTGGCCCGTAATGCATTGATGGACAGTTGTTGGCATGATCATGACCATTGATGAATACACGAATATCCTTGGCCCGTAGTGCATGGATAATTTATGGTCGTGACCCTAATGAATATCCTTGGTTGTAGTGCAGGGATGATGTGGATTATTTATTAAGCTGAGTCTCAGCGATAAAAGCGATGAAAAAACGTTTTAAATCATAAAAGATAGTAGATTTTATTCTCTACTTGACTCTTGTAATGGATTGCTTATTCCACTGCAGTTAAACTTGTCGTCTATTATATTTTATTAGTTTAACATTGTTGAAGGTTAATGATAATTTACCCTGCATTATCTTAGTCATAATATTTCTTACTGGGCTAGTTGAGCTAACCCTTTCTTTCACTATTCTCTTCAGGAAATAAGAACGTAGCAGGGACTAGTCGGGGAACGGAGTGATGGTCCAGATGATAGCATTAGTAGTCCTCACTATTCTATGAAATAGTGTGATAATAATTGTAATGAGGACTTATTCTGAGAGTGAATATTGTCTAGAAGACAATATTTGTATTAAAACTCACATCTCTTATTGTATATTTAAAGTTGTATTTGTATTCTGTACCATGTATTTGACAATTCAAGATGGGTGATGTATACCTATTTTGGGGGCGTCACAGTTGGTATCAAAGCTTAGGGATATGATCCCTGGCTAAGATGTGAGACAAGAACTAGGAGGGGAGAGACGGGGAATTCCTTCGCTAGTATGACCTACCTAAGTTTATTTGGTATTTAATTGGTCGGTCAGAGTATAAGGATAACATATGATATGTTAATTAACTCTTGTTTTGTGGCAGTGTTTAAAAAAATGGCAGCTGAAAATGTTAACAATGGAGTGAATGAGACCATTGAGACACCTTTAATCACTAACCAGGTTAAAGTCATATCAGACGAAGAAGAAATTAGAGATATCTACGTGGTGCGTGAAGAAATAATAGTTGCACCCGAGCTAGTTGCAGAAGTAGCAGCTGAGACTGAGGAAGAAGAGGAACCTGAGGAGAATTGGTTAGAAGAAGTTTATGATCAAAATTTAGAATTACAAAATCGTATTCATGAGTTGGAAGAGCAGACTGAAGAACGACAAACGGTTGTGGAGCAAAGAGATGCAACAATTCAGAATTGAGTTACCCGATGTGCGATGCTTGAACATAAGCATTCTTTGGCAGAGTATAAGATATTAGAGCTGAAATCTGAGAACGCTATGATTAAATTTATGATGAAAGCAGAAACAGCTGAACGAAGAAGAATAGATTATGCGTGGGTAACAGCCGCACGATGCGTTGATAGTGTAGAAAAAGACGTCTGATCCAATAAAGTCAAAATAGATGAAATGGATTTCGCTTTTTGGACAACAATTGGGAGAATACAACATCGAATTCGGAATTACCCTGTGCAGAGCGGTCAACCCCAATTCGATATGGATCGGAGAATAATGATTCGAATCATGGATCAGGAATGTGACGAAGCAATTAAGGGTGGAATGTACTCTACAGCAAAGTTAAGTCCAACTGGGATGTCCTAGACAAGTCAAAATCGGTAGTTTAAGTGAGAGTGTTTGTCGAGAAACCCGAACGAAGTTATCACGGGTAAGTTAATTATAAACTCTTGCAAAGTCTATATCTTATTCAATATTAGTTCTACACACTCTTGTATTTCACTTAGTTGTGTTCAACGTTTAAATTTGACTCTTGAGAAGTTAGACTTTGACTTATTGGTTGAAACTTCGTTAGCAGAAACCTTCGTTATCTCCACTATTTATAAATCTTGTTTGATTCAAATCAACATTTTCACGTTACCTGTCGATCTTATCTCTTTGAAAATACTTGCCTTTAATATGATTTTAGGAATAGATTGGTTAACTACTCATCATGCTTTTCGTAAAATTGTTAGCTTTCATATTCCTAACCAACCTGTTATGCGAATTCAAGCAACCAAACTACTAAAGTCAGTCATTGTTATATCAAGCCATAAATAAAGAGCCCCGATCCTTTCGTTGTTGACTTCCTTGTGTGGAAGGCATCGAAGCCAGACTTTTCGTAGGGAACATTGTGAATAATGATGGCAAGTTGATAGGTATCAATGTGACGTGTTATCCAAGTCTTGGATGAGAGTCACAGTTGTGAATGATATTTCTATTATTAATAAATTTTCTGACATATTCTGAAGACTTCTTAGTCTACCCCTAGAGCGTGAAATCGAATTTTTTACTGACCCCAGTACAAAACCCCATTTCTAAAACCCTTAAATATTTCTTCAACTAAAACGAACGTAACGTGCGCCAAAGACGTTGACTCGAGCTGTTGAAGATTACGACTATACCATTCAATATCATCATAGAAGAGCGAACGTGGTAGCTGACGTGTTGAGTAGAAGATCGTAAGTGTTTACGAGTGCGATGTTGTTAACATAAAACCCATTTTGTATAACTTACAAATGATAAAGATAGAGTTAAAGACTCTAAGGACCCACGTGGTGATATCAAATATACGAGTAAAATCGACTTTAATCGATAAAGTTAAAGCAGCTCAAGCTACATACTCAGAGCTGATGAATGTGAAGAAGAAAGTTCAAGAGGGCATTATTCTAGAAGTAAGAATCGATGAAGAGAGGAAATCTCAACCCTCGATTTAATTGTCCCATTTAAAATCCTCGATCGAGTAGGAAATATGGCTTATAGACTCGTTTTACAGCCAAATATGTTGCGTGTTCATAACGTTTGTCACGTATCGATGTTACGTAAATATGTGGACGACCCGAACTATATTATTGATTTAGAACCGGACGAGATAGCGGATAATTTAACGTATGAAGATGTACCTGTTAAAATCATGGAATATATTCTACGCTTAAAGGTTATAACTCAAGAGTTAGGATCTGACGAGGTGTACTCATCTATTCGGCATACATGGTACGTACGTAAATTTCGAGGGCGAAATTTCACAAGGAGGGGAGATTGTAAAATCCCAAATTTTACGAATAAAGATTTAATTTTCTCGAAATATTTTTTTGAATATTATGGTGTAGATTTGATATAATGTTATAGTTGTGGGTAGTATTTATAAATTTTGCAAAGTATGCAAGTTGTTGTATTATATTCGATTGGTTGGAGAATATTCGTACAACGACGCAATCATTGGTGGTCCCCACGACAGAATTAATGTCGGATTGAGAAAACGACAAAAATATTTTTATGAAAATAATGACGGAAGTTTTATCGTTAATACTGTTGAACTACTCGGTAGTAAAAGTACAGTAATACGCGTGGTTGCATAGTAGCACACGGTAGTGATTATTGATGCTTACGTGAAAAATCACTCAGTTATACTCAATTATTGCTACAGTAATTGCTGCATCATATCTCTCATATTATTGATTCGATTATTGTCACAATATCATTTGCATTATATGTTATATTATTAAATCAATAATTGAGACGACAAATTTATTCATATTATTAAATTGCAATATTTACAATGTATAGAAGTTCTGTCAAGGAGAGGTTTGGTCGCCTAATTGCGCGCCAATAGGGAGAAATTCTTATTGGAAAACCCCCTCTTTCTTGGAAATAACCTGGTTGTTAAAAATTATGAGTTATAATATTAATGATGAATAAGTTCGTGTTGATTAAAGATAAATTTTTAGTTCCATTGTGTTGGAATTATTTGTGTT
The DNA here is from genome assembly GCA_020205505.1 of Panax japonicus. Classification (NCBI taxonomy): domain Eukaryota; kingdom Viridiplantae; phylum Streptophyta; class Magnoliopsida; order Apiales; family Araliaceae; genus Panax; species Panax japonicus. Next base: position 63,059,211 of record CM035108.1, on the reverse strand, counting down.
AGTAGAAATCGACATCTATTCCGATGATAATTGATGTCTGGAGGTTATATTGTTTAATCGGGTATTCAAGACACTTTTTGTGTCGAAGTACTATTCACGAGTTACTATTCACCCGAAGAATATATTTCTTTTTGATCCAAATTATTTTTGGGTACAATATTATTCCATGAGGAGATGTGTTAATTTTTCAGACCGTTGATTGAATTTATAATAATAAATCAATATGGATCGCTGATTTAAAGTTTTAATAGTAAATCAATATGGATCGCTAGTTTAAAGTTTTAATAGTGAATCAGTATGGACCGTTGCTTTAAGTTTTAATATGGACCGTCCGTTTAAAAGTAAATCAATCTGGACCGTTCATGAATTAGCTACTATTCAATCCATTCTCCTATAAATAGAAGCTCATTCCTTCATTATTTCTTACGAATTCACTGAAACTCTTGAGAGAGAAATTATAGAGAAAAAGAAGAAGAGAAGTCAACTATCTTTCTATTCCAATATCTAGTTTCTTTTAAGGTGAGGGGTATTATCCTTTCATATTCATGAAGAGAATTATTTTCTTTCAATACTCGTAAGAGTTGTTATTCCATTATTCATTATCATGTTGGAATAACCTGTTTATGCGAAGTACCGCATACATGGTGAAATTCTTCTATTATTCCATTCTTTATTATTCTGTTGGAATATCCTATCGGTGTGAATTTCGCCTGACCTGGTTCCGTTCTTTATTATTCTGTTGGAATAACCTGTTTATGCGATGTACCGCATACATGGTGAAATTCTGTTGTTATTCTATTCTTTATTATTATGTCGGAATATCCTGTCTGTGCGTTTACGCCGGACCTGGTTTCATTATTTATTATTCCATAATTATTATTCTGTCGGAATATCATGTCTATACATTTACGCCGGACCTGGTTCCATTATTTATTATTCTGTTGGGAATAACCTGTCTGTGCGGTCTCTACCGCATGCATGATGAATCCTTCTGTTAATTTCATTCTTTATTATTTTGTTGGAATAACCTGTCTATGTGGATTACCACATGCATAGTGATTGATCCTTTGTATTCATTCCTTATTAAATTGTGAAAATGATTTGTATACGTGAATTACCGCATGGTGAGCGAAAATCCATTTGCAGTTTCATATATTATTTATTATACTCAGTTGGTTAAAGTTTTGACTTCTATACTCCATGAAATTAGTAGAATATCTTTGATATTTCTGCTTCATCCAGTATCTTTTCATGAAAATATTATTCTGAGCATTCTTGAATTTTTACTCTATAAAGAAGTATCATGTTGACATTTTGGACGTTATTAGTTCCTGGATAAATTAATTCTTGAACTTGTTTTATTGAATTTTTATATTATTGTCATCATCCTCATGTTTATAATTTATTGAAAGTCATCTGTGGCCTGTAGTGCATAGATGGACTTGGAGTGATTATGATAAGGGATTATTCGGTATAATCATGATCGTAATGTTATAAATGATGTGGTAAAAGTCCTCAATGGCCCATAATGCATTGATCGATAGTTGTTGGCATGATCATGATCATTGATGAATACACGAATATCCTTTGCCCGTAGTACATATATAATTTACGGTCGTGACCCTAATGAATATCCTTGGTCGTAGTGCATGGATGATGTGGATTATTTATTAAGCTGAGTCTCAGCGATAAAAGTGATGAAAAAATGTTTTAAATCATAAAAGATAGTAGATTTTATTCTCTACTTGACTCTTTTAATGGATTGCTTATTCCGCTGCAGTTAAACTTGTTGTCTATTGTATTTTATCAATTTAATATTGTTGAAGGCTAATGATAATTTATCCTGCATTATCTTAGTGATAATATTTCTTACTGAGCTAGTTGAGCTCACCCTTTCTTTCACTATTCTCTTCAGGAAAATGAGAATGTAGCAGGGACTAGTCGGGGAACGGAGTGATGGTCCAGATGATAGCATTAGTAGTCCTCACTATTCTATGAAATAGTGTGATAATAATTATAATGAGGACTTATTTTGAGAGTGGATATTGCCTAGAAGATAATATTTGTATTAAAACTCATATCTCTTGTTGTATATTTAAGGTTGTATTTGTATTATGTACCATGTATTTGGCGACTCAAGATGAGTGATGTATACCTATTTTGGGGGCGTCACATGTTCGGCACAAGTTTCATTCGGCTTTCTGTCCAATATTCCGATCAGAAGTACCGTTATTTTGAGGTAAGGGATGTTATTTGTTTCTTAAATGATATTATTTTCTTCAATATCATTATGTCGAAATATTGGTTTGAACTTTTAATCAAATTTGGAACTTTTTGTGTCGGGGTTACTATTCACGTATATGGCACTATTCACCGAAAAATAAATATTTCCTTTTTGTCCAAGATATTTATTATGGTTACTATCTTTGATTTTATCCATGTTTTGATCTTTATTTTTTAATTCTGCTTCACAATTGGTTATTATGAAGTATTATTGATATTGGATAAACTGTTATACGAATCCCTAATATTTGTCCTTTTATCTCACTGGATTCGTTTTCTTTAAAATATTTTTCATCATCCTAAGTCTTAAATGATGATATTACAGAGTATCTTTGGCCTGTAGTGCAAAGTTTAATGATTAACTGATGAATATCTTTGGCCCGTAGTGCAAAGATGAACAGGTGTTGAGATGAACATGACCAACTGGTGATACAAATGAATATCTTTGGCCTGTAGTGCAAAGATGAATATTTGATTAAAGATGTATTGATTGTTGTTACAGGGATAAAATATTGATGATGAACTTTTAAATCTTAGACGATAGTAGAATTCATTATCTACGTGACTCTTCTAATGGATTGTTGTTTCCACTGCAGAATATTGATCTAAAACTTGTTGTGTGACGGCCCCAAAATAGGTATACATCACCCATCTTGAGTCGCCAATACATGGCACAAAATTCAAATACAACTTAATTATACAACAGTCGTGTAAAGTACGATAAAATACATGCTGTGAGTTTTAATACAAATATTGCCTTCTAGACAATATCCACTCTCAGAATAAGTCCTCAATACATTTATTGTCACACTATTTAACAGAATAGTGAGGACTACTAGCTAACACTATCATCCAGAACATCACTCCGTTCCCCGACTCGTCCCAGCTACGTTCTCATTTCCTGAAGAGAACAGTGAAAGAAAGGGTGAATTCAACTAACCCAGCAAGAAATATTATGACTAAGATAATGCAGAATAAATTATCATTAGTCCTCAACAATGTTAAACTAATAAAATACAATCGACATCAAGTTTAACTGCAGCGAAACAAGCAATCCATTAAAAGAGTCAAGTAGAGAATAAAATCTACTATCTTTTATGGTTTAAAAGGTTTTTCATCACTTTTATCGCTGAGACTCAGCTTAATAAATAATCCACATTATCCCTACACTACGACCAAGGATATTCATTAGGGTCACGTGTAACGACCCCAAAATAGGTCCATTCAATCCAACACATTCTGAGTCGCCAAATACATGGTACAGAAAACAATTACAACTTTATTACAATAATTGTCGTGCAAAATACAACAACACATATACTGTGAGTTTGGATACAAATATATACCAAATGTGACACATGTCCCAACCGTGGACAACACCTCACAGTGACACCTTACATAAAGGTATAGTCAAAAACTGTTTTAGAAACTAAAATCTTTGGGAAGTACTCAAGGAAACCTTCGTACATGGGAGGCCATGCTTTTAGGTTATGATAGATATCATATGGCCACAGAATTATCCTTGGTTGACCCAATATACCCCAAAGAAAAACGAGAAGATTACTATCATATTCTTCCCAATGGTGAGTCTTCTCTTGATTTATCATTATCTCCACTGTCTCAAATTGAGAATTATACTTCAAACAAACACCAAGATTATATAGGTAGTGCTCGTAAATATACTCAGCAAGTGGATGAGCACAACTCTGTCTTATGATGACACGAGGTTGTTTGTCATTAGACATCTTGTATGATAGTGACAAAACACCCTTCCAACGTTAGGTTCGCTTCACCCTAGTTGATTCACCAAATATAACAACTAAATGATGATCACCGTCCTATTCCACTGTTACCCCCGCTCGACCCAGCTACACTCTTATTACCTGAAAGGAATTGTGAAGCAAAAGGGAGAGCACAACTAGCTCAGTAAAGAATATCATGACTAAAGATAATTAAATTATCAATAGCCTTCAATAATAAATCAGAGATTTAGAACATATGATAGATGATAAAAATTTCAACCATAGTTGCAGCGGAACGAGCAATCCATTAGAAGAGTCAAATAGACTATAAAGTCTATTATCTTCTCCATGTTAAAAATTCACCAACAATGTTTTATCCCTGTAACATCAATCAACAATTCTGGTCCACAATCATATGAATAACTCATAATCATAATTGTAGTTCTAAATTCCTCTTCTCATCCAGGAAGAAGATAATTTTCATCACCTAAATTTACCTGAAATATCAAAGATCATGGTTACACCAAATCACATTTCTTGTTCATAATCATACTAATAATTTCATCTTTGCACTACGGCCAAAGATATTCATTTGTATCACCAGTTGGTCATGTTCATCTCAACACATGTTCATCTTTGCATTACTGACCAAAGATATTCAACAACATGTCATCTTTGCACTACAGGCCAAAGATATTCATCAACAATTAATCTTTGCACTACAGGCCAAAGATATTCCTCAACAGTTCATATTTGCACTACAGGCTAAACATATTCATCAACGGTTCATATTTGCACTACAGGCCAAATATATTCATTAACAGTTCATATTTGCACTACAGGCCAAATATATTATTATCTCAAAGAAATATATAATCATTTCAGAATTTATATAAACAATAATTATAACCATGTTGATCATTTCACCTCTGTACTTAAGCTAAAGATATTCAATTATAAATTCAATGGTCATGATCATAGCAGTCAACAATTCAACTTTGCACTACTGGCCAAATAGAACCCATAGTCATGATCATACCAAAAATCTACCCATCTTTACACTAAAGTCAAAGAGAAATATCATCATTAGGGTTATAAAAATGTTATATATGATAATAAAAATAATATGATCAATATATAGTTTTAATCTCAAGAGTAATATTCATAAATCAACTATAATTTGGTTAGAAAAAGAAACCAATTTTGTCGTGAATAATACCCGTGAATAGTAACTCGTGGATAGTAACTAATGAATAATAACTCGTGAATAGTAATCCCGACATGAAAAAGGTAGAAATTCCATAATAAAATTCATGTCAATACTTCGGTATAATGATATTGAAAGAATAATATTTCTTAAGCTTTTAAACAATTTATTTTAATTGTTTATACTTTACTAAATAATGCATTTAATCATCTTAAAATGTCAAACTCATAAGATTTAATCACCAAATAACCAAAACCCACATAAAAAATATGCATATACCTCATATAAGATTCTCAAGCCATAAAATCCTATTTTTCCAATTTTCTTACTTCACATAACATATTTAATTCATTTACTCATAACTAGTCCATTTTTATGAAAAATACCAAATCAATTCTAAAAATATTTCTTTTCCAGGATTTAGCAGAATATAGTCCCATATTGAACATATATTTTTCTCAGAATTTTTAAAAGTCATTTACTATTTTTCATATGGCCAAAACTGCCGAATATTTAGACATTTATCATAAATTGTACCTTTGTCCAAAAATTTCGGAATTCACAGAGTATACTCATGTTATATAGATGTACTCCCAATAAAAATTTCATCAATTTTGAAGTTAACCGCAAGGAGTTATAAGCGGTTACTTTTAAAATAGTCTTTTCCCGTAAAATTCATAACTCTTAATCTATACATCCAAAAATCGCCATTTTTGGACATAATCAATAAAACTCATCAAAATATCATTTCAAATTTTTTTAGAATTTTTTAAAGGACGGAAGAAGTATGAACTGAAAAACATAATAACCCTTAAAATCCCTTACCTCAAAATAGCAGTACTTCTGACTGAAATATCGGATGAAAAGTCGAAGAAACCTTTCACCGTATAGCAACACTCAAAGTATACTCACAAGAACACGCTTGATATATAGAGAGAGAAGTAGAGAGAAAGCTTATGTTTCTGGTGTGATTTTCAATTCTAACTTAGCCCTCTATTTATAGGAAAATGCTAGAACGCCAAAGGAGACTAAAATAATAAAATATCATTTTTTTTCTTATTACACACCAACCTTCACCAACCAATTTTGAAAGCCATCTTTGGTCAAAAATATCAGCCACCCATGTGCCAACAACCACAAAAACGTTTTTCTTAAATAAAATAATTAAAATTTCCAAAAATTAATTATTTCAGAACTCTGGAACTTCAATAATTCACAATAAATAGCTCTTTTATCAAAAAATTCGAATCTCTTGAGTTTTTATAGGAAATTCAATTATCTACAACTTTGCAGAAGGAAGTTTTTCCAAATTCTAAACAGAAATTGACCGAAATCCTCAAACGAATGATTTTAAACACCGTTTCAACACCTTTTAAAATTCATAACAAATCATGCGTTTATTTTTAACGGTTCAAAATTTGTGGACATATACTCAACTCATATATGTATAAAATATCCAAAAATCACAACGATCCAACGGTCAGATTAAAATTATAACTCACGCAGTAAAGCTTTAAGAACACCGATTTGAGTTTTTTAATACCCCCAATCCGACAAAATACTGATAAAATACCTCAACATTAATTCCTTTATTTGTAGCCACATAAATAAATCCATTATTTATATCCATATCAAATAAATATTTTATTATCATATAAATTAATAATTAATTATTCACAAATAATATTACAGAATCACAATTATGACAACCAGACCGTTCACAGGAAAGAGGGTGCTTTCCAATAAGAATTTCTCCTTACTGGCGAGCAATTAGGTGACCAAATCTCTCCTTGACAGAACTTTCTAGACATTGCCAATAATGATATCTAATAATATTATTCAAATAATACGAATTATTGATCTGATAATGAGAAATATTGTGCAGTGATAATTATTGAAACAACAATAATATAAAATATCAACGCAGCAATTATTGAATCAATAAAATAAAATATTGAACAATAATTACTGTAATAATTATTGAGTAGTGCATTATTACGTAAGAATCAATAATTCAAAAATACTGTGTAATACCGTGTGCTACTGTGCAACAACGCGTATTACTTTATTTTATCAACCGGGTATTCTAACAGTATTAACGGTAACGATTACGCCGTTATTTATAAAAACTTAATTTTGTCATTTTCTTCATCCGACAGTTATTCTGTTATGGGGCCCACAAATGGCTGCGTCGATCGTACGAATATTCTCCGACAGAAAGAATATTCTACGACCAAACGAATATTCCTCGACAACAATGAATATTTTATAACCACTTGCGTATTTTTGAAAAAATTTCATATATCACCCTTAATTTTAACTTTTTATCAATTTAACCATTTACTGAATAGTAATTATAAGAAAAATTGAATATTTTTATTTCATAAAATTCGGGGTCTTACATCACGACCACAAATTCCATGCACTACGGGCCAAGGATATTTGTGTATTCATCAATGATCATGATCATGCTAACAACTGTCCATCAATGCACTACGGGCTAATGAGGACTTTTATCACATCATTTATAATATTACGGTCATGATTACACCAAATAATCACTGGTCATAATCATACCAAGTCCATCTATGCACTACAGGCCACAGATGACTTTCAAAAAATATAAACATGAGGATGATGACAATGATATAAGAATTCAATAAAATAAGTTCAAGAATTAATTTATCCAGGTACTAATAGCGTCCAAATTATCAACATGATACTTCTTTGTAGAGTAAAATTTAAGAATGCTCAGAAGAATATTTCCATAAAAAATACTAGATGAAGCGCAAGTATCAATGATATTCCACTAATTTCATGGAATATAGAAGTCAAAACTTTAACCAACTGAGTATAATAAAGAATGGAATAACAAAAGAAATCACCATGCATGCGGTACTTCGCATAGACAGGTTATTCCAACAGAACAATAAATAACGGAACCAGGTCAGGCGTAATACGCACCAACAGGATATTCTAACAGAATAATAAAGAATGAAATAACAATAGAAATTACCATCATGCGGTACTTTGTATAGACAGGTTATTCCAACAGAATAATAAATACATAATAATAAAGATGGAACCAGGTCTGGTGTAAAACACACAGACAAGATATTTCAACAGAATAATAAAGACGGAACCAGGTCCGGCGTAAAGCACAGACAGAATGTTCAAATGGAATAATAAAGACAGAATAATAAAAGAATGTCACCAAGTATAGGGTATTCCGCGTATACAGGTTATTCCAACAGAATAATAAAGAAATGGAATAACAGAAATTCTCTTCTTGAATACAAATGAATAATATCCCTTACCGTAAAAGAAACTGGATAAAGAAAAAGAAAGTTAGCAGACTTCTCTTCTTATTTCTCTCTATAACTCTCTCTCTAGAGTTCAGTGAATTCGTAAGAAAATAATGAAGGAATGAGCTTCTATTTATAGAAGAATGGACTGCATAGTAACTACTTCATGAACGGTCCAGATTGATTTACTTTTAATCGGACGGTCCACATTTAAAGAAAAATCTTTTAAATAAAATATATTATATATATAATATATAATAATAATAATAATAATAATACTCCCTCCGTTTAAACCAAATATTACCCCTCCACCCAAAATGACAATTTTGAAAAAAAAACTTCCAACCATTCAATTTTTAATACCGTGGGCCCTACATGTTCCCCTCCCTCAACATGTCATAATCACATGGTCTCATTATATTTAAATAACTTTCTACCAATAATGTTGAAAAATAGGTAAATGGGGGGTCTAAATAATACGCCAAATTTACAACAACTACCTCATAAAAAAAATTTCAATATTTTTAACAACATTTATCATTATTATTATAATTCACAATATTAATCGACCAGGTCTTTCCCAGGAAAGAGGGGGCTTTCCAATAAGGATTTCTCCCTATTGGCGCGCAATTAGGTGACCAAATCTCTCATTGGCAGAACTTCTAAACATCGTTAATATTGCAATTTATAATATTAATAACTCTGTCATTTTAATTATTGATTTAATAATATATAAAATATCGACAATAATTAAATCAAATAATGTGAGATATTATGCAACAATTACTACAACAATAATTAAATAAAATTGAGTGACTTCTCACGTAAGCATTAATAATCAATACAGTGTGCTACTATGCAACCACGCGTATTACTGTACTTTTACTACCGAGTAGTTCAACAGTATTAACGGTAAAACTTCCGCCGTTATTTTCATAAAATATTTTTATCGTTTTCTCAATCCGACAATAATTCTGTTGTGGAGTCCACCAATGATTGTGTCGTCGTATGAATATTCTCCGACACAAAAATATTCCTTGACTAATCGAATATAATATAACAACTTGCATACTTTGCAAAATTTATAAATATTACCCATAACTATAACATTATATCAAATTCACACCATAATATAAAAAAGTATTTCGAGAAAATTAAATATTTATTCATAAAATCTGGGGTCTCACATGTTGTCTATTATATTCTATCAGATTTTTCCCTGTTGAAGACTAATGATAATTTGTTGTATATTATCTTAGTCATAATATTCTTTACTGGGCTAGTTGAGCTCGCCCTTTTCCTTTTTGTTCTATTTTTCTTCTCAGGTGGTGAGAACATAGCAGGATCGAGTCGGGGTATGGAGTAATGGTTCTAGAAAGATGTTTTAGCAGTCCTCATTATTTCTGTAAAATAGTATATGAATAATTGTAATGATGGTTTATTTGAGTGTTGATATTGTCTAGAAGACAATATTTGTATTTAACTCACAATATGTGTTGTCGTATTTTACACGACATTTGTATTATTGAAGTTGTAGTTTGCTTTCTGTACCATGTATTTGGCGACTCAGAATGGGTGTTGTATACTTATTTTGGGGGCGTCACAATGAGAAATTAATAATTAATATTAAAAATTATAATATATATTATAAAATATATTAATGATTAAACATTAATAATATTTACTCAATCAATGTTAGAAATAAATTTCATTTATATATAGTTATTAAAATTTAAGTTACCATTAAAAAAAATTACAATGATAACTTATTAATTTACAACAATTTTAAGTCATATAAAATTATTTAAACATCAAGTTTAAGCATTTAGTTTTCACTTATTTAATTTTTGAACTCTAAATAAGTATGTATAAATTTGAAAGATTGATAATAAAAATTATATAAGTTGAATATTAAATTTAAAAAAAAGCATATTACTAACATTCAATTGCAAATATTTGATAATTATTTGTTTAAACAAAGTTTGTAGTCATTCTATAATAAATTAAATTATTTAGAAAAATATGTTATAATCATTATATAAAGAATTAATTAAAAATAAACCCGTACTTTTAAAATCAAGAAAATTAATAAATATGTGCCATTACAATTATACCCAACGTTTAACACATGGATGAAATGATTATATTTGAGTGAGGAATTAAAAGTATTTTGTTTCTAAATTTTTTGAGAATATATAAAAGAAGAAAAAGAGTATTATAAATTTTAAATTATGGTTCTTAATTTCTTTTCTTGAAAATAACTCAGAAAACACAGTGTAGCGTTAGTGATGCAAAGTTGGACACGATTCCAAACGCCGCCATCGTTCTAGCCCTCCGCCGCACATTCTTGTTTTTTGTCTCTTCTTCTTATTCTTCTTTTGTTTTTTATTTAATTTTTTTTTCAATCACATAGAAAGGGAAGAAAAGTGGGAAGACTACTTTCCACCGGAGCTCGAGCGGATACAGGTAGAAATGGCCGTCGGCGTTCTGGCTTTACAGGGATCCTTTAATGAACACATAGCAGGCATGTTCTCTCCCTCTACTTTTACACACACAAATATACAATTATATATGTATGAAGCTAATTATATCTCTAATTCTCTATACATATATTTCATGCGAATTTTTATCAGGTTTGTGGGTGGTAATGAGTTAATAATTCTGTTTGTGTTTTGTGTTAACGGCAGCGCTACGTAGAATAGGAGTAAAGGGAGTAGAGATAAGGAAGCCGGAGCAGTTACAGAATGTGACATCCCTCATCATCCCTGGCGGTGAAAGCACTACCATGGCCAAACTTGCCGAGTATCATAACCTGGTTTTCTCTCTACACATATAATAATTAATACACGCAAACAATTATATATGTATATCTATCTACATTTAAAATCATGTAATGTTGATTGGGTATACTTAATTTTGTTGTCTATTATTATTGGCCTTTCTATTTTTAAATTTTCACTTAGTTTGAATTCCTTGAATATTTTGTTTCTTTTCCTCATTGGTTTGCTATGGATGAACTTAGCACAGCAAAGTTTTCAATAGGATTGCGCTAGTGTATACACTTACGGTCCCAGTTTTTAAAATTCTTATTCTTTGGAAATGTTTTGTTTTTCCTAGCAGTCATTATTTTTGTCTTTACTGTTCTTGCTATTATTGACTAATATTGATATTACATGTTGATTGTTATTATATTTGTAGTTTCCTGCTTTGCGTGAGTTTGTTAAAATGGGGAAGCCAGTTTGGGGTACATGTGCGGGTCTTATCTTTTTGGCAAACAAAGCTACTGGTGGGATTCCATTTCTTTTCATCTTGTTGTATATTGAAGTATAGGGATTGTAATTGAATAGGAGCTTGTTGTATATTGAAGTATAGGGATTGTAATTGAATAGGATCTTTAAATGGTTTTGACAACATGGATCTGAATGCCTGGCACCATATTGAAATTGAAAAGCTTGCCACAATCTTTCAGGACAGAAAACAGGTGGTCAGGAATTGATTGGGGGCCTTGACTGTACGGTTCATCGAAACTTCTTTGGCAGTCAGGTAATAATTTTGCACTTTGGAATACGTGAGTACATTGCACAGAAGTTAAGGTAGTAAATGGCAATAAACTTAGTGTCCACATTGAACTTGTGCTAGTATCTTTGGCAGGACCTTATGCTGATCTTCATGGTGCTCGATTTTGCTAATCTGGAATGGCAAAAAAAATTCAGAACCTTATTTTTGTAATGAATAGTTGCACACAGCGACTGTAAAAATGTTTCGAAGTTAAAAGGGCGTTCCTAGATTAAATCTTGCCGGACACTTTACTTTTCCTTTCCTCCCATGGTGGCAGGTGGCAAAATGATGCCTGTGTTTTACTCGGTAACATTTTATTGTCCTGAGTATAGAACAAATTGCTTACCAGTCATTTTTTATTTTAACTTTATGAAACAATTTTAAAACTAGTTTAAAGATCCTCAACGACATTTCAAGACATATATCTGATTATGAAAAAGTTTATCTTTTAAATCTACAGTAGTGATGGTATCTGAGTTGAACTCTTTTGTCTCATGGACTCCTTGCGGCGGCCTCTTTTTCAAATCCATATCTAGGTTCTAAAAAAAAACTTTGTACAGATCCAGAGCTTTGAAGCAGAACTTTTAGTACCAGAAATTGTGGCCAAGGAAGGTGGTCCCCCAAGATTTCGTGGTGTTTTTATCCGTGCTCCTGCAATCCTTGAAGTGGGACCAGATGTTGAAGTGCTGGCTGATATTTCCTTCCCATCTTACAAAACTGTTGATTCAAATTCTGCCCTTGAAAACAAAGAGGTTTGCTTTTAGCTTTTCTTTCTTTCCTTTTCTTTTTTGAAGTTTTTGCATCGTTACTCTGTACGTGGATTAACCTCTTACACAGTGTAGTATCATTGCACTCTTGTGTTTTGTTTTTTTTCTTTCCCGCTGATGATTACTTATTCGGGCTACATCTGGTGAACATGTCTGCAAGATCTTGTTTCTTAATTTATTCCCTATTGGGTTTTCTATGCATAGTTGTTACTTCCTCCGTCCCAAATTAAATGCCTAGTTTTGACTTTTTAAAGTCAAATAGACTATTTTTTAAAACTATTTTTTGTACCATTTTTGCCAAAATATAGGTGAAGAGGTTATAATAAAAAAAAAGTATATACAATTTACTACTAATTCCAATTTACAATATACAATTTACTAGAGCTCTGTTGAATCAATGGAGGATGTTGAATTTTGGTCTAAGGGTATTGTGCCTGGGTATGAGGTGGATGGTGAAGTAGGTGGTTAGGGGAGTTTATGGAAGATGATTTAAACTTGGAGAATAAGGGAGCCTTCATGAAGAATAAACAATTACATAAATAAAAAATTGATGCTTCTTAATTTGTCATGTTTTATCATCACATTATTTAGAACATGCTTAAAAATCTCGATTTTACAGTGATATGTAACCAAGCTTGGCTAAGGCATGCCTTAGATTTCTTTCCCTTTAATAGATTTTATATTATGCTAGACAATTTAATGCATGTATATTTATTGATAAATATGAATTAGTGTTACAATAGTGCCATGTGCCCGCACGCATTCATTTACGGGGGGCCATGGCAAAGTTCTAAGGGCATGTCATGTGAATTGTGGAACTTCATTTGCAACATAAAGCACCTACTACTGTCTCTAGATTACTGTTATGTATCAGATGTGCAATTTTGTATAGGGTAACGTGATTCTCATTTCATACAAGTTTAATCTTACGACTTGGTTTTCACGCAGCAGGGGGATGCTAGGTCGGAAAAGAAAGCGATTGTGGCTGTTAAGCAAGGGAACATGCTAGCAACTGCTTTCCACCCTGAGTTAACTGCAGACACTCGATGGTATTTGTATTATTTCCACACGTGAAATAATTTTTCTGGCCTATAAGATGCAAAATGCTAAAGATATATGCTCTTGTACAGGCACAGTTACTTTGTAAAGATGGGGAGTGAGCTTGAAACTGGTGCTTCTAGTAGCATTACCACCTATGGAAAACATCAAAGCTGCGAACACCCCAAAATTGATCTTCCTGTTTACCAATAGTAGCAAAAGAGTGAAGAACTGCAAGAAGCCACCTGTTTCAAATATTGTTTCCGTCGTCTTCTCTTTCTCTTGCTAAGCTCCACCCACATCCTTTACATATCGTAGTTTCCTTCCATCTTGACGGTGCTCAGGTTCTCTTCAAAGTTAGTTAGTGTCTGACATGAAGTCTTAGGTCAATGGGTTGATTCGGCGCTTATGTCTACTAAATGGTGTACATAATATCGGAAGCTGATATTTAAAGGTGATTAAATTTCATTATTGTTCTTCAGATGGTAATTGCTGCTACGTTTCTTTGTTAGAAAATCAGTCACATTCTGCCTTTATCAGCTCTGCATGTGTTACCATTATTAGTTTTATGTGCTTTATCATCTGCTTAAGGAATGAATGACTCGTTAAACTCTGTGGTGTTCATACTTCATAAAGGAATGCTCTCAGTTCACCATTGCATAAAAATACCTATATGCTAATCGTCTTTTTCGAGTAGTTCTATTTCCTAGTGCAACACAAGTCTCCTATCCTTAGCTCCAATTATCTCGGCCCTTATGAACAATACATATTTTCTGCTTATAAACTCGTGATTCCTTCGAACGGATTTTGTTATAAAATTATTTCGAACAATACATAGTTTCTCAGAATTCCTTCTGCAAGAGCCGATAGGTTAAAGTACCTGAACTGTGTCTCCAAGTGAGCGAAAGCATCATGGGATGGTAATTGGTAGTTGTAAGTTGTGAACCTTAAGTCACCTTCACATCCACTTCAACTAGTCCAGCTACGGTCACTCTTACAGTGTTAGTTGCATCGATTCTTTCGACTAAACTTGTCTTTCTTCACTGTTAGTAGTCATCCATTCAGTCTCTCCATACTTGTCTTTCTTCACTGTTAGTAGTCCTCCATTCAGTCTCTCCATCGGTTGGGATGTTGACAAACTCCCCATCCCACATTACGGTAAGAGCATCAACCTTGCAAGGACAAGGGTGTGGCTGTCGAACATGACTGAGAGAGCTTGAACCCATGTAAAATCACGGGTCCTCCTTGCTGGTTGACTCCCAATGAAGTCTGCAGATTGTCGTCTGAGACAACTGCAAAGTCACTTCCCTTTGCTCCATGGAAGTAGAACATTATTCCATCACCACCAACGAACCTATGATCATAGCATACAGAGCCATATCCATCACAACTGGGCTTTCTCGCTGCCAAAGAAATTTCATCAAGCTTAGAATACAAGAAGAGCCACCAAGATGCACACCTTTCTTCTATCCATCTCTCTCTATATATACTAGTTTATATGATTATTATGCACCTAGCTCTCTGTGTTTCCCTTTCAACTTCTCTTTGATTTATGGTCTGAAGGAAACATGGATACATACAATGGTAACCGAAAGGGGTTTATATAGTTGCGCTGCAACTAGCTACCCGGCCCTTAGATTTGGGCTTAAATTTTTCCAAGTTATTCCAAGAGTTTCTTGGGTTTGACTAAATAGGGACTGTACTGAGCTTGATATTAAATGTATGCGCATGATTGAGTTGATGAGAATATACTATAAAGCTTTGATGAACCTGCAGCGAATGAATTTCTCGATATTGAAGTGATTATGACTTATATTATGCCTTTGATCTCATTACAACCCAGCAGAAGAGATAAACCATGTAGCTATTCCAAATTCAATGGGGTTGTAATTTTTTTTTTTGACGAGTGAAGAGCAATGAAAATAGTCTAAATCATGAAAATTTTGCCGAGTCTAAATCATAAAATTCTCAGTAAACATGCTTACTGGGAAACTAATTCATGGAGTAAATGTATTACTTTGTCATAACCAATTAAGAGATCACATATAGGTAACGTAACTAATAGTAGTTATAAGAAATGGGCAAATATTGTTATAAGAAATGGGTAATTATTTGCCTGATGCTTGATAGAAATAGCAACTCAAGCAGAAGTAGGAAACCAGAAATGAATGAGACAGATATCACATGGCAATTTGCAGAAATTGAAGTCATGAAATCTTCTTCTATTCGCTTAATAAATGTTTTACTTCATGGTTTAGCTTTGGTTGGGAGTTATTTTTATGGAGGTTGATCAAGAAGAATGATTTTCATATAGTTACAATGTGATTGTGATTATTTGATGCGTGTGAACGAGTACACAACATTTTGAACATATATTTAGGTTGTGTTTGATAAATTTGGGAATTAAGATCTGAATGATTATGATGTCTTAATAAATTAGATCTGAATGGTTGAGGTTTGAATGTAAAAAATTGTTTGATAACTAAAAAGTAAGTTGTCTCTTAATGACACTATTTTACCATTTTAAATGGTAAAATTTTATTTAATAATTTTAAATATTCAATTTAATAAAAATGAGTGCACAATATTGTTGAATATATTTATATATAAAAAATTATCAAAAAAATTTCATTATGAGGTACCTTTTAATTATTAAGATTTTATTTTCTGTCTTACCGATTAAGAGTCAGTAACAAAAAAAACAAATTTTTATTAACCGAAGTCGGTCCCCTTTCATAAGAAAAAACAAAATTACCTCTTTTTTCCCCCTTGTGAATACCCAAGTACAAGCTATTTCATGTTGTTAACAATTTACATATTGCAAGTCCTCATAGCATAACACAAGTAATGTTTCCCGTTTAGGCTTGTGGTGCCTTGGAAAAAGCAGCATACGGCAATTAGGGAATGCTAGTACTGGACTTAGGCGTTATAACCGAACCGAATAAGCTATTCGGTTATAACCGAAAACCAAATTATTGGTATTTTTGCTATCCGAACTACTACCCGAAATACCGAATACCGAACTACCGAATAATAATTTCGGGTATACGGGTAAAACCGAACCAGAATCCAACATAAATTACCTGTTAACTCCAACAAATTAACTGTTAAATAGGTTACTATTATTATCACCTCCAGATACCGCCCAAGACATATTACCTAACACCAAAGTATTGTTAAATAGCATATTCGACGAAGCCAGAGAAGGAGAAAATATGGCCGTTCTCGGAGCCAGCGGCTCCGGCAAGTCCACGTTGATCGACGCTCTTGCCGATCGTATTGCAAAAGAAAGCTTGAAAGGAACGGTGACACCAAACGGCGAGGGTTCTCGGCGATCGACGCTCTTGCCGATCGTGTTCTAGGCGGAATTTCGGCTTCCACGCAGCCTCTCTAAGTCCAAAAAGAAAGCTAGGGTTCAGGCTTTGATCGATTAACGAGGCCTGAGGAATGCCGCCAACACGGTGAACGGAGATGAAGGCCATAGAGGAGTTTCCGGCGGGGAAAGGCGGCGGGTGTCCATCGGAATGGCCGGAGATGATGGCTGCTACTGATTGCCATAGAGGAGTTTTCAATTTTCCGATTTGGGACTCCAGGCCATAGACGGAACCAGGCCATTGGGAGATCGTTTGCTACTGATTTACTGAATACTCGTAAATAGGAGTACTAGATAGTATTAGATAATATTATACTCGTAGATAGAAGTACTGGAGTACTAGATAGTATTAGATAATACTAGAGAGTCTCGGCTACTGCTAGGGCAACAACTGAAGATTAAGTGAAAGTATTATTCGGGTATAAAAGTATTATTTTTTAAATATTAAAATTCGGATATTCGGGTATCCGAATTATCTATTTTTTAAAACCGAAACCGAAACTGAATAATGAATAATAATTCGGATATAACCGAAATAAGAAAAAAAAACCGAAAAACCGAAATAATTCGGTTAAAAAAATTCGTTTCGGTTCGGTAGTTCGATTTTATCCATTTTTTGCTCACTCCTAACTGGACTTGTGAATTGTGATAAATGACAAGTTAGATTTTGAAGAAGGGATTAGCCAAAAGACAAGCTAACGGGTTGTTTAATAAAAATTGAATGAAATGGTTTTAAATTTGAATGAGCTGAATGAATATCGAATACTGAATGAAAAAAGTTGTTTGATAATTTACATGTCTAAAAATAACAGATTTTTATTATTTTACCCTTCTGAAAAAAATTCAAAATTCTTGTAAATTTATTTAATATTACTTAATATAATAGTTAATAGGAAAAAATGTGTGTACACAGCTGTGTATTACACAGTAGGCTATAACGACGATTTTTTGGGCTATAGCGACGGTTTCACTCGTCGTCATAGCTATTCTGGGCTATGGCGACAGTTTACCGTCGCTATAATCCAAAAAATCTGTCGTCCTAGGCCTACTGTGTAATACACAGCTGTGTATATACATATAGCCCTAGTTAATATTATATATATATATAGCCCGGCTCTCTCCCGTCGTTGTAGCCAGTTCGTTCTTAGTTTGCTTCTTCCAGTTCGCTGGAGAAGCGGACTATAAATATATATATATATATATATATATATATATATATATATATATATATAATACTTAATTCAGCCTATCCAAAAAATGACACTAAACCATTCAACTCAAATAGTCTGAATGACTGACTGATTTAAATATATGTAAAATACTTCATTTAGCCTATTCAAAAAAATGACACTAAACCATTCAACTCAAATAGTCTGAATGACTGACTGATTCAACCATTCAGACTATTTTTTTTAAAACAAACGCACTGAATGGCTGACCAATTCAGCCATTCACTGCGTAACAAACAACCCTAACTGATTGAAAATGGCTTTGCATGGTTTGATTAAACCTTATTAAATGGCTTTTCGCTTATATCTTTTCTACTAGTCCTTGATTAGAAAAGAACTCACTTGTGGCATAGAAGTTAAGGGTGTTTGATAAAACTGAATGAAATAATTATGAATGTTTAAGTAATCTGAATAAGTTGAATAAAGTAGAATCCTGAATGAAAAAAGTTGTTTGATAATTGACATGTCTGAAACATCTGAATAACATATTTTTATTATTTTGCCCCTCTAAAAAAATTCAAAATTGTTGTAAATTTATTAAATATTACTTAATATAATAGTTAATATTGTAAAAAAATAATAAATATAAAATACTTCATCCAACAGTCATTCAGCCCATCCAGTTAAAAAAATTACACTTGGTCATTCAACCCAAAAATCTGAACGATTCAACCAGACGATTTTTATTCAAAACAAACACATTAAATGACTAATTGCTTCAGCCATTCAGCTCCATTCAGATCTAAAAAAACACCCCCTAAGTTTTTTATGAAAGCATAAAAAAAATGACATTTTGCATCAACTTAATCTTACTATAAGGAACCTTTCAAATCTCAAATGAGTAATTCTAGTAAATGGACATGATAATTGATATCATATTTATTAGTATCTTATTGCACACCCGCATCACGATTCGTGAAATACCATTTGTATTACCCAGAACTGGTGCTTTCATGCTTGTAAAACTGAATGGAGCATTTGTAAAGAAGATGCAGCCTTTTAATTCTAAGGTATATGGTGGGTAAAGCCACCCCTTTTCCATCTGTGTAGCAGTGTAGGAGTCTATTCCAAACATGATAAGCATTGACAACTTAAAATGACAATGAGCGCTTATGAGTTATGACAGAACTAAAATGCAGGATCTCTTCATGTACAGGAAGCTTCTACTGCTAAACTCTTTGTAACTCCTACACATGGGTCACCAAATCCGTCGATTGAGACAACAATGCTGCAACTCCTTGATCCAATGCAAGCCTGTACCATTTTTATTCAATTAAATAAGAATTTTATGTAAAAAGGTGGGGAAAAAAAACTTTTTATTGAATGAGTAGGAAAGATCAAACCTTCTGTACAACAGGAAGAGCCTTGTTACTGCTGCATCGACCGTGGCTAAAACTTCCACATTTCCCACGAGGAGTTCCGAAGCTTGCAAACTTGATCGAAGAAATGACCTGACTAGGGTGAGGACACTCCAGTAAGACTGTAGGTCCCGATATCGTTCCTGTCTTTTGATCTGAAGTCCACGCGTCTACAGGAAGCCGGTGAGACTCTGACACTCGTAAGCACAAGCTTTCAACCTGTTTGGTAGCGAAATATATCTGTGTGGGATCACCACCAATTTCCTCGAACAGTACTAGAATGTTCCCAATTGGTTTTAACCATGAGCGAGGGACGTGGTAGCTGCAAGATCAATGAATCAGAATAAATATTGCATGGAGAAATACCTTCTATTTTAGCAAATACTTACAATTGTTGGGTTGGTTTCCCACAGTTCTCGAGACATTTGCTTGAACTGTAACTTCCTCTGTAATTGCAAGAGTCAGTGCAACCACTTTTTGGAGCAGTATAAGTTGGCCAGTAACGCCCAATGCTTTGCCCATTTACCCATGCTTCACCTTTTCCCAACCCCGACATGTCCAGTGCAATCGGATCATCGCCAGTAGGGGCATCAAAAGTTGTCTGAACCATGTTTCTTACTCTATGTTAGTTTCAAAATGAGTTCAGAACTTTTCAGAATAAAAAGAATCAAGGAAAAGAAGAGAAAAATAAAAGTAAAAATTAGGAAATTGTCGCTTAAGAAAATCCTTCATGCAAGGCAGCTCTACTTCAACTATTGCCACTTAGTAAATATAAGAACTGAGGATTGATTGTACAGTTTCTTTAAACTTATCAGCTGTATTACAAAATGCTAATAGAAATTAAAAAAATGTATATACTGGGGTGCAGAATCTGCATATCTTAGGCATATGTAAACGTGAAAGAGTTATTCACTTGCATTATCCATTTTCTGGGATCAACTTTGAAACTCTACATTTCAGTCCAACTAACTACGGAACTACCCTTACATTCATAGTTAGTTTGAAATCTGAAACATTGTACACTTAGACTCGTTTCTAATTTTTATCAACATGATCATTTCATAATCAAGATCCATCCTTCCCTTTGAGAAAATTGTACATGAAATAGAAGTATAATGACATTACCTTGTACCATATTAATGGTTGCTTTGTAGGTAAAGTGGACTGTGACATCCAGAGTGAGGAACTCCCAGTATACAGGCCTAACCCTTCCCCTTTTAGTCCAACCTACATGGACGGATACCAAGATGGCAGACAGTAGATGTGAATATTATCGAATGTAATTTTAACCAGCACAATGTGTACACAAGCAGAGGAATAAAATCCTATTTTACAACTATTACACTCTGCAATTAAATCAATTCTGTAACTCACCTCATTTTCAAATATGACAGCATTTGCAGAGGAAGTATTATAAGTGTATAAATGTTCACTATAAGTTTATGGTTAAATGTTTAACTCTTAACGAATACAATTAATTTACAACTGATAAAACATATTTCAGCACATTCTGAAACACATATATAACCAACCTGATATGTCCATTGCTGTGACGAGAGATCAATAGTAGAGCCACTCTTTGAGCCTTTCAGCTGCACTGGACCGGTGATCCCAGCACCCGTTTTATCAAAGAATGCCCCATAATTCTGCAGACAATACTAGTAGTTAGATAATACTTCTTGCTAGTGATATTTTTCTGATTAGAAATTTCTTAGCAATTTACAACAAATAAATGAGTAAACAACACACACGAATATGAAGCAGATAACAATCTTTTAACTTTATTCATTGCGTACATAAAAAATTAAGAAGGTCAAACCTGAAGTCCCACTGTCAAACTCAAAAGATCGAATCTGTTTGTTCCAGGTATGAGGGTAATGGGAACATCCATGGAAACTTTAGGATTACTGTAACTTCCTATTCCACTCCCTACAAAACAACCATAATGTAATTACACAAATAATTATAGAAGTGAGCAGTGCACACCAGTAGAGACATTATAGAACACAACTACGTCCCTGTTTAAATCCGTAAGTAGCAAGCCAATAAACATATATACTTTCTTGATAAAAGTTTTACAATATTAGGATAGGCACCATACGGAAGCCTCAATTTTTCATGCATATACCTTTAGGCATATGGCATCTTGGTACTCTATTATATATCATGGGCTATGATTAGTGTAATTGACATATCAAAGCACTAGAAGGCAAATTAGCAAAAGAAGGTATGAATTTCATCTACCGGCCCTCTGTTTGGTGATTGGTCTTCTTTTTTTTTTATCAGCATTGTTGGTGACTGACATACTTGGTTATGACCTAAAAAATGTTCTGGATATACTTACTATGTAATTTGGACACAAGATTGCCATTGCCAACAGTGGCGAAGCCAGAATTTTTTTCCAGTGGGGTCAAATTACTAAATTACACGCACAAAAAATCTATTACATCATATATATATATGTATGTATATAAATCAGTGGGGTCAAATTACTAAATTACACCTACAAAAAAATCTATTACATCATATATATAAAAAAAATCAGTGGGGTCAATTGACACCACTACTCAACACGTAGCTTCGCCCCTGATTGCCAATACCTTTTCATGGTTTCTAGTAATCTAAAGTAATACTTTTTTTCACAGTAAACAGTGATAGTGAAACATAGATCTAAACAGAGAAAAACATCATTTCAGAATCGTGTCCTTAAATATCATTGAAATGCCATCACCTGCAAGCTTCCCATTTACAAAAGCATGAAGGACATGACCAAGTGATTCTGCATGCAGCACTGTTTGAGATCCATCTTCAAGGAAAGGCTCATCGCCTTTTACATCAGTGCTGCAGAAAGAGAACAGGGAAAAAATTCAAATACTGCAGTTCAGGTGTAAAGTATCATTTGCTTAGGTACTAACCCAGTAATGAATAGGTAGCTACCTTAGTGAATACCATAAATAATCGCTCATATCAGCTGTTGTATTTATTTGCTCCAATAATCCAGTTTTTGTGAATGCGCTGTTACTTGAGATACCTACAGGTTCATTAACCGAAGTCCAACCAGACAGGAATGCTTTAGAAGAACTAGTGTCATCTTCCAAAACGTTTCTGACAAATCTTGGAACCGTGGACATAGAGTTGATCTATCACATGAAAGTTGTATAAAATTAGCTTGTGCTACTCTTTTTCATCAGTAAGATGAATGGCGTACTCATTATCATGATTACAATTAGAAAAGTAATAAAATATGCATAGAAGCCGCAATTAAATCATTAATCTAGTTTATTTAAATTGATTAGGATAAAGTCTGATTTCCAAATATCAGAAATGGTTGAAAACTCAACGGCACTATAAAAGTATTTCTACAACAAGCATCTGAGATATCAATGCAAAAACCAAAAATTGACTACCAACCTACCTAAATTATGATCATAAATTATTAACACTTTTTAAATTGACTTATTTCTCAACAATTGCAGATGAAGTTGGATAAAAAGGCAAGTAAGAATCAAGCGTACCAACTTACTTTGGCCAAATGGGTGACTGGGACTGTTATTTGATTGCATTAACTTTATTATGTGTATCAAGGAGTTGAGTCTTAACCATAATTAAAACTAAGTGACTGCACATTGATGGACATTTAACCTTACCAAAGTTCAGGACAGATACACTTCCTGAAATCTAGTTTCGATGAGAATTACAATGCTAAATCCATTAATGAGCTTTTAGATCAACTGGTTGCTTGCAACATACAAAGCATCCAAGCAAGAAGGTAATGTTCATTGATGGAATGCCACACTTCGACAGCTTGAAGTGAGCAGTTTTAAATACCATTAATTCGTAAGATCTACTGAAGTAGAGCAAGGAAGGTAATGAAATCAAACCTAAGCTCGTTCTACAAAAAAAAAAACTAATCTAGTTAAAAGAATGAATCAAACCAAGCATATAGGTAAATCTTGAGTGAGGTATATTCAGAAAACTTTTGCTCAAATCAAATTTGGAAACTAAACTTCTAAAAGAACTCTTGCATGAGTCAGAACCACAGACCATGTAGGCAGGCAATATAAGCTTAACTAAAACAGGCTGACGGGCAAACCTTTGCAGTATTGAGGACTACATTCTTGCAGTCAGGTAAGATGCTCACAGACCATGCAGGCAAGTAGTACGACTTGCCATTAAAGCTCACATGGGCATCAGAACTAGTACCAAAATTGGCAAGGAAAGCAGCACATGACTCTGATCCGAATTTATAAACACTGCCCTAAAACAGGAAAGAATCCATGTTAAAGAAAGCAATATACAACACTTCAAAGCATGCAAGAACATTTATAAGTAAAATATTGTGCAATATCTGCACGCCTATAGTCTAGCAACTAATGGATATCCTTAATTCACAACTAACCTCACAATGAAACCAACTCCATGTGGCACCAAATCTACATGAATCAGAAGTCGCACAGACATGTCTAAATCAATTTTTTTTTCCAAAAATTGATTCTGTATATTGGTATCAACAGAAAGTTGCGGGCAGTTAAATACATCTCTGTCCTTCATTATAGTGAGTTAATGTGAGCAGATATTCTTAGTGAAAATAATAATTCCTATCATTACTCCTAGGCTAGCTACGTTTGCAAAAATGATGCATCACATAGGACAATTTGTACTAATTTAATACCATAACTATTTTATCCCTTGATTAGTCCTTTATTTAATCTCATAAACTATGTTTTGTTACTTTTAAGGTCATTTTATGATGGATTATAATCCCAAATGGACAGGTGGGGACCGTGGGGTATTATATAATCCTCTTTTTGAGGTATCAAATGACCTTAGATATGATATCAAATAGTCAGTCAGATTAAATAAAGGACTAATCATGGGACAAAAAGTCCATAAAGGTATTAAATTAGTACAAATAGTTATATCTTATGCATTATCTTTGCAGACAAACATAGCCTTAGAGATTTACCAAAATTTAAGGGAAGCCTAATTAATGTTCTGACAATTAAATATCAGAAGCCAAAAACGCAAGTAGTTACCCTTAAACATGTCACATAATAATGGACATATGCGAGACTGTGTATTACGCATATAACAACTCAAATTATTTAAGAAGGCTTAAGAATGGAATAACAGTGCATGAAATAATGACACCAGGTGAGATATGTTAACTTGAACCACCAAAGACAGCTTCCTGAAAAGTAGTTCGATCCAATTATATAAATTTGGATGATAAAGGGATTGCTGATGTTTGTTCAAAAGATAGGCATTACTATAGGATAATGTCATCATCTGGAATTTTCATACACCATAGCGGATGTAATTTCCATTTTCTAAGAGTTAAGAATCTAAGTATTCCATACTACCTTTTTATTAAGCGTTGAAGATGATCTTCGTGATGCGAATGGAACTCAATTCATGCACTAACAATAAGTGCTTTCTGAGTAGAAGGAAAATGCTAATTAACGAGCATAACTCTACTATTTAGCCCATTTTATACTCATTTCTGTGAAAGAATTTCAGAAAAAAAATTGTGTACAGGCATAGGTGAGTGATTGAGATTACAATGGGATGAAGTATGTGGAGACCCTGCATAATCTCATCCCAGAATATGCTTATATACCATGTGAATCAGGGATGAATGCAATGCTCTTCAACCATAGTAACTAAATGTCGGGACTTGTTCATCCCTTTTGATCGACATTGATCAAGGAGCACAGAAGTACAGGCATACCTCTAAATTTGAACCAAGAGAAGTAGTTACTGGATCTGTTGCCACCAGTGCTTCTTCGCAAAGCTTTATGGCCTTGTGCAGATCTTTTAGGTGTCCCCACTTAGGTTGTCTAAGAAGTCCTGAAAGGGACAGAGAAAATGAAACCTGTTACATATGTAAGGCATAGTTTTATAGCATATATAAGAATTAAGCAAGTATTTTCTTTGAAGATGATAAGACTAATAAGAGCTGACCAACTGCAGTCCGTTGTGCTTCTTATTCTCAAAAATAGCAAAATATAAATTTATAGCTGTTTTGAAGAATATTGAAATTGCAGTAAATTGTAGATGGAAATTATGTCCGATGAATAAGAAATTATGACCGGTGGTTGCATTTAGGTACTAGAACTGCACGGCCTAGTTGTGTAGCATATTAGGCAGTAGAACATTTGAATTGTTGATAAATGAACTAAAAGCATTACCATACTCATCGAGTGGAGCATCATAATCATAGCTGGTAGCAATAAATGGTCCACCGGTAGTCCGGCCAAAGTTAGTTCCTCCATGATACTGTTAAAAAGCAACCAAAATATTTCTGATATGTAAGTTTGCCATCATATCAGTTCAAAATTTCAGGTTTATTTGAGTTAAACTGTATTGTGGTCATCTTTAGAACTTGCATAAGACCTACAGAATAGAGTACCATGTAATAGTTTTGAAAGGTGCCACCATGCTGATAAAAGCGTGCTACTGCAAAAGCAAGGTCTTCCACAGGTCTGTATGGGACAGCATCACCAAATGAAAGAAACCTAAATATTTTAAATAATCAAATGGTTGGAAGTTAATATCAGTAATGAACTCCTGTCTAAACCACTCAATTCAACTGAACAATGCCTTTCATCTCAAAACTAGATGGAGTAGGCTGAAACTCCTAACCGATTAACCAGCCAAAAAATGATTTGAAAGATTTGGAAGCATAAATTTTACCATCCACTCCAATTCTCAGTCCACATTTTAGGTTTCTTATCAGAATTTGGGGTGAATGAGTCACAGTAAAACCCATTGCAAGTGTTGATCTGTAAAGCAAAATGAAAGGTTAAATAACCTGTCACTACTCTACAACAATAAATTAAAGTAAGATAACTAATGTTAACAAACTACTGTATAAGCTGAAAACCTAAAACTCACAAGGGGATCAGGAGTATCTGATTGCTGGCACATTACCCAGGGAACCCCAGTATTAAGAGATGTAGCCATGGTTGCTGCCCAATTAACATAGGTCTTGGCAGCAGGTCCATAATGTGACTGGACATTTCCATATTCATTTTCTATCTGGCATTTAGATGAAATAAGTAAATAATATATATATATATATATATATATATA
Source organism: Panax japonicus (assembly GCA_020205505.1). Lineage (NCBI taxonomy): Eukaryota > Viridiplantae > Streptophyta > Magnoliopsida > Apiales > Araliaceae > Panax > Panax japonicus. Next base: position 63,032,256 of record CM035108.1, on the reverse strand, counting down.
TATATATATATATATATATAAGAAGAAGAAACCAGCATCTGCTAATTACCTCCATAACAGAAAATCAAATATGGATTTATTAAGAAAACATCAATATATTGACACAGAACACTCCCCCAGAATAATATTGCATAATTCTGGTATCAACTTTATTACTTTAATCAATTTTATTATACCAAAGAATGTTAACAAGTAACCTGAGATAAAATAATTGGTCCGCCTTGTGATGCATATAGATTTTCTTGCTTCATTATGTCCACAATCCTGGCCGTGAAACGCTTCATCTCCGCCTAAAACAGAAACTTTTTAATGAAAATTTACTTATCAAGTAAATGAGTTCCAAATTAACATCACTAAAAGAGTAAGGGAGGGAAACCTTGAACGGCTCATTATCAGTCCGAAACTGAATTCCAGGTATGAAATGCAACCAAAGTGGAAATCCACTGTTCAAAAATAGAAATCAAAGCACAAACTTAAATACTACCAACATATCCTTGATTTAAATATATAGAAAAATGCAGGCAGACATTATAAAAAGTAGCATATAATCTTTACCCGTAATTCCACTCAGCACAGACATAAGGACCTATTCGTAGATGAGCATATAGACCAGCATCCCCAACCAACTTAATGAACTTAACCAAATCATTCCTTCCTTCAAAATCATACTGCATAAATAGTTTCGGGATGAATCAGTAATACATAAGGGAACTGATACTTCCACATGGATTTTTAATATTTGAACGTTGTTCTCTCTCACATGACATGAGTAGATCCCACGTTCATGTGATAAGGAACTATACCGAAATATTAAAAATACATATGGAAATAGTGCTCCCCTGCACATAATCCAAATTTTGTTATTCTTTATCCATTTCCTTCAATCTAGTCAATCAAATTCAATATTTCTAACTTGGAGACGGAAAGAAATAGAAGAATAACTCCTGTTTGGTTAAGCACAATTTCCTATTTGTTTAGTTCAATTGATCTTAATATATCCGGAAATTCAAAGATCAAGGAACAAACTATGGAATTTTTCGTTTTCTTTCCATTTTTAACGTCCACTTTCTCAGCAACCAAACGTAGGCTAGCTAAAATAAGAATTATAAAAGCTATAAACACGGCAGCAAAAATGTAAAATTAACAAAAAATTACCTGGTTTCGAATTGGTTCATGCAAATTCCAGAAAACATACGTCTCAATTACATCAAGTCCTCCATCTTTAGATTTCTGAATAAGGTCTGGCCACATCTGCATTTTCACAGTGACTATACATTATCCACCGACAAAATTAGAGCGGGAAACAGAGAGTTCTAGAGAGAGAATAAGTAAGAGAGAGAATCAGGCGCACTCACGTCAGGAGTGCTGCGAGGATAATGAATGGAACCGGAAACCAAAACCCTCCGCTTGCCGTCGATCACTATAGCGCGATGATCGTAGGTCACATTGGCTCCAAACGTCGTCGTTACAACAACTCCGAGCAAAAACAACAAAAAAATCATCGCACACTCTGTTCCTCTCATGATAATTAACTATAACTAAATCACCACCGTCCACCGCTGGCCGCCGCCGTTCACCGCCTTTTACTCTATTATTATTCACCTTTAATCTTATTTAGTGGCACTACTTTTTGAAAACACTTTGTTGAAACAATTTATGCTTTGCATTTTGGATTTGGATTGCTGTAACTTAGCCGCTTTGTCTAGCTACAAACAGTTTGTAGGTGGGAAAGGAATCAAAAATGGAGGAAATACAGAGAGTGAAGCTATCGTACGCCGGTGACGACACGCCATCTCCCTTGGCCTTGTTGCTCACGTGTCGTCGTCGTCTTCTTCTTCTTACTTCTTTCTTTCTCTTGCTGCTGCTGCATTTACTACAGCTGAGCTGAGAGCTCTTTAATTTTATATTCTTATTCTTCTATATTCGTCGTTTTCATTATTTATATTTCTGGTGAGGCTCGAAGTAAGGACAAGCTTGTAGGCTTGTAGCATTCAATAATTAGATTACATATAAATAATTAAATATACGGATTCTGATTCAAGTAAGTTTAAACTCAGCCAATAATTTTACAGTAGTTCTACACGGACAGTAATATTGGACCGGTTGAATTATTTTTTTGTCTCTCAAAAAAATATGTGGTATTTATTTCAATATTTTAATTAAATTTTTGCAAAATACAATAATTTTAGGTATAATTTAGATATATATACAATACAGTGTTAAACAGACTGTATTGTATATGTATCGAATACAGTGTTGATATATGTATCTAATACAGTCTGTTCAACACTGTATATGTATATGTATACAATACAGTCTGTTCAACACTGTATTGTATATGTATACAAATAAAAATATATTTAGTAAAAAAAAATTGTTCATTTTAAATTAAAATTCTAAATATACTCTCTCTCAATCCCACAATTTTGGTGATATAATTTACTTTTCAACATTTTAGTAATTGTGTAAAATCCCAAATTTTACGAACAAAGATTTAAATTTCTCGATTTTTTATATATTATGGCGTGGATTTAATATAATGTTATAGTTGTGGGTAATATTTATAAATTTTGCAAAGTATGCAAGTTGTTATATTATATTCGATTGGTTGGGAAATATTATTTGTATCGGGGAATATTCGTACGACGGCACAATCATTGATGGACCCCACAATGGAATTATTGTCGGATTAAAAAAACGACAAAAATATTTTTATGAAAATAACGGCGGAAGTTTTACCGTTAATACTGTTAAACTACTCGGTAGTAAAAGTACAGTAATACGTGTGGTTGCATAGTAACACACGGTATTGATTATTGATGCTTACGTGAGAAGTCACTCAGTTTTGTTCAATTATTGCTACAGTAGTTGCTGCATAGTATCTCACGTTATTTGATTCAATTATTGTTGATTGTTATATATATATATATATATATATATATATATTATATATATAAGTTTCGTTTTATTAGTATTATTAATGTAATAAAACAGAAAAACTTTTTATATAAAACAGAATAATTTTATAAAGTTATTCTATAAATAGAATTTATTATATTCTATTATGCATAGTATTTTGCATAGTAAAATCTTTTTATATAAAACAGAATACTTTTATAAAGTTATTCTATAAATAAAATATATTATATTTTATTATGCATAGTGTCTGCATAGTATTTTACATAGTAAATTTTTTTTATATAAAACAAAATACTTTTATAAAGTTATTCGTTTTATTAGATTATAAATAGAATATATTATATTTTATTAAAAAGATTTTGCTTTAAATCTGGACCGTCCGATTAAAAGTAAATCAATCTTGACCGTTCATGGATTGATTACTATTCAGTCCATTCTTCTATAAATAGAAGCTCGTTCTTTTATTATTTCTTACAAATTCACTGAAATTTAGAGAGAGAAACTGTAGAGATAATTCTTCTTCTATAATCTTGAGCGTATTTCTTTAACGTTTAAGAAAGCTTTGAGTGTAGTGCAAGTTTCTTTAAGTATATCTCCGCCCTACCGACGAAATACTCTTTTTTTTAAGGTAAGGGGTATTATTTCTTTCGTATTCATGAAGAGAACTTCTGTTATTCCATTATTTATTATTCTGTTGGAATAACCTGTCTATGCGAAGTACCGCATGCACGGTGATTTCTGTTGTTATTTCATTCTTTATTATTCTGTTGGAACATCCTGTCGGTGCGAATTTCGCCTGACCTGGTTCCGTTATTTATTATTCTGTTGGAATAACATGTCTATACGAAGTACCGCATTCATGGTGATTTCTGTTGTTATTCTCTTCTTTATTATTCTGTTAGAATATCCTGTCGGTGCGTATTACGCCTGACCTGGTTCCGTTATTTATTATTCTATTGAAATAACCTGTCTATGCGAAGTACCTCATGCATGGTAATTTTTTTTGTTATTCCATTCTTTATTATACTAAGTTGATTAAAGTTTTGACTTCTATACTCCATGAAATTAGTGGAATATCCTTGATATTTGTGTTTTATCCAGTATCTTTTCATGAAAATATTCTTCTGAGCATTCTTGAATTTTACTATACAAAGAAGTATCATGTTAACAATTTGGACGTTATTAGTTCCTGGATAATTTAATTCTTGAACTTGTTTTATTGAATTCTTATATCATTGTCATCATCCTCATGTTTATATTTTATTGAAAGTCATCTGTGGCCTGTAGTGCATAGATGAACTTGGTATGATTATGACCAGGGATTATTCGGTATAATCATGACCGTAATGTTACAAATGATGTGAAAAAAGTCCTCATTAGCCCGTAGTGCATTGATGGACAATTTTTTGTATGATTATGACTATGAATTCTATTCGACCAAGGGAGCAAAGATGAATTATTTATGGCATGATCAGGACCGTTGATGAAAACACGATTATCTTTGGCCCGTAGTGCATGGATAATTCGCGGTCGTGATACTAAATAATATCATTAGCCTGTAGTGCAGGGATGATTTGATGATGTGAATTATTTATTAAGCGGAGTCTCAGCGATAAAAGTGATGAAAAACTTTTTAAATCATAAAAGATAGTAGATTTTATTCTCTACTTGACTCTTTTAATGGATTGCTTGTTTCGATGCAGTTAAACTTGATGTCTATTGTATTTTATCTGTTTAACATTGTTGAAGACTAATGATAATTTATTCTGCATTATCTTAATCATAATATTTCTTAGTGGGCTAGTTGAGCGCACCCTTTCCTTCACTGTTCTCTTCAAGATATGAGAATATAGCTAGGACGAGTCGGGGAATAGTTTGATAGTCCAGATGATAACATTAGTAGTCTTCACTATTCTGTTAAATAGTGTGATAATAAATGTAATGAGTACTTATTCTGAGAGTGGATATTGTCTAGAAAATAATATTTGTATTAAAACTCACAGCTCTCTTGATGTATATTAAAAATTGTATTTATATTCAGTACCATGTATCTGACAACTCAAAATAGATGATATATACATATTTTTGGGATCGTCACATATTGTATTACTAGTATATGCCCGTGCCTGAAGGCACGATTTAAAAAAATTAAATTAAAATTCAAAAAATATTATATTATCTAAAGACACATACCACCACAATTCACCATACCAGCACACCAATTAATACATACTCAATAATCAACACATGTCTAACTACCAAAACATCAAGTTAATTGGTACTAATTTCCAAAAAAAATCGGTAGAATTTCCTTTAAAAATAGATATCTAAAAAATTCTAAACATGTGTACAAAACTTACAATCATCAATATATATTTAAACCACCAAAAAAATATCATTCCATACCCAAAAATCATCATAACCATGTATAATTAGTTAACTTTACAAAAGACGTAACACACAAAATACACACAATCATCAACGCATCTAACCACCAAAATATCAAGCTAGTCGCTACTAATTTTAAAAAAAAATCGACAGAGTTTCCTTTAAAAATAGACATCCAGACAAATATAAACCTGTGTATAAAACTTATAATCATTCATACATATCCAAACCACCAAAAAAACAATCATTCCATACTCAAAATCATACATGAAGAAATTAATACATAACCATCAACACATCCAACAACCAAAACATCAAGCTAGTCGCTACTAATTTCAAGAAATTTCAACAGAGTTTCCTTTAAAAATAGATATTCAAAAAAATCTAAACCTGTTTTCAAAACTTAAAATCATCCATACATATCCAAACCACCAAAAAAACTATCATTCCATACCTAAAATCATTATAACCAAGTATAATTAGCTAACTTTACAAAAGGTAGAACACAAAAAATATATATATGCAGAAAATAGAGAAACTAAGACCCTTTACTTTACAGCTTACACCAAGTATATTCTTTACAGCTTATATCATGTATCCTTCAATATATACCTGAAAAAAATTTAAAAATTAAAAATTATCGAAATATGTGAGTTAAAATAAAATAATTATAAATCTGAAACATAAGACCCCTTACTTTACCCTGAATTATTTAAAAAACAAATGAGCACACAAATTTGTATGTAGGGGGAATGATTTAGATTGATTGCAGTATGTCTTTAGAGAGATTGTAACAAATAATCAATTTTTAAAAGAAAAATATGGACATACAATCAAATAAAGTTTTCTTAGTACTATCTCAACGAACAGTTCATTTTCTTAATGATTTAAATCATAAATTTGTATTGATGGCAGTATAATGGTGTGTGAGTTTGATTTGCGAGTGTTTGATTGGTTACAGTCGTGTGTGCGTTTGTGCATTTATTATGTGTGTTGTGTGTCTGCATGAGAAGTAGAAAAATATAGTCCTAGTATGAGAGTCTTTCACACCTAGACAATTGTTTGGTCAGTGGTAGGTTAGTAATCGTCAAAGGTAGATAGACATGTCAGTATTGGATTGCATATCATTAACTCTCTTAAACGTCTTTTTCATCCCTTTAAATCTCCTATTTATCAATATCCTTAATGTTCTCGTATCAATACGAACGCACTTTGCCCAATGAGGAGAATGCACAACCACCTATATTATTTACATAAACAATAAAATTAACACTATTTATATTATAAGAATAGTAAATTTATTTTGATGCAGTGACATAAAAGTAGATTTACCTGATTACGTTGGCCCCATCTACCAAGGTCCATTGTATATATTTTATTGTTCTCGTTGACAAATTCACTCCAATCCTACAAAGAATGAACCTCATTGTAAAATTAAAAGTTGAAATGTTGAAAATATTACATAATTTAGTAGAAATAAACTTGTTTAGCTTTTAGTATCTCAACCCGAAGTTCCTTAATACTGTTCTTTTTTAGCTTTTAGTATCTCATTTTAATCAATAGTTCAGTAGTGAAGGAATTCCTTCAAGAATCTCACAGTAATGCGAGATTCTTGGTGAGCCTACACTATGTACACCCTGTAGGAAGGTCATTCTTAATTCCCTTACCACAGAAAAGAAACCTTACATTTGACCATGTTTACTGTAGTCATTCTTATGCTAGGCCCTGTATCATTCAATTCAGTTTGGCCCTCAATAAAATGCCAAATCACAACAGCAAACAAAGCTTAAATTACAACAAAAAGGATTACTAATTTCTTCAAAATGCTTATTATCATGCAGGCTCTTATGATTATGGTATTATTATACACATCATAAACTACAAATTGCTATAACCTCCTTTTATTCAGTTATATTTGACCCTTATGAAGTCGCTCTTTAGCTTTCAGTAAAGTAATTCTATGAAGTCGCTCTTTTGCATTAAGCAAACAGAATTTAATTATGTGCCAATCTTATGTTTGAAAAATTCTTATTTGTTTGCGATTTTATTTTTTCGGTAATAATTACTGTTATGAGAGAACTAAATTATGTTGTCATAAAACTATTCCAAAATTTTGCCTCATGTATAATATTTTAGCTTCATTTGTGCTGACTTATTTTTGTTGAATACCATTCAAGTGGTGTGATTACAGGTTTTCACTAACATCATATCTATATTCATTTTTCCATGACACAATTAGGTGTGAAAGACTGAAAGAGCCTTAAAAGAATTAAGCCTTAAAAGATTGTCAATAAATTAGTAGATTTGAATATACGAAAGACTGAAAGAGCACAATATTTTTTGCTGCATAAACAAATGTCAAAACAGTGCAGTGTACAAAGAAGGAAGTAGAAAATGTACATTTCAGAACATAAACATAAAAGAGAAGAATTCCAATATGCTGGACTTAAATTTATTTATTTTGATACGTATGCTGGACTGAAATTTATACAATCATCATAATAGTAATAACAATAATTTAGTACAGTTCACCTAAACCAATATTAGTAGGTTTGAAGAAGTTAAAACCACATAACTCTGTCAAAATTTGAGGCACGTGATGCCAAATCATGCTATTGCCTAATTTGTTACTGTCATGTTTACATCTAAGCGTCTAAGCGGAGATTTATAAAATAATTGTTTATGCCTAAATTCTCATGTGATAAGTGGCTTGCATATTTTGTCAAAATTAACAATGCACATCATTTGAGAAATACTTCATGACCTATGGTATTTTCATGTTTTCTGCAATCAACTTTCGTTGTGGGAGACCAGACCTTGGAACTCCACTAAATTGAGTTATTTTAGTTCCTATTCTCTTTTAATTGATAGATTTCTGTTAATTTAAATTATGTACTGATGTCGTGTAAACCTTCTGCAGAGGACAGTTATGGAGGCAGTGACTGCTTTACTTGGTGGTGGACTAAAATTTATATCCTCATCCCCAGTACTTAAAAAAAAAAAGATGCACCATTGCACTGAGGGTCCTTTGACTATGTATTTAGATTCCATGCTAGATACAGAATTCTAGCGACGCCTGATCACAGTAATATTTTTTAACAGATAAATATGTTAGGAACAAAACAGCGATTAAAATTCTAAACCAAAGGAAAAACCAAGTCATTCAAGCATATGAAGATAAAGCACAGAAAAAAAATCATACAAATTCAGGCATTACTAACCTTTGGTAGATATGAAGATAACCGAGAGTGAAGTTCTGATCCAGGAAGTAGGACAAAACTCAAGAAGTGAGAAATCACAGACGTCTTCAGCTTCTTCCTCAACGCTATAGCTTCTTCCTCAACTCAAGAATCCGACGGACCTCCCGACATAAGCACCAGCCTCAATTAGCGACGCAATCTTCCTCAAATATGAAAATCCCCAATTTCAACGGAGCATTCATCAGTTATTGATAAACCCAACCCTTGAAAAAACGAAAATAGATATCTACAAAGTCAAGAATTAGAACTTACCTTGTTATGGGTGATCAGCTATAAAGTCCCAATTCCGTTTTCCTCCTCGATCATCTGTGGAAGAACTGGATGAAAAGTTTAAATAGAGACCTAAATCATTATTGACCTAAACCAAAGGAAATTTGGACAGAGGAATTTTAAAGAAACGGAATTGTGGTTTGAGTAGCGTGCAAGAATGGCGGTGCAGAGGAAGGAGAAGACAAAATGAGAGGAACAGATGTATAAGTCAGGATTTGAGTAATGTGTAAGGGAGGTTTGTTTTGGGCGGTTTTTTTTTTGTGAAATGAAAAGTCAGCCTTTGGATTAAATTGTAAAAACTGAGATTAAATCTAGACCGTTGTTGTGCTTTAGATTCAAAATTGGTCCTGATTTATTATATAGATAAGAGTATTGAATACATTCATCATACCGCTAGTTATATTTGTAGCAAAAAATAAGATTATGTTTGAAGAAACAAAGGTCTCTAAATAATCCTTTGTATGTAATTGTTATATCCAATTTTGGGAGTGAGTATAATATAATTAATACTACTCTAAATAATCCTTTGTTTTCCCATGTATTTTGCTACACGGTATCTTATATATGGATTAGCCACTTGGACCGTGCCACGTGGTACATCATGTCTCAAGCTATTTGCAATTATGAACCGGTAGCCCCAAATTGATGCCTCAACTAGAGTCATGTTTGATGTACGGTATCTTATTGGACCAATTTAATATTTAAAATTAAATAATTGAGTTACCATTTTATTGTCCCAAATGTTCTTGGCCCACGAAGACGGATTTAAATAATAATTGTAATATTATATTGTAAGAACTTCAAGAGGATTAAAATGACGTTATTAGGTCAATTTTCAATCATATCAATATAAATTAATAATGCATGAGGTAGTATATTATGAATTTGATGTGACATTTGTAGTTTCATGACTTAATTTTTATTTTATTTTTTTGACAAATCCTGATAGCAATATCAGAAAAAATTTATACACAAATTATAAATACTAACAAAAATTCATTCATTCAATGAAAGATACAAATTATATATATGTGATCAAATGAAGGGGATGTTTATTCTATTTAAAATAAAATTCAAATTATAAACTTTCATGATATAAAAACAATAAAATTTTATATCAGAAATTACATCTTATTCTATATTTTGTAGACTTACGGGGGTGTATTTAATTAAGATTTTTAAATACTTTTAAAGATTTTAAAAGTTTAGTTGTATTCAATCAAGACATTTAAAGAGTTTATAAAAGTTTAGTAGTATTCAATTACAACTTTTTTAATGTCTTTAAAAGTTTGGTAGTATTGAATTAAGATTTTTACAAAGTCTATAAAAGTATTTTGGTATTCAAAAAGTAATAGACTTTTTAGATTTCTATTAAATGGTAAAGTTTGACAGACTTTAAAAGAAGAATTATAACTATCAAAGTCTGATCTCATATACAAAGTCTAATCTCATCTATAAAGATTTCTAAAGACTTCATATCTCCTCTTAATAAACTAAATAAATTTAAAATACAATTCACATGAATCCAATATTTCTAATTACTTCACATGAATCTAATATTTATAATTACTTTATAATCTAGAATAATTAATACTTATGATGTACCCACAAAAATAAAATATTTATTTTATTTTTGTAGTCAACGTACAAAATTCAAAAATAAAATACACGTTATTATTTCAAAAATAAAAATAAATACATAATATTTTAAAATTTTATAATTTCGTAAATTAACTTAGAATCAAAGTTAAATGAAGAAAAAAAAGTGAGAGAGGGGGAAAGTAATTTATATAGGAATACGTATTTTATAGTGATATATAGTTGTATAAAATATATAAGTTCTTCAAGCTTTTTATCATAATTTTATTATATGTTACATTACTAAATTAAAAATTTATTAAAAAGAATATAAATAAAAAAATATTTTTTATTCAAAAAATAACTTGCTATTTTAAAATATACATGAAACAAGTATATATTATTTTTATTTGCAAATTTTGATACTAAGACGAGGTTATATTTAAATATTTGAATGGAAATCGATATATATTGCAAATGTTTATATTAATTTTTTAATTGCTAGTTAAGTAAATAAATATTGATGACAAATTTTGTAGACTGGAATGAAAAATAATAATTCCAAATAAGTGTATGCATATGCATAAAATATATATAGCTCAATGAAAAGTGAGCTTAATTTTTGTATTGCGTCAGTAATTTCTAAAGTTTTATTGGTATCCGAGTATCCAAATGTATTATGAAATGAGTAGAATAATATGAACGCTTTCAACATATATAAAATTTCATGCCACAATAATATAATGAGATTTACTCTAGTTCATGAAAAAAGAGGGAGATATTGTACACATGGGCTAATTAACAATTAATATAAGTTGCAAGATATATTAGAAGTATACAAAAGTCTATCACAGTCTTGATAAAAAGTTTATAAAAGTCTGTTACTTATTTCATAGAGTCTATAAAAGTCATTTTAAAAAAGTATTTGAAAGTCATTAAAATCCCATAAATTCTACAAAAGTATGTCACTTAAAAAAAGTCTTTAAAAATCTTAATTGAATACACGCCCCTTAATTATTGTTAAAGTTTGGGTTTGAATAAAACTCATTAGTGGACATAATTTAAGTAAATATAAATGTGTAATTTGTTTCTCTAATAGTGAAAAATAAGAGAGAACTTCATTTGATTTGTGTCTATAATAAGACATTTAATAAGGTGTAAAGTTTATTTTATTTTGGAACAAAAGGATCGAAAATAATGAGACTATTCAAATTCTATTTAACTTTTAATTATTACTAATATGTAATTCACATAATTAGTACTAACAAGTAGAGTTAAATATATAATTGAATAGTTATAATGCAACTTATATATATGTGTATATGTGTGTGTGTGTGCGTGCGTATATATATAAATATATATATATATATATATTTATATATATATATATATATATATATGAAATGTGACGTCCCTAAAATAGGTATATGTAAGACCCCGATTTATTATTAATGAAATTGAATTTTTTCTATTTATTATTTTGAAATAGTAAGGGTTAATTTGATTAATGTGGTCAGTTATGGGTAAAATGCGCAAATATTTTAAATAAGCAAGTGGCTATAAAATATTAATTATTATCGGGGAATATTCGTTTGGTCGTGGAATATTCTTTTTGTCGGGGAATATTCGTACGACGGTGCAGCTTTGTGTGGACCCCATAATGAAAAGCGACTAGATGAAGAAAATGACAAATATAAATTGTTTATAAAAGATGGCGTAGTTATTACCGTTAATACTGTTAAAATACTCGGTGGTTAAAATACAGTAGCACACATTATTGCACCAATTATTGATTCTTACGTAAGAAGGCACTACTTAATAATTGTTACAGTAATTACTGTTCAATATTTTATTTTATTTTATTGATTCAATAGTTTCTACGTTGATATTTTATATTATTATTATTTCAATAATTATCATTACACAGTATTTTCTATTATCGGAGCAATAATTCATATTATTTGAATAATATTATTAGATAACATTATTGGCAATGTCTAAAAAGTTCTATCTAAGGATAGGTTAGGTCATCTAATTGCGTGCCAGTAATGAGAAATCCTTATTGGAAAGCCCCCTCTTTCCTAGGAACTATCTGGTTGTCAGTAATGTGATTCTGTAATATTATTTGTGAATAATTAATTATTGATTTTTATGATGAGAAAAATATTCATTTTATGTGGATATAGATAGAGAAAATTTTTAATGTGACAATTGTTAAAAATTATTATTTTATCTTTTTCTGATAAAATAATTTATTTAAATATATTATTATATTTTAATAATATAATAATGGTGATATTTTTACAAGGAATGTGGGATATATGAGTATATGAGGAGGAGTATTTTGTTGCAATAAATGTTTAAAACATGTTTTTCATGTCTGTGGACCCCATTTCTTGACTGAAATTTGATTATAACCTGTAAAATCGTCCCGTTTGTTGATTTCAGTCAGTTTCAGTTTGGAATTTGGAAAAATTTTCTTATACAAAGTTGTAGAGAATGAAATTTCCTATGGAAAAGACATAAGGTTCGAATTTTTTTGACAAAAGGGCTATTTATTATGAATTATTGAAGTTCCTAAGTTCCGAAATAATTAATTTTTTTGAAGTTTTAATTATATTTAATATGAAAAACGTTTTTGACATTAATTGTGGGTCTTGCATGTGATGTAAATGGCTGAATTCAGATCTAAAAAAGCGGGCATAAGAATTTTGAATATAAATATAAATATTATATTAAATTTTCTGCTTTGGTGTTCTAAGTATTTTTCTATAAATAAGGTGCTTAGGTTAGAATTGAAAATCACACCAGAAACTAAAGTTTTTTTTCTCTCTTTCTCTCTCTATATTGTCGAGCGTATTCTTGTGAGTATTTTGATACTTTGAGTGTTGCTATACGGTGCAAGTTCCCTTCAGCACTATATCCAGTATTCCAGTCAGAAGTACTGTCTTTCTGAGGTAAGGGATATTATTTTTTTAAAAATGATATTATTTCTTTCAATATCATTATGCCGGAATATTGACAATATTTTTCTTGTGAAATTCTTGTCCTTTGGTGTCGAAGTTACTATTCACGTATACAGTACTATTCACGAATACGACATTATTCACAGAAAAATTAAATTTTTTTTTTTGTCGAAAATATCTATTATTGATACTAGCTTTGATTGTATCCATGTTTTGATCATTCTTGAATTTTACTCCACTATGGTTATTTATGAAGTATTTTTGAACTGAGATTGTTTAAAGTACGAATCCTTAATATTTATTCTTTTGTTTCACTAGATTCGTTTTCTTTAAAATATTTTTCATCATCCTCAGTCCTAAATGATGATATTATTGAATATCTTTGGCCTGTAGTGCAAAGATGATTGATTTTATTATGAATATCTTTGGTCCGTAGTGCAAAGATGTACATGTGTTGAAATGAACATGACCAACTGATGAATATCTTTGGTTTGTAGTGCAAAGATGAATATTTGATTCAAGATGTATATTGATTGATGCTACAGGGATAAAATATTGATGATGAACTTTTAAATTCATAGATAATAATAGCTTTCATTCTCTACGTAACTCTTCTATGAATTATTATTTCCGCTGAGAATATTGATCTGAAACTTGTTGTCTATTATATTCTATCAGATTTTTCCCTGTTGAAGACTAACGATAATTTGTTCTATATTATCTTAGTCATAATATTCTTTACTGGGCTAGTTGAGCTCACCCTTTTCCTTTTTGTTCCATTTTTCTTCTCAGGAGGCGAGAATGTAAGACCCTGAATTTATTTTTTTTAAATAAAATGGAATTTTTCGTTATTTATTATTTTGAAATAGTAAGGGTTGATTTGATTAATGTGGTTAGTTAAATGCGCAAATATTTTAAATAAGCAAGTGGTTATAAAATATTCATTGTTGTCGGGAAATATTCGTTTGGTCGTGGAATATTCTTGATGTCGGGGAATATTCATACGACGGCGCAGCCTTGTGTGGGCCCCATAACGGAAAGCGATTGAATGAAGAAAACGACAAGTATAAGTTGTTTATAAATGACGGCGTAGTTGTTACCGTTAATACTATTGGAATATTCGGTGGTTAAAACACAGTAGCACACGGTATTGCACCAATTATTGATTCTTACGTAAGAAGACACTACTCAATAATTATAATAGTAATTACTGTTCAATATTTTATTTTATTGATTCAATAATTACTACGTTGATATTTTATATTATTGTTGTTTCAATAATTATCACTGCACAATATTTTCATTATCAGAGCAATAATTCATATTATTGGAATAATATTATTAGATAACATTATTGACAATGTCTAGAAAGTTCTGTCTAAGGAAAGGTTTGGTCATCTAATTGCGCGCCAGTAAGGATAAGTCCTTATTGGAAAGCCCCCTCTTTCCTGGGAACGGCTTGGTTGTCAGTACTGTGATTATCTAATATTGTTTATGAATAATTAATTATTGATTATTATGATAAATAAAATATTCATTTTATGTGGATATAGATGGAGAAAAATTTTAATATGACAATTGTTGAAAATTAATATTTTATCTTTTTCTGATAAAATAATTCATTTATAAATATTATTTTAATAATATAATAATGATGATATTTTTATAATGAATGCTGGGATATATGAGTATATGAGGAAGAAGAGTATTTTTGTGGCATTAAATATTTAACACATGTTTTGTGTGTTGATGGACACAATTTTTGATCGAAATTTGATTATAACCTGTAAAATCGTCCGTTTGTGAATTTCGGTCAATTTCTGTTTGGAATTTGGAAAAACTTTCTTCTGCAAAGTTATAGAGAATGGAATTTCCTATGGAACAGACATGAGGTTCGAATTTTTCTGGCAAAAGGGCTATTTATTATGAATTATTGAAGTTTTGAAGTTCCAAAATAATTGATTTTTGGAGTTTAAAATATTTATTTGAAGAAAAACATTTTTTGCACTTTGGTGGCCCTCACTTGCACATGTTAATGGCTGAATTCAGATCTTCAAAGGTGTGCTTGACAAAAATTTAAATATATTAATATTATATTAAATTTTCTGCTTTGGTGTTCTAAGCAATTTCTATAAATAGGATGCTTAGGTTAGAATTGAAAATCACACCAGAAACTGAAGTTTTCTCTCTACTTCTCTCTCTATATTATCGAGCGTATTCTTGTGAGTATTTTGATACCTTGAGTGTTGCTGTACGGTGCAAGTTCTCTTCAGCACTATATCTAGTATTCCAGTCAGGAGTACCGTCTTTTCGAGGTAAGGGATGTTATTTTCTTCATATATGTTATTATTTCTTCAATATCATTATGCCAAAATATTGGTTTGAACATTTTAATCAAATTTGAAACTTTTTATGTTGGGATTACTATTCACGTATACGACACTATTCACGAATACGACACTATTCATCGAAAAATGAAATTTTTTCCTTTTCGTCCAAAATATCTATTATGGATACTAGCTTTGATTGTATCGATGTTTTGATCATTCTTGAATTTTACTTTACTATGATTATTTATGAAGTATTTTTGGACATGAAATAGCTGAAATACGAGTCCTTGATATTTATTCTTATGTTTCACTAGGATTCATTTCCTTTAAAATATTTTTCATCATCCTCAGTCCTAAATGATGATATTATTGAATATCTTTGGTCTGTAGTGTAAAGATAAATGATTTTATAATGAATATCTCTGGCCCGTAGTGCAAAGATGAACCGGTGTTGAGATGAACATGACCGACTGATGAATTTCTTTGGCCTGTAGTGCAAAGATGAAAATTTGATTCAAGATGAATATTGATTGATGTTACAGAGATAAAACATTGACGATGGACTTTTAAATTCATAGATAATAGTAGATTTCATTTTCTACGTAACTCATCTATGAATTATTATTTCCGCTGCTGATCTGAAACTTGTTGTCTATTGTATTCTATCAGATTTTTCCCTGTTGAAGACTAACGATAATTTATTCTATATTATCTTAGTCATAATATTTTTTACTGGCTAGTTGAGCTCACCCTTTTCTTTTTGTTCTATTTTTTTTCACGCATTTTTACCCATAACAAACCACATTAATCAAATCAACCCTTACTATTTCAAAATAATAAATAACGAAAATTCCATTTTATTTAAAAAAAATAAATTTGGCGTCTTACATTCTCGCTTCCTGAGAAGAAAAATGGAACAAAAAGTAAAAGGGTGAGCTCAACTAGCCCAGTAAAGAATATTATGACTAAGATAATATAGAACAAATTATCATTAGTCTTCAACAGGAAAAAATCTGATAGAATATAATAGACAACAAGTTTCAGATCAATATTCCCAGTGAAAATAATAATTCATAGAAGAGTTATGTAGAGAATGAAATCTACTAATATCTATGAATTTAAAAGTCCATCATCAATATTTTATCCCTATAACATCAATCAACATACATCTTGAATCAAATATTCATCTTTGCACTATAGGCCAAAGATATTCATCAGTTGGTCATGTTCATTTCAACACCTGTACATCTTTGAACTACGAGCCAAAGATATTCATAAAAAAATCAATCATCTTTGCACTACAGGCCAAAGATATTCAGTAATATCATCATTTAGGATTGAGGA
Organism: Panax japonicus; assembly: GCA_020205505.1. NCBI lineage: Eukaryota > Viridiplantae > Streptophyta > Magnoliopsida > Apiales > Araliaceae > Panax > Panax japonicus. Next base: position 63,015,201 of record CM035108.1, on the reverse strand, counting down.
TGATGAAAAATATTTTAAAGAAAACGAATCTAGTGAAACAAAAGACCAAATATTAAGGATTCGTACTTTAAACAATCCAAGTTCAAAAATACTTCATAAATAATCGTGGTGAAATAAAATTCAAGAATGATCAAAACATGGATACAATCAAAGATAGTATCCATAATAGATATTTTGGACAAAAATAAAAATTTAATTTTTCTGTGAATAGTGCCGTATTCGTGAATAGTACTGTATACGTGAATAGTATCGTATACGTAAATAGTAACCCCGACACTAAAAGACAAGAATTTTACAAGAAAAATCTTACCAATATTTTAGTATAATGATATTGAAAAAAATAATATCATTTATATAAAAAAAATAATATCCCTTACCTCCAAAAAGACAGTACTTCTGACTGGAATACTGGATATAGTACTGAATGGAACTTGCACCGTATAACAACACTCAAAGTATCAAAATACTCACAAGAATACGCTCAATAATATAGAGAGAGAAAGAGAGAGAAAACTTCAGTTTCTGGTGTGATTTTTAATTCTAACCTAAGCACCCTATTTATAGGAATTTGCTTAGAACACCAAAGCAGAAAATTTAATAAAATATTAATATATATATACAAATTTCTTACGCCCATTTTTACCAACTGAATTCAGCATTCAACACATTTATATCACATGTGGGACACCCACCAAAAAATTTTTTCTTAAAAAAAAATTAAAACTTCAAAAATCAATTATTCTGAAACTTCGAAACTTCAATAATTCATCATAAATTGCCATTTTATCAGAAAAATTTGAACCTTATGTCTTTTCCATAGGAAATTCCATTCTCTACAACTTTGTAAGTTTAAGTTTTTTCCAAATTCTAAACAAAAATTGACTGAAATTCACTAACGGGCGATTTTACAAGCTATAATCAAATTTCAGTCAAGAAATGGAACCACAAACATGTTTAACATGTTTTAAATATTTTTAGTAACAAAAATACTCCTCCTCCTCTTCACATACTCATATTTTCCATATTCATTGTAAAGAAATATCACTATTATTATATTATTAAAATATAATAATATATTTAAATAAATTATTTATCAAAAAAGATAAAATATCATTTTTTCAATAACTGTCACATTAAAAATTTTCTCCATCTATATCCCAATAAAATGAATATTTTCCTCATCATATAAATCAATAATTAATTATTCATAAATAATATTTCAAAATCACAATATTGACAACCAGATAGTTCCTAGGAAAGTGGAGGTTTTTCAATAAGAATTTCTCCTTACTAGCGCGTAATTAGATGACCAAACCTTAGACAGAACTTTCTAGACATTGTCAATAATGTTATCTAATAATATTATTCAAATAATATGAATTATTACTCCGATAATAGAAAATACTGTGTAGTGACAATTATTGAAACATCAATAATATAAAATATTAACGTTGCAATTATTGAATCAATAAAATAAAATATTAAACAGTAATTACTGTAATAATTATTGAGTAGTGTCTTCTTACGTAAGAATTAATAATTGGTACAATACCGTGTGCTACTGTGTTTTAATCACCGGGTATTCCAACCGTATTAACGGTAACAACTATGCCGTTATTTATAAACAACTTATATTTGTCATTTTTTTTATCCAATCGCTTTTCGTTATGGGGCCCACACAAACTGCGCCGTCGTACGAATATTCCCCGACAGTAAGAATATTCCACGACCAAACTAATATTCTCCGACAACAATTAATATTTTATAACCATTTGCTTATTTAAAATATTTGCGCATTTTACCCATAACTAACCACATTAATCAAATCAACCCTTACTATTTCAAAATAAAAAAATAGAGAAATTTAATTTCATTTATAATAAGTTGGGGTCTTACAGTTGTGCTTACTTATTTTTCAAATATAGGTGTCAGAGAAAATCAGGGTCTGATTGCAAAACGGGCTTTTTTATAGGACCGAGCTTTTACCTTCAAACTACGATCTCTTTAAAGCTTTTAGGTCGGGCTTGATTGGTATAGGCCTTGACTAACCCAAATTCTGATCAGGTCGAGTCAGGTCGAACCAATACCAGACCGCAGATTTTTTGTGTAATACACATCATATTATCCAACCCAACAAAAATAAAAAACCCTTAATTCAAGGTGTGTGCGGCAGTTACCGCCTCCTCTCTCCTCCACTTCCTCTTTCTCATTCGCCGCTTCTTCTTCTTCTTCTTCTTCTTAATCTGATTAGAACTCAGACGACTATCATCATCAAAATTCGAACTTTCATCCTCTGCCCAACGGCTACGCCCATTATGTAGAGGAAGGAGTATCATCTTTAGATCTGACCGATGACTAAAAAAAGAAAAAAAAGAAGAGGAGAGGATGAGAGAGGCGTCTGATTCTGCGATCCGAAGGGCATTCAGAGAGGATGAGAGCCAGTGAAACGCTTCGTTGCCGCCGGAGAATGCATGTGGTATTTTGTATTGATGGTTGCGCCAATTTCCTTTACACCACCATCTTATCAAAAAAAAACCGTAACTCTGTCTATTTCTATTCATGGTAGCTATACATGTGAATTTTGTTTAATGTTTATTTGGTTACCCACATAAACTAAAATGGTTACATTTTTATAAAAGTTTGGCTACCAACTGGTTGCCTTTGTATAAAGGTTTGGCTACCAACTGTACATTTTTTTTATGTAAAGTAACCGAGATTGTATTACACAATATTAAATAATATTTTATATTTTTTTCTCCTTACATTAAATAAGAGGAAAACCATCAGACTATTTTTCGATTTCATCATGGTTTAACAAGATAAATAAAACAAATACATGTAACACTTGGTAACTGTTCTGAATTTTTTTATGACTATTTAGTTATCCACATAAACTAAAATGGTTACCTTTGTATGAAGATTTGGTTAACAACTGTACCATATACAAAATGAACGATTACTCAGGTTTGGCATGCGATTCAAATTATCACAGCAGAGAGAAACAATCGGGAACAGTTACATAATTACAAAACTGATTTGCTACCATTAAAACAAAGCTAAATTCACTAATTGTGTAAATAAAATATTTAAATGTATTAATTGTATAAATATTTTAGGTATGCACTATTGCTGTAATTATTTAAAAAATGTAATATAAAATGTAATTGTTCCTAATTTTTTAATTTTTTTGGCCCAATTATGCTACCCAATTTAACTGTCCGCCCCGCATACAAGGACTCATTTCAGAATTATGGATCACTTGAATGTGTGTATACATATCGGCAAGCCTGGCCCAAGGAAGTGAACTTAAAATGCCGAAATTTTGGTCCCAAAACCTCAAGCCTTGAAAGCTGGTACAAGCTACAACCGTGCGGCCGTGCCTTTGGTCCTTCCAATCTTTTACCTGTTCACATCAGAAGTTGCACAACAGAGAGAAATGGCGAGAAACCAAAAAGCTAACAGAAAAAGAAAACATGAAGAAGAGATTGTGGTTGTATCGTCATCAAGTTCGGATTCACAAAACAAAGAAAGTGAAGATCAAATCGAAAACGCAGCTTCATCTGAACAAGTTGAGGAAGAAGAAGATGTTGAAGAAGTAGAAGAAATTGGAGAAGAAGAAGAAGTGGAGGCGAAGAAAATTGAAGTTAAAAGTTCTCGAAGGAAAAACAAAAAGGGCAATTTGAAGAAGAAAGAAAAAAAAATTGATAAGAGAAGTGAAGCTAAGAGTGGAAGTAGCAACAGCAAAAAAGGCGATTCGAAGAAGAAGGAGAAAATGGATGATAAGAAAAAGAATAAGTCGAAAAATGTTGAACAGAAGGAGGAAATGGATGATAAGAAAAAGAAGAAGTCGAAAAAAGTTGAACAGAAGGATGATGAGAAAAGTGCATTGTATTCATTTCCAATGCATCGCGTTAGTCGGATTATTAAGAGCGAAAATTCTAATATTCGTATGTTCTCGGAGGCTGTTTTTCTCATCAATAAAGCTTCGGTATGTTCTCTATTTCTTCAATTAAAATTTCCCCAATTTTCATCAATTAGGGTTTTTTTCTCTGTTGTGTGTGATTAGTAGTTGCATTGACTTCTCATTGTTGTTGCATGTTTTGTACTCCCTCGAGGCCCTTAACATTGCACAGCAAATGCAAGCTCCAAAATATATAATTTTAGATAAATTCCATGAGATTAGGTGCATGTTCGGGGATTAAAGTGTGATTGTAATGATGAAGATGAACATGACATCAAATGAATAACTTTAAAGAGATTCAAATAGTAGTCATAAATTTTTAGAAATGTAATGTGCTGTGATCAAAGAGCATATATTAAACTTCTGCAAGTATTTATAAATTGCAATTAATTATAAATTTATATCTTATTCTTGTAATATTTTCAGGTAAACAAAGGCTTTTTATATTAATTTTAAAAGCTGATATTATTTTGTGTGATTGTTTGATATAATATTATAGTTGTAATTGCAATTATTTATGTAAAATTGTGAGATAAACTTACTACATTATTTAAGTTATGAAAGTTCATCTTAATAAATAATTTTTTAGTTTTAGAAATTTTAACCACAGGAATTTCGATGAATACAAGTTTACGATTATATTACCTTTATCCCTAATAAGAGTTCCACTTTCTTGTTTGGATGTTCCAAAAAAGTGTATGCTTTGGATTCAATGTACCAAGTCTCATGATTTGTAAATAAAATTTGATCTTGGTCGGTGATTAATTTCAAGTTAAATTTTCAAAAGAGAAAATTGGTCATTGATTGCTACTCTAGTTATAAACTTATGATTCAATAGGTAGTAACTTTTTTGTATAAAAAATACGAACTCTAATTATGATACAAAAGGAGTATTACTAGATAAAAGATACGAAGGGAGATTTTGATATTTTTTCCCCTTAAATGCATTGAATGGGTTCACTTTTAGTGTAATCAACAGACAGCACTTAATGAAGCCTCTATTTGGACAGGAAACTTTTTGATCACGTGCAGAACTACGTAATTGGTGAAAAAAATAAAGTCCCATGTCATATATACTTGTGCTTTCTGCTGTAAGAACATGAATGCCAGCTCACTTACAAAGAACAGTAAATTAGAACAAACTGGTAAAGAACACTGATTTGATTCCTTTAATTAATTTGGTCTGAACATTTAGGAATGATCATTCTAGGTACATGCTGTATACACGCGAAGAAATTGATACCATCATTGGAAAAAGTGTATAAGAAGTTGGAAATGGGTAAAGCTGCAAATCATAATATATGTGTGCTGTGTTTTAATTATACTTTATAGTTATCTTCCATTTATAAAGAATGTCTCTTTTGAATGCTTGACATTTGTAGATTTTTGAGTGATGTAAAGATACTTAAAAAACACTACTTATGATAGTTGTTGACCAATGGAATCCTCTCAGTCCAAGTGGGAATAGCATTTCTCTTGTGTTTGTTACTTTGTTTGCCTTAGACTATTGGCTTTAGAGCTGTGTAGTCGTCGACATAACAACCTGAATGGCTCCACTTGGTGCATGTAGGATTGGGTGAATTTAGGAAGTGACTTAGTATTAGAAAAACATGACTTCAAAGAAAGATATTGGGCGGAGGTTTGGGGGACAATTGGTTCCCGTGAACAATTTCTTCGATGCAAGTTAAAAGAAATAGATCCAACTGATATATCTTAGGAACATCAATTGAGCGGAACAAATTTCACCGTGAGGAGGCTGATGTCAAACACCCCTCACTAAATCAAAAAAATTAACTCCATGGACGAAACAACTTTTTTTACCTCCCTAACGAGGGTCAATGCTTCTGAGAATACTGTATCCCATTGATGGCTATTGGTAACTGAGTGCTAAGTCCTTGCTATGTAGAGGGGGAACAAATTGGCCTATGTATGAACTCAATGTTGAAGATTGACATGTGTTTCTTAGTAAGAAATAATATGTGTGAAATGTCGACCAAGCTTTTTTATAGATAAAAGAAATTCTACCAATTAACTAAATCATTGTTAAATTGCGGAATGATTTGATTACAGGCATACGCTCTGAGATTGCCGCTGTTTTCTCTCTTCCAAAGATCATAACCGTTTTTATAGTGTTTTTTCTTGCGTACCTTAAATTTTCTTAATTCATTTTATCTTTTTGTTTTTGTTTTGAAAAAGACATTAGTACATTAGCAAATCTTGGTCAGTGGATTAGTACTACTCTGAGTGCTGGTGAGTTAATAACATACAAACCTGATCTCTGGTTGATTGGTTTATGTGGTTGGAATACGCGGGAACTGCGGGAGGTTTTGCTACTGAAAGCAGTGCCACTTTAAGTTTCCAATTACTTCTCATGGTTCTTCGTTTGAAAAATTGTTATATGGAACCGAACTATGCATAGGGAATCTCATCTATTTCATGGGATTTATGTTTCAATGTTTGAACTCAACTGGAAACATTGATATTTCTCATCCTCATTTTCCCCTCCTCTGTTGCAGGAAAAGTTTCTTGAACTGTTCTCTATGGAGGCATATGTTTGTACTTCCCAGGATTCGCAAGAAAAAAGTAGATTACACGCACCTATGTAATATCTCTTTTCTTGCTTTATGAAGTTATTAAATTATTTCCTGTCATGTTATCTGTTTTTAATTAGTGATTGTCAGTTCGATTAATGAATTGTTTCATTTATTGCATCATATTTGGCTTTATGCTCTTGCTCATGTAATTGCATCTTCATATGATGAAGTCTAACAAAAGAAGCTGGCAAGTGATTTTGTGTTTGATCAATGAATTGATGTAGACCACCTTAGACATTAAATATCAAGAGTTTGGTGCTGGTACATCATTTCACCTAGATGATTGTTGCCTAATCTTTTGACAGTGTTGCTGTGACCAAATCCATGTACTAGCTACAGTGGATTACTGGATTGGTGCTCACTATCTAACCCTAAATCCTTCTGAGCATAGGTATTATATACTCACAATGACAACCAGATAGTTCTCAGGAAAGAGGGGACTTTCTGTTAAAGCGGTGCTCAATTAGACAACTCATTTCTTTGACAAAACTTTCTAGACATTGCCAATAATGTTAAATCTAGAATATAAATACCATAAGATTCTCTGACCTAACATTCACCAACTTGAAATGAACTTGAAGACAATACAATGTGATAATAATAGTACAATATCATTGATTATATAAACATCATTGCACTTCTCCGTTCTTGGTTCTCGTTACAAAATGTCATTATCCCTTGCATAAAATGAAAGAAACTAATACATTATTTCCCAAGTATTTTTCTTGCCTTACCCCTTACATCCAGAATCTTCAGAAAATTCTTACTTAGCTGCAAATGAAATTTATTCGCAAGAATGAGCAACAAATTGCTTAGCAAGTCTAGCAGATATCATGTCACTTATCTGATTTAAAGGAATAACAACTTAACAAAAGATTTCAACAATTGTCTATATCGTAAACTGAGGGTTGTTAAACCAAGAACTAATTATTGTTCGTCAGTTATAAGACTTAGGACTCTCCATAGATATTTATAGGGGATCATCCTAACAATATCATCCGTTATGCATAACATCAACTATGCTGCTACAATTTATAACAACAGTATTTAAATCGGTTTCCCGACACATCATATATTCTCCCATGAATAAGGAAGGGTTCAACTCAGTTACTAACACACAGATATCACCCCAAAACAATTTGGTTTGACAAAATAACTTAACTCAAATAAAGAATTATAACAATTCAATATTTCACGAAATAATTATCCCAAAAGAAATAGCTCAATTCTCGAGTTAAGCCGAATCAAATGGTAAATAACTCTTAACAATGAAAGATTACAAGTAATATGAACTTCAAACAATTAAACATAGTCTGATTATGTCTCTTACGTTACGTTAATTTTTTCGTCTCATATGGTCTCTTGAAGTGCAAGCTTTAACAATTTCTTTATTATGCAAGCCTTTTGATTTCTCTCCCTCAATTATAATTGAACTTACTATATATTCTCTCTTTTAGCTTCTTGTGTATTGAACAAGATGAATTAGAAAGGGTGGAGGGTTATATTTATAGGCAAACATGAAGTAGCCAAGTAAATTACCTTGGCTCTAAGTTCCAAGTCTTTGGCTCCAAGCCTTTAGCTCCAAGTTCAAGCCTTGGCTCAAGCCTTTGGCTCCAAGTTCAAGCCTTGGCACCTTTGGCTCCAACCTAGCTTGGTTACTCCAAACTTAGTTGCTTTCTAGTTAGCTTTCCTAATTAATCCGGTTAGTCAAAATTGTCGACTTTCTTATATTCGACTTTAAGTTTTTATGAATAGTGGTTTCCTAGTTAAGTTTTACATGTGTTTTCTATACTTATACATATAATGAAACCACACATATTCAATCACATAACACATAACTTGGGTCATTTAAATTAACCTTTATTACTCACATAAGATTACATTTACAAGTCTGACAAAGATTCGGAATATACAGTTGCCACTAGACATTTTCCTTTGTGGTTTTATTTATTTATCTTTATGTTGTATATATTTGTATATATTGTATAGAGCATATATAGTAGGTGTAAATATTCTGAACTTTTATAAGATTACCCCACCTTCCACAAAAAAAATAAATCTTTAAGGTATATCAAATTCATTTTAAGTATTGCAATGTAAGCTTTTATTGAATCGATGCAGTTGAGGACTAATTTCGCGTAGGCTGTGATCTTTAGAAAACTCTCTTTTAAATTGATATAGTTGAGGACTAGAGAAGTGGCCAGTTACTTGACCTTTATTCTTGACAACCGTTAAGGCCTGTAGAAGCTCATCCTTTTTGTTTTGACAGTGATCGAACTTTATAGAAATGTGTATAGAGGTATATGTAGATGCTATTCTAGATTTCTTTAAGGGGTAAAAATGTTGGCTAATTAATATTATGTTCCATATATTAGTGTGTCTGAGTGCAAATGTTTCGATAAATATATGGCAACCAATGATGGTTTTAATTTGAAAGGTAAAATATATTGTTGTCTGGTAGAAGCATAGTTATCAAATCATGAATCGTATCGTGTATCGACTATCGAAAATCCCCATATCATGAAAGTTTCATGTATGGTATCGTGAATTGTATCGTACGTTACAAAAATGAAATGAAAAATGTGGTAATATATTAAACATATAAACACATAATTATTGGACAATCAATCATGTTAGCTTGACTATATATAAAAGTAGTCATTTAAATATTATTATAGACTAAAAATAAATTTAAAGTTAAATAGTAGCCAAAATACTCTAAATTGATTTATTAGATACTATTTTTAGTAATCTTTATGGAGTAATAAAGAGAATAAAAATTCAGATTCACCTTTAATCTATAAAATAAAAGAGAATAATTCAAATTAACAAGTGGAGATTTATGTATCTGCTTATGGAAAGTGACGTGTGTAAAATAGAGAGATGTTTCGAAGAAGATAAAAAACTCTAAAACTTTTTATCAAAGGATTATCAAGAATATGTTTGTGCTAAAAAACCTCTTCGATTGAAATAGTAGAAGGTTTAAAAGTTTTGTTTTTACTCTTTTGGATCTACATAAAAGCTTTTTTAATGCAGTTCCTAACTTTAAAAAGTATTGTGTCGTAAGAATCACATCGAATCATATGCTACAATATCATTTTCGATTTACCTTGCGATAGATATCGAATTGCCTTCGTATTTTACGATACGTATTGCGTATCGTACGATTTTGAAACCTATGGGTAGAAGCATAACCAAGTCACCAATAGGAGATTATCAAAAGAAAAATCATTCAATATGGTTCGAACAATTGAAATATTGACAGAAATGCTAGAGTGAGGAGAGGTAACTCATATGAATGGAGACCTTCAGCGCATCAGATATAGGAAAATGATGAAACAGGAGTCATGTTGCAAAATCGTAGTAGTTGGAACTCGGCTTGGTCTATTTAAGTTGTATATAAGAGAATTGATCTTATATTAGGTAGAGTTACAGTATTAGCTGGCAGACAAAAATGTATGGCCGCTTAAAAGGAATTTGATGATATTGATCATTTCATTTATTATCACAAGGGGAAAAAATCTTATTGTATTTGGAGTTACCAATAAAGTAAAATGTTACTACATTAGTAATGTTTACCTTAGAATAAGTCGAGAGATCAGTTTGTTATCTGAAAGGTTATGTCAAGTTTTTTTTAATAGAGCCTGATGTTTTTGTTACCTGAAAGGATAATTAATTCATCTTGATTATGTATCTACTCTGATTGTCTCACTGTTGTGTGTGACAATAGATTAGATCTATCTCGTAGATTTTATTTGGTTGTGGAAACTGTGATTTTCTAACAATCTTAATAATTATTTGGAACATATTAGCTTAACAGAACATGTCATCCATCTGTTACTTGAAATAGAATGGGCAAACCTAGCACAATTGTCGTGTTCTTTTTCAAATTCCTAATGATAACTAGATTTAAAGCATCGCCAGTGGATAATAGCTGTTCAGCCTCTTGTCATCACCTAGTTATCTGTTGAATTCTGTTGATCGAATGAATTCCGGGATGGTGTTTCTGTTCATTGATGACTGTTGTATTAAGATACTACCTTTCTGTTGTTTCAGCATCAGTGATACCTAAAAGGAGGATATTTGACTTTCTTTCAGGTATTTTCTTCCTCTTCATGATGTCTGGTTTATCTATTCTTTTGTGAATAGCATCTTTAATATATGGGAAAAGTATTTGCCTTAGCCAAGTTAGTAAAACGACGTAGTTTTGCCGTTTTCCATTTTTGGGTTTTGTATAAAAAAATATTTAATTATAATTTTTATACAAAACTAAATCATCGTTTTGTTAAGTAGCCTTGGCCAAGCTTGACTAAGACATGCCTTAGATTACATTTCCCCTGTATATATATGATGTGTCGGATTATAAGTAGTTGGTCCAATAATTATGACCAATCATTATCATACACATCATTTTGTATTCTCTTTTTGCATCCAATCTTTTTTCACCAAAAGATTATTTTGTGTGTATATATATATACATGTACAAACACGCGCGCGCACACACACACACACACACACACATATATATATATATATATACCATTAATGCTTCGCCATCTATTCATTGTTTTTGCATATAGATTTCATTCCTGAGAAAGTGAAAGTTGAAGATGCCTTAAAAGAGATGCCATCAGTTGAGACATGACTGCGCCGGAGACTGAATTGCAAGAGATGTTGTATGCAGTTGACTTTCGGTTAAGGATCTTGGTTGAGCAAACAAAAGCTCTCTTTTGGGTTGTAGACTGGACCCATTGACGATTACATTTCTCCTTGAAAGCATTCTTGGCAAACATCTATGTGATGTCAGTGGTAACTTATAAATTTCTGTAGTGCATTGTTCATTCTTGTAGTGAAGATGGTTGCTAATATCTTTTGGGATGTCGTCGTTTATTGGTATTAGCCTATTAAACTTAAATGTCTGTAAAACAAATGCAGAACAGCAGAAGTATGTTTCTGTAAACTTTTAGATACCATTTGGTAGAGTTAATGCTAAAGTACTCTCTCTCTCTCTAAATTGCTTTTGGGGACAGTTTTAGCGCTTTGACCCACCACTCAATTGTGGGAAGTGTGAAATCTACGCTTACAGCTTTATCAAGCCCAACAGAAAAAGCACGCAAATAGTTGTGCCGATACCTTTTTTCAATTTGTGACAAAACCCTTGTCCAAGATTTATATAATTACTTCAATTTGTGAACGTAACCCTGCCTCAATAAATCAGTCTCCTAATTATTACCCCCTCTGTCTTATAATATATGATACTAGCTGGGTCCCGTGCTTCCGGCACTGTATGGTCAGTGAGATTTATCTCAAACTTAGAACGGCCCAGATGATTTATTAAGTGAACGAGAAATTAAAAATCATTATTAGATAGATTAGATAGATAGATGTATTTTATTAGATAGATGTATGGACGGTGAGATTTATCTAAAACTTTAGACGGCCCAGATGATTTATTGAGTGAGCGGGAAATTCAAAATCATTTGTATTTTATTATATAAATTTTAGATGATTTTATTTGTTTCAAATTATTTGACGTTTTAAACAATTTAAGAGAATTAATTACAATTTTTTCAAAATTATTTCTGGACGGATTGTTTAAATGTCATTGAAACGTTTCGGTCAAATCTCGATTTATCCAAATAAAGCCTTAAATCACTTGCCGAGTCATCTTAGAAACAATCACACGAATTTAATTTTTTATACATAAATAAATTTTTTCTATATCTTTTTGACGTGGAACTGAGGTGTTCCTGTCATTGAGCATAAGCAACAAGAAAAGTTATAGCTGTACCACAACGTCTTGTTATGTCAATCCAACGGTATGTTGGTGTTAAATGGGTTGGTGCGGACATGTATCAAAAGATTTGATACACGGACATGTACATTTTTTTGAGTTCCAAATCCAAAAGAAAGTTTCTAGACTTGGGCACGACCACTCGAGGCCAATGTAATCGTCTTGGTATTTGAAAGTTCAATTTTCTTTTTGTTTGTTCGTGTATCATTTTCTATTCGGAATAAAATTATTGTTTAATGTTTATCCGTCATGAGGGTTATTATGCATTTAACTGCAATTAGGTTAAAATGTTATTGTTGTCATTTCGGCTTGGATAAGGGTTGGGGGACTAAGAGTATGTTTGAAATTACTTAAAAAATATTATAATTAGTGATTCTGATTATTATTTTTGTTTATAATTGACTTAAAAAAATAGTTTGTGTTTAGTAAATAAAAAATACTTAAATTAATAAGAAGCAAAAAATTGGTATAAAAAAAATGTTGATCACTATTTCAAGTGTAAATTACTAAAAAGGAATGTTTTGATAAATAAAGATGGGTAATAGATGGAATAAATAGAGATACATTGGTAATATATTTGGTCAACCATGATTATTAGATTTGTCAAATAATCATAAACTCTAAATTAAAACTTCTGATTATTTTCATAAAAAATAATTATAAGTAGTTATAAAATTAATTTACTAAATACTTTTTACTTCTTAAAACTAGTTATAAATAGATTTCACTGTTTATAAACAATTCCAAACACCCTAAAACCCAAAAGCATGCACTGGTCTCATAAATCATAATGAACTAAACATGGTATGGCCAACCCTGGAAAACTATGGACATTTTTTTTGCAGAGTTAGCTTGCATCTCAAGTGAAGCCAATTATAGTACTCTAGACCATATTCAAGTTGAAGTATAGTAATCATATGTCTACACCTTTATTTGCCTCAACCACCTGAGATCTCTGTTTTTCCTGCTCTCCCAAGCATACTCTCTCTCTCTCTCTCTCTCACACACACACACACACAATACACTCAAAATATATATGATCCAAAGAGGTGAGAAGTAATTAATTAAGTTGTTCTGACTAAAATAGCAACCTCTCACCAACTTATAAATTCATTTGATCTGATGCTAATTAAACCCATAAAAGATCCATCTCCACCAAACATCATTTCTCTCCCACCTCCATAAAAACCTCCTCCCTTCTTTAATTCTCTTGAAAAATCACTCCCACTTCCACACATTCAAGCAAAACACAAGCCTCACTACAGTCATGAACACCCATTTTCTTTTCCTTCTATCATTCTCACTTCTACTTCTCTTCCAATGCACCACCACAGCCCTAGCTCAGTCACCCGCACCGCCCCCGGTCCCTACCGGCCAACCAACATCACCAAAATCCTCCAAAAGGCCGGTCAATTCACGACACTGATCCGACTCCTCGAACTCACCCAAGTGGGTGATCAAATCAATACTCAACTCAACAACTCAAACCAAGGCTTGACCATATTTGCACCCACAGATAATGCCTTCTCAGGCCTCAAATCCGGAACCCTAAATTCCCTCACGGATCAAGAAAAGGTCGAACTAATTCAGTTCCACATGATACCCTCCTTCCTTTCCACCTCACAATTCCAAACCGTTAGTAATCCAATAAGAACACAAGCCGGAGACAGCAAGGCCGGGCAGTTTCCCTTAAATGTAACGACTTCAGGGAACTCGGTGAATATATCAACAGGGATAAATACTGCAACTGTAGCTAATGCCATTTATAGTGATAATCAGCTTGTTGTGTATCAAGTTGACAAGGTGCTTCTTCCCTGGGCCTTGTTTGGGACGAAGCCTCCGGCCCCCGCCCCGAGCCTTTCCAAGAAGCCGAAGAAGTCCTTAACCAATAGCCCAAGCTCAGATGATGGTGCCACAGCGGATGCATCCGGTGCAGTTGGGCTCAGTGGGCATGGATTGCTAGTGGGAATTATTGCTTTGGTTACTGGATTTTACTTGTGACAATTTTTGTTGTGATTGTTGAAATGGGTTGGGATTCAGTTGTTTGGTGGTTTAGTGGTTCTCAATAATTGCATTTTTTTTGGATTTTGTAAGAATGGTCCTCTTTTGTCATGAGATCCATTGAAGTAAATGATTGATATTTTTGTAAGAATTTTGAGTCTTTTATAAATATATGTATTTTTTTTTTCAAATTTACTTTATTCATTAAGGGTTCATGTACAATTCAAGTTATGTGTTTGTAACTATTTTTGTAAAATCAAATAATGTTATTTGTTGGTAATTTGGTATACAGTAATAATATATATATTTTTATTACGAGTTACGTAAATAAATATTAATAGTAATTTTATTAAAAATATGTGTACTAATTTTATTAGTGGTAATTTTATATATCGATAAATTTTGCAATTAATATAATTCTATTTAAATTTATCACAATATACATCACAACTCTTTGATATATTCTTTAGAGCATTAGAGCATTCACAATAATTTTCTTTATCTCTATCCCTATTCTGCAGTCTATTGTGTCATTCTGCAAAATAGAGATTCAATTTTTTCACTATGTACCCAACAGGTTCCTTATATTGATTCTTTAAATAATGAAATTTAAAATTTAAAAGTTAAAATTTGAAAGTTCCAATAGTCAAAACATCAAATTAATAATAATCTTATAATTTATAAAAGAGAGAGTATATTTATCAATTGTATCTCATCGTAAAATAATTTTTATTTTATTTTAAATTTTAAATAATTTATGGATTGAGTATTGAATGGATTGTATCTGCAAATATACATAAGATCAATATTAACTTTTAAAAAGTTAATTTGTGATACTTTTAAATTTAAATTTAATATGATTCATTTAAATTTTGAAAATAATAAATTTTATAATTAATAGTACTTTTATAATATTTATAATTGTATTGACATAAATTTATATCAATTTTAATTTGAATATGTTTGAAAATAATTTTTTAAAAATAAGTCAATATTAATTTTATAATTTGAAAATGAAGTAGTAAAACTATGTCAAGATGTGTATTATTGATGAGTTATCCACTTAAATGAGGGTGTGAAATGTCATTTTATATATATAGAGAACGGTATTTTGACTCCCTCATACTAGGGATTAAAATAGAGAGTTAAATAAGGATAAGAAAACAATTGGATAATAATTTATTGATGTATTCTCCAAAATTAAGAATAGAGAGTTGATTAAGGAAACTGTTGTGAATGCTCTTAGACAATTATAATAGCGTGAGAATTGTGATTGAAAACTTCAATCTTTATTTGCATTTGGTTCTCGTCCTTCACATGAGCTTATTAATTATACTTAAACATGAGTTTAGATGGAAAGTGAGGTGAGAGAAAGTTCTAATTATTAGGAAGAGAAATAGAGAGGGAGAGTGATACTAAACTTTTCTCCAACGACTAACGTGTTTACGAGTTAAAAGAGAGAAAATAAACAAACGAGGAATCAAAATTTTGATTCTTGTTATTTTAAGGGTATAATAGGAATAATTGATTTTTTTAATGGTAAATATTATTACTTTTCACTCAGATAAATTTTGATGAAAGTTTTTAAGGAGAAAGTGGGGCCTATTTTTCTCACTTTCTCCCCCATGAAAAGATAATTTTTTTTGTAGAAAACAAGTAAAAAACTATTGAATCACTTCTTTTTTATCATTGGACGGCTCTGATACCAATTGTTATAAATAATGGGAGAGTCGCACCTTAAAAGATAGTTATTAAAGTTGGAGAGTCCAAAGTTTATAAATATTACACATCAAAATCCCATACCATCGATGTGAGACACAAGTCCCATACCTTGCAATTAGGATCATAACACATTCTTTTATAAACTTTAAATCCCTCAAACACAGTAATTAAGTCGCATCAATACCATATTGGTGCATTATATGGTTTATTAATTTTAGTATGTCTATATTATTAAGGGAGAGATTTAAAAATAATCGATTTTCTTAAAACTGCAACATCTTTGTCTCACTATTTGTGACGCCCCCAAAATAGGTATACAACACCCATTCTGAGTCGTCAAATATATGATACAGAAACAACTACAACTTTATTAATACAACATAAAAACTGTGAGTTTAAATACAAATATTGTCATCTAGACAATATCCACACTCAAATAAGTCCTCATTACAATTATTAATACACTATTTATAGAATAGTGAGGACTACTAGAACAACTTCTAGAACCATCATTCCACACCCCGACTAGTACTCGCTACATTCTCGCCTCCTGAGAAGAAATATGGAACAACAAGGAAAAGGGTGAGCTCAACTAGCCCAGTAAAGAACATTATGACTAAGATAATATAGAACAAATTATCGTTAGTCCTCAACAGGGAAAAATCTAATAGAATACAATAGACAACCAGTTTTAAATCAATCTTCGCAGCGGAAATAATAATTCATTAGAAGAGTTAAATAGAGAATGCAAACTACTATATTCTATATATGAATTTAAAAGTTCATCACCGATATTTTATCCCTGTAACATCAATCAATATATATCTGGAATCAAATATTCATCTTTGCACTACAGGCCAGAGATATTCATCAGTTGGTCATGTTCATCTAAACACCTGTTCATCTTTGCACTACAGGCCAAAGATATTCATCAGTTGGTCATGTTCTTACTGGCGCGCAATTAGGTGACCAAACCTCTCCTTAGACAGAACTTTCTAGACATTGCCAATAATATTATCTAATAATATTATTCAGATAATATGAATTATTGTTTCGATAATGAAAAATACTGTGTAGTGACAATTATTGAAATAACAGTAATATAAAAAATCAATAACATCAATAACTTTCTAGACATTGTCAATATTACAAATAATAATATGAATAACTTTGTTGTCTCAATTATTGATTTAATAATATAAAATATTATACAGATGATACTGTGATAATAATTGAATAATATAACGTGAGATACTATGCAGAAATTATTGTAGCAATAATTGAGTAAACTGAGTGGCTTCTTACGTAAGCATCAATAATCAATACCGTGTGCTACCATGCAACCACGCGTATTACTGTAATTTTACCACGGGGTAGTTCAACAGTTTAACGGTAAAACTTTCGCCGTTATTTTTATAAAAGATATTTCTGTCGTTTTTTAACTACGACAATACTTCCGTTGTGGGGTCCACCAATGATTGTGTCGTCGAACGAATATTTCCTGACAAAAAGAATATTTCTGACCAAACGAATATTCCCCGACACAACGAATATTTTATATCAACTTGCTTACTTTGTAAAACTTTTCACATATCACCCTTAACTTTAATCTTTTATCAATTAAACCATTTATTAAATAGAATAATAATTATAAAAAAATTAAATACTTTCATTTCATAAAATTAGGGGTCTTACAGTAGGGATGCAAACAACCAAATATTTACAATTGCTTGAGCAGTGTTTGAAAGTGAGAACTGTGACGCCCCCAAAATATCCTTCCAACCTATTCTGAGTCGTCAAATACATGGTACAAAAAATAACTATAACTTTATTACTACAATTGTCGTGCAAAATACAACAACACATACGTTATGAGTTTTGATACCAACTGTGACTCTAGACACCAACTTGTGTTAGCACCTCACACTGATACATTACATAAAGGTACAATCAATAACTATTTTAGAAATTTAATCTTTGGATAATGCTCAAGGAAACCTTCGTACATGGGAGGCCATGAATCTAAGTTATGATAGATATCATATGACTCGAGAATTATCCTTGGTTGATCCAATAGAACCCAAAGAAAATGAGAAGATTACTATCTCGTTCATTCTAATGAGGTGCACTTTTGACGCTTTCAAAGTCGGGTTCTCATCACCCTATTGTTGTTCACCAAAATCAATTATTAAGTGACGTATAAAATACGACACACACATCTTA
Organism: Panax japonicus; assembly: GCA_020205505.1. Classification (NCBI taxonomy): domain Eukaryota; kingdom Viridiplantae; phylum Streptophyta; class Magnoliopsida; order Apiales; family Araliaceae; genus Panax; species Panax japonicus. The sequence continues at coordinate 62,996,906 of CM035108.1, read as the reverse complement.
GGACCTCAATACAATTATATATTGCATGTCATGCCGTTTTATAATGTTTTGAGAAACTTCGACAGTCTCGGACCATCACACTATTCCCCTGTTATCCCCGCTTGACTCAGCTACATTTTTATTACCTGAAAGGAATTGTGAAACAAAAGAGTGAGCACAACTAGCCCAGTAAAGAGTATCATAACTAAATATAATTAAATTATCAATAGCTTTTGTCAGTAATAAATCAGAGATTTAGAACATATGATAGATAATAAAACTTTTCAACCATAGTTGCAGCGGAATGAGCAATCCATTAGAAGAGTCAAATAGACCATAAAGTCTATTATCTTCTCTATGTTAAAAGTCCACCAACAATATTTTATCCATGTAACATTAATCAACAGTTCCTATCCACAATCATGTGAATAACTCATAACCATAATTGTAGTTCGAAATTCCCCTTCTCATCCAGGACAAAGATAATTTTCATCACTTGTCTTTACCTGAAATATCAAAGATCATGGTTATACCAAATCATAGTTCCTGTTCATAATCATACTAATAAATTCATCTTTGTACTACGGGCCAAAGATATTAATCAACAGTTCATCTTTGCACCACATGCCAAAGATATTCAACAATAGGTCATCTTTGGACTACAGGCCAAAGATATTCAACAAAAGGTCATCTTTGCACTACAGGCCAAAGATATTCAATAACAGGTCATCTTTGCACTACGGGCTAAAGATATTCATCAATAATTCATCTTTGCACTACAGGCCAAAGATATTAATATCTCAAAGAAATACATAATCATTTCAGAATTTATATAAACCATAATTATAACCATGTTGTTCAATTCACCTTTGCACTTAAGCTAAAAATATTCAATTATAAATTCAATGGTTATGATCATAACAGTCAACGATTCAACTTTGCACTACTTGCCAAAGAGAACCCATAGTCACGATCATACCAATAATCTACCCATCTTTACACTCAAGTGAAAGAGAAATTCCATCACCAGTGTTATAAAAATGTTATATATGATGATAAAAATATTATGATCAAAATATGAATTTAATTTCAAGAGTAAGATTCATAATCCATGATTTCATAACACCTTAATCCAAATATTATAAATCACTTAATAATCTTATAATATAATATTATTAATATTGCTACAATATTTTAATCATTTCTTAAACTTATAAATAATTTATTTTAATTATTTACACTTTACTAATTAATGCATTTAATCATCCTAAAATGCCAAACTCATAAAATTTTATCACTAATAACCAAAACCCTCATAAAAAATATGCATATACCTTATATAGGATTCTCAAGCCATAAAATCTTATTTTTCAATTTTGTTACTTCACATAACATATTTAATTCATTTACTCATAACTAGTCTATTTTCATGAAAATACCAAAGCAGTACAAACAAATTTTCTTTTCTGGGATTTAGCGGAATATAGTCCCATATTGAACATATATTTTTCTCAGAATTTATAAAATTCATTTACTATTTTTCATATGGCCAAAACTGCCGAATATTTAGACATTTATCATAAATTATACTTTTATCCAAAAAATCTGAAATTTACAGAGTATACTTCTATTATATACATCTACTCCCAATAAAAATTTTACCAATTTTGGAGTTAACCACAAGGAGTTATAATGGTTTACTTTTAAAATAGTCTTTTCTCATATAATTCATAACTCCTAATCTATACATCCAAAAATTGCTATTTTTGGACACAATTTAGAAAATTCATCAAATTATCATTTCAAATTTTTCCAAAATTTTTGAATGTCAGAAAAATTACGAAACTGAAAAATATAATAACCTTTACAATCCCTTACCTCAAAAGAGCAGTACTTCTGACTGAAATATCGGATGTAATGTCGAAGGAAACTTGCACTGAATAGCAACTCTCAAAGTATCTAAATACTCACAAAAATACGTTGGACAATATAGAGAGAGAAAACTTATGTTTTTGGTGTGATTTTCAATTCTCTCTCTATATTATCGAGCGTATTTTTGTGAGTATTTATGTGACGCCCCCAAAAATAGGTATACATCACCCATCTTGAGTCACCAAATACATGGTACAAAATTTAAATACAACTTATTTATACAACAATTGTGTAAAATATGACAAAATATAATTTAAGAGTTTCAATAAGAATATTATCATCTAGACAATATCCACACTCAATGGAGTGCTCATTATATTTATTGTCACACTATTTTATAGAATAGTGAGGACTACTAAAGCCACTTATCCTGGACCATCACTCCATTTCCTGACTCGTCCCAGCTATATTCTCATTTCCTTAAGAGAACAATAAAAGAAAAGGGTGAGCTCAACTAGCCCAGTAAGAAATATTATGACTAAGATAATGCAGAATAAATTATCCTTAGCCTTCAACAGTATAAAAACTGATAGAATACAATAGACAACAAGTTTTAGATCAACAATTACAGCGGAATAATCAATCCATTAGAAGAGTCAAGTAGAGCATAATGTCTACTATCTCTTCTAAATTAAAAGTCCATCGTTAATATTTCATTTATATAATACATAACAACAGTTCTTTGTTATACCCAAGACAAAAAGAACTATCATCACCGGTCTTCACCTAAACCACCAAAGATTATAGTTAAATCCATAATTCATATTTATAATCATGTAAATCAACAGTTTTTCCTTGCCACAAAGGCTTAATAGAACGTTTACTCAATATCCTTACCCCAAAGACTAAAGATATTCAAATGTAATAATAATGATCATACCAATCAGTTATCTACCTTTGCACTACGGGCCAAAGATATTCAATTATAAAACCAATGGTTATGATCATACCAATCAATTGTCTGTCAGTGCACTACGGCCAAAGACATTAAACTGTTAACTAATGGTCATGATCCTGCCAATCACATCATCGAATTATCCATGCACACTAGAAGAAAAAGGCCTATCAGCGACCAAGATTATCAGCGACCGCATATCCGGTCGCAGATACTATTAATAGCGACCGACAGCTGCGACCGTATCTTAAAGTAGACGCTAAATACTATCAGCGACCGCATGTGGTCACTGAGAGGTCGCTATTACAAATTTGCCTCGTAAAATTTGGCACGAAATATTGGCGCCAAGGTTTTGTCCGACTACTTAACATCAGCGACCGCATGCAGTCGCTGATAAGTCCATATCATTAAAATTTAGCGACCACAGGCGGTCGCTGATGGCGGTCGCTGATCAAACTAAATGAAATCAGTAACATGTCTTTTACTTGACACAGAAGACGGAAGAAAAAAAGAAGAAGAGAGGGAGATCAGCATAGAGAGAATGGGGAGAAAGGGGGGAGAAGAGAAGGAGGAAGAGGAGAAGCTGACCACACCATCGGCCATCCGTCGCCCCACCAAACACTGGTATGTACTTTTCATTTTAGGTTTTCTTAATATAAATTCTCTCTTCTTCTTCCTCCTGATGAAATTGAGAAGCCGTCGCTAGTCAAGCAACTGATTCATTTTATTGTGGTAACAATGTTTCCATTGAATTTCCTTACAAGATTTCATTTTTAAGTCAATTTTTTTTCTCATTTGATGTGTTTTGTTTGCTAGAAAATAATCATTCATATGAATAATCATTTGTTTTTCGGAAGCATCTGAATTATTTTAGAAGATTTATTGTTAGAGACTTGAATTTCAGTTATTTAGATGTTACCAAGGACAGTAATTTTCTAACAATACCTTCCATCCGTCCCACAAAAAGAGTCCTAATTTGTGAATTTTGTAAATATTAAGACTGTATATTTATTTTAGATGAAACAAATTTTAAAGACTACAAATGTGTATCACCTTGTTCCAACTTTAGCTAGCCCTCCTTTAGTTTCACACTGTGACGAACATTTTTGTGTGTGCCAAAATGACCAAGTTTGGCATTACTTTTGGGTACTTCTTTTGGAGTAAAATTAGATATAACTGTAGAAAAATGGTAAGTATCATGATGTGCCTTAAATTTCTGAGTTTGAAGTGGTCCAGTGATGAAAGTGAAGGGAGATGATTCCAAATTTACAAAAACTTAAAGCTCATTAGTATATAATTTGTGGGATGTTTCTTTTTAGGCCATGTTTTTTGAAAATATATTGTTAGAAGTTATTTTAGTTATTTGATTCCAGAATTATAACAATAATAATGTGAGGGGACGACATCTAGGCCTAGTTGGTGTTGAGAACATTTGATATATAATTAATTTATAGGATACTTTTTTGGGGTGGCACTTCGTTATTTTGTTGGAGGTAAAATTGCAGTTATCCGATTCAGGAACCATAACGATAAGTGTGAGGACCCAACACCTACACCTTGGCCTAGCTAATTGGTGATAAGATTATGTCCCATAGCGGGGATAAATTGACAAGATGCCCCGATGGAGGTGCAACCAACTTGCCTTGGTTTGAATGAATGAATGTAACCAAGGATGGGAACTCAACTCGTCTATATGCCATCCCCCAACTTGTCCAATTCTTTTATGAATGAATGATAACTACTTTTATTAAAATTAGCTGAAGTATCATACAACTTATGAAATGAATAGTAAATCATATGACTCAATAGTTCTACGCTGATAAACCTTTTTCTTATAGTGTCACTACGGGCCAAAGATATTCGTTATTATCACCAGTGGTCATGATCATGTCATACACCTGTCCATCTTTGCACTACGGGCCAAAGCTTTCAATCAACAGTTCGTCTTTACACGTAAGCCAAAGATATCCAATTGTGAAATCAATAATCAACAGTCCATCTTTGTACGTAAATCAAATATATACAACCATAAAACCAATAATCAACAGTCCATCTATGCACGTAAGCCAAAGATATACAACTGTAAAACCAATAATCAACAGTCCATCTATGCACGTAAGCCAAAGATGACTTTCATCATAATATAAGCATGAGGATAATAACAATGATATAAGCATTAATCAAACGAAATCAAGGATAAATATTAAAGACTTTAATTTATCCAGAGTTTAAAAATATCCAAATTGTCAACATGATATTGCTTTGTGAAGTAAAATTCAAGAATAATATTCATGTACCAAAAATAATTTGGACAGAAAAGAAATATATTTTTTGAGTAAATAGTACCCCGTGAATAGTAACTCATGAATAGTATTTCGGAAATAGTACCTCGTGAATAGTACCCCAGCATGTAAAGTTCCCCAAATACCCGAGTGAATAATATTCGGGTGAATAGTAATTTGGGTGAATAGTAATCCGTGAATAGTAACTCGTGAATAGTACTCTGACACAAAAAGTGCCCCAAATACCCGAGTGAATAATACTAGAGTGAATAGTAACTAGGTGAATAGTAACCCATGAATAGTAACTTGTAAAAAAAATACCAAAGAAAATGATATTCTATGACGAGTACAAAAGAAATGATATCTCATACGAGTATAATAGAATATACGAAACTGCAAATGAATTTTCACCCGCTATGCAGTAATCCACGTAGACAGATCATTTCCATAATTTAATAAAGAATGCATATGAAGGATCATTCGCCATGCATGCGGTAGTTCACACAGACAGGTTATTCGAACAGAATAATAAAGAATGAAATAACAAAAGAATTCACCAGGCATGCGATATACCACACAGACAGGTTATTCCAACAGAATAATAAATAATGGAATCAGGTCATGCGTAATCCTCACAGACAGGATATTCCAACAGAATAATAAAGAATAGAACCAGGTCATGCGTAATCCGCACAGACAGGATATTCCAACAGAATAATAAAGAATGGAACCAGGTCATGCGTAATCCGCACATACAAGATATTCCAACAGAATAATAAAGAATGGAATAATAACAGAATTCACCAGGCATGCGATAGACCGCACGGACAAGTTATTCCAACAGAATAATAAAGAATGGAATAACAGAAGTATTTCACCATGTATCCGGTACTTCGGATAAACAGGTTATTCCAACATAATAATAAAGAATGGAATAACAACCCTTACGAGTATTGAAAGAAAACAACTCTCTTCATGAATACGAAAGAATAATACCTCTTACCTCAAAAGAAGATTGGATACTGGAATAGTGAGGTAGCAGACTTCTCTTCTTCTTTCTCTCTATAATAATTGCTCTATAGCTTTAGTGAATTGGTGAAAAATAATGAAAGAATGAGCTTCTATTTATAGGAAAATACAGTTTCGATAATCGCACGTTTTGGGGCTCGAAATATTACAGTATAATACCTTCCTCTTTTCCTTCATTTTTAATTTAGTTCTACAAGTATTATCAAACTTGCACCACCTCCCCTAATAGTAAATCATGTGAATCAATAGTACACACATGTGAAAAAATAGTTATAATCATGTGAATCAATAACAATTAATTGCTTATTTATCCGGTTAATTACCTGATTGGTCAATATAACCTCCAAATATCAATTATTATCGAAATAAATGTCGATTTTTACTAACACTAATAATTTCAACACAATGGAACTATCAATGTTATCTTTAATCAACACGAACTTATTCATCATTAATATTATAATTCACAATATTTAACAACCAGGTCGTTCCCAGGAATGAGGGGGGCTTTCCGATAAGGATTTCTCTTTATTGGCGCATAATTAGATGACCTAACCTCTACTTGACAGAACTTCTAGACATTGTCAATATTGTAAATAATAATATGAATAACTGTGTCATCTCAATTATTGATTTAATAATAATAAATATTATGCAGACAATACTGTGACAATAATTGAATCAATAATATGAGAGATATGATGCAACAATTACTGTAGCAATAATTGAGTATAACTGAGTGACTTCTTACGTAAGCATCAATAATTTATACCGTGTGATACTATGCAACCACGTGTATTACTGTACTTTTAACATCGGGTGTTTCAACAGTTAACGGTAAAACTTCCGCCATTATTTTTATAAAATATTTTTGACGTTTTCTCAATCCGATAATAATTTCGTTGTGGGGTTCACCAATGATTGTGCCATCATACGAATATTCCCTATTAAAATGAATATTCCCCGACCAATAGAATGTTATATAACCACTTGCTTACTTTGCAAAAATTTTCACATATCACCCTTAACTTTAACCTTTTATCAATTTAACCATTTACAAAATAATTATAAGAAAATTGAGTACTTTTATTTCATAAAATTTGGGGTCTTACAATTTAGATACTTTGAGAATTGCTATCCAGTGCAAGTTTCCTTCGACTTTACATCCGATATTCCAGTCAGAAATACTGCTCTTTTGAGGTAAGGGATTATAAGGGTTATTATATTTTTCAGTTTCGTAATTTTTCTAACCTTCAAAAATTCTGAAAAATTTTGAAATGACAATTTGGTGAGTTTTCTAGATTGTGTCCAAAAATGGCGATTTTTGGATGTATAAATTAGGAGTTATGAATTTTATGGGAAAAAACTATTTTAAAAGTAAAACCTTATAATTCCTTGTGGTTAACTTCAAAATAGGTGAAATTTTTATTAGGAGTACATGTATATAACAGCAGTATACTCTGTAAATTTCAAAAATTTTGGACAAAATCACAGTTTATGATAAATGTCTAATTATTCGGTAGTTTTGGCCATATGAAAAATTGTAAATGAATTTTAAAAATTCTGAGAAAAATATATGTTCAATATGAGACTATTTTATGCTAAATCCCAGGAAAAAAATTTTCTGGGACTGATTTGGTATTTTTTATAAAAATAGACTAGTTATGAATAAATAAATTAAATATGTTATGTGAAGTAAGAAAATTGGAAAATAGGATTTTATGGCTTGAGAATCCTATATAAGGTATATGCAGATTTTTGATGAGAGTTTTGGTTATTGGTGATGAAATCTTATGAGTTTGACATTTTAGAATGATTAAATGCATTATTTAGTAAAGTGTAAATAATTAAAATAAATTATTTATAATTTTTTTTTAAAATGATTATAATTTTGTTGTAATATTAATAATATTAGATTATGAGATTATTAAGTGATTTATAACATTTGGATTAATGTGTTATAAATATTGATATAAATTTTATTGTGAAATTTTTACCTTTTTGTGTCGGGGTTACTATTCACGTATACGATACTATTCATATATATGACACTATTTACGTATATGACATTATTTATGTATACGGTACTATGTACGAATACATAGTACTATTCACGGGGTACTATTCACGACAAAATTGGTTTCTTTTTCTAACTAAATTATCGTTGATTTATGAATCTTACTCTTGAAATTAAATCCATGTTTTGATCATATATTATTTTTATTATCATATATAATATTTTTATAACCCCGATGACAAAATTTCTATTTCACTTGAGTGTAAAGATCAGTAGATTGTTGGTATGATCGTGACTATGGGTTCTCTTTGGCTAGTAGTGCAACGTTGAATTGTTGGCTGGTATGATCATGACCATTGAATTTATAATTGAATATCTTTAGCCTAAGTGCAAAGGTGAATTGATCAACATGGTTATAATTATTGTATATATAAATTCTGAAATGATAATATATTTCTTTGAGATATTAATATCTTTGGCCTGCAGTGCAAAGATGACCTGTTAATGAATATCTTTGGCCCGTAGTGCAAAGATGAATATATTAGTATGATTATGAACAGAAACTGTGATTTGATATAACCATGATCTTTGATGTTTCAGGTAAAGACATGTGATGAAAATTATCTTCGTCCTAGATGAGAAGAGAAACTTAGAACCACAAATATGATTATGAGTTATTAATATGATTGTGGACATGAACTGTTAATTAATGTTACATGGATAAAATATTATTGGTGGACTTTTAACATGGAGAATATAATAGACTTTATGGTCTATTTGACTCTTCTAATAGATTGCTCGTTCCGCTGCAACTATGGTTGAAAAGTTTTATCATCTACCATATGTTCTAAATCAGTCATTTATAAATGATGAAGGCTATTGATATTTTAATTATCTTTAGTCATGATATTCTTTAATGGGGTAGTTGTGCTCACCCATTTGTTTCACAATTCCTTTCAGGTAATAAAAGTGTAGCTGGGTCGAGCGGGGATAATAGATGAATAGTGTGATGGTCCGAGACTGTCGAGGTTTCTCAATACATTATAAAACGGCATGACATGCAATATATAATTGTATTGAGGTCTTAAGATATGTGTGTCGTATTTTATACGTCACTTAATAATTTATTTTGGTGAACAACAATAGTGTGATGAGAATCCGACTTTGAAAGCGTCAAAAGTGCACCTCATTAGAATGAACAAGATATTAATCTTCTCGTTTTTCTTTGGGGTCTATTGGATCAACCAAGGATAATTCTCGAGTCATATGATATCTATCATAACTTAGATTCATAACCTCCCATGTACGAAGGTTTCCTTGAGCATTATCCAAAGATTTAATTTCTAAAACAGTTATTGACTGTACCTTTATGTAATGTATCAGTGTGAGGTGCTGACACAAGTTGGTGTCTAGAGTCACAATTGGTATTTAAACTCACAGTATATGTGTTGTCGTATTTTGCACGACAATTGTAATAATAAAGTTGTAGTTATTTTCTGTACCATGTACTTGGCGACTCGGAATAGGTTGGATGGATTGGACCTATTTTGGGGGCGTCACATATTTTACAAATGTTTTTGAACTTTAAGTTTTTATTATTTTTTATTATTAGTACTAAACCTGTGTTTACTGAAAAAATTGCAAGGGTTTGGTTCCTGCCATACAAGAGCTGTTGCCATAGGCAAAGCATAGATGTTGTGCAAGACACATCTATGCTAACTGGAGGAAGAAGTGGCAAAGAGCAGTCTTGCAGCAAATGTTTTGGAGAGCAGCCAAGGCCAATAATCCTCATGAGTTCGGAAGGGCAATGGTTGACATCAGGCAGGAGAGTAAGGATGCTCACACTCATCTCTTAACTATTCCTCCTAAGCAGTGGAACAAGGCCTTTTTTTCTTGTGAAACAAAATGTGATGTTGTGACTAATAACATGTCTGAATGTTTTAATAGTTGGATCTTAGAGGCTAGATATAAACCATTACTAACTATGTTTGAAGATATAAAAACATAAGTCATGGGTAGAATTCATACAAAGAGGGATGAGATGCAAAAAATAGAGGCAAAGTTATGACCTAGGATTATGACAAAGGTCAATAAGGCCATTGAGCTAACCAAGTACTGTGAGTATGACTGGGATGGGGGGCACAAGTTTGAAGTGTCTGATAGGAGTGGAAAATATAAGGTAGACTTAGAGATTATGAGTTGTTCATATGGGATATGACAGTTATCTGGTATTCCTTGCCACCATGGAGTAATTGGAATCCTTCACATGGAACAACCAATTGAGAACTATGTTGATTTCTGCTATTATATGGATACTTACCTGAAATCATATAACCACTTGTTAAATCCAATGGGGGGGGGGGGTTCAAATGAATGGCCTCCTTCCAACATGACACCATTTTTGCCTCCACCAACCAAGAGAATAGCAGGCAGACCTAAGAAAAATAGGAGGAATGATCCTAATGAAGAGCCCAACAGCAATACCAAGCCATCTAGGAAAGAAAGGGGTCAAGGAAAGAAGCCTGGAATTGGAAATCAAACTGGGCAAAAAGAAGAAAACATCCTTACTTTAGAAGGTATTTCAATGCTTGTTGACAGCCAAACACTAATTGCAGTTGTCCATGTAGGTAAGGAAAAGTCCAAGACTGGCAGTAAGTGAGACTGGAGAAGGTGCAGGGTGTAAGACCCCAAATTATTAATAAATGAAATTTAATTTCCTCTATTTATTATTTTGAAATAATACGGGTTTATTTGATTAATGTGGTTAGTTATGGGTAAAATGCGCAAATATTTTAAATAAGCAGGTGGTTATAAAATATTCATTGTTGTCAGGGAATATTCGTTTGGTCGTGAAATATTCTTGCTGTCGGGGAATATTCGTACGACGGCGCAGTCTTTTGTGGGCCCCATAACGGAAAGCGATTGGATAAAGAAAACGACAAGTATAAGTTATTTATAAATAACGGCGTAGTTGTTACCGTTAATACTGTTGGAATACCCGGTGGTTAAAATAAAGTAATACGCGTTGTTGCACAGTAGCACACGGTATTTCACCAATTATTGATTCTTACGTAAGAAGGCACTACTCAATAATTGTTACAGTAATTACTGTTCAGTATTTTATTTTATTGATTTAATAATTGATGCGTTGATTGTTTATATTACTGTTGTTTCAGTAATTGTCACTACACAGTATTTTCCATTATCGAAGCAATAATTCATATTATCTGGATAATATTATTAGAAAACATTATTGGCAATGTCTAGAAAGTTCTGTCTAAGGAGAGGGTTGGTCACCTAATTGCGCGCTAGTAAGGAGAAATTCTTATTGGAAAGCCCCCTCTTTCCTGGGAACGGCCTGGTTGCCAGTACTGTGATTCTGTAATATTATTTGTGAATAATTAATTATTGATTTATATGATGAGGAAAATATTGATTTTATGTGTATATAGATGGAAAAAAATTTTAAAGTGACAATTGTTAAAAATTGATATTTTATCTTTTCTGATAAAATAATATTTTATTATATTATTATAATATAATAATGGGGATATTTTTACAATGAATGTGGGATATATGAGTATATGAGGATGAGGAGTATTTTTGTTGCAAAAGTTATTTAAAACATGTTATACATGTCCGTAGGCCCATTTCTTGACTGAAATTTTATTATAGCCTGTAAAATCACCCGTTTATGGATTTCGGTCAATTTATGTTTGGAATTTGGAAACACTTTCTTCTTCAAAGTTGTAGAGAATTGAATTTCCTATAAGAAGTCACGAGATTCGAATTTTCTGATAAAAAGGCTATTTATTATGAATTATTGAAGTTCCGAGGTTCCAGAATAATTGATTTTTGGAAGTTTAAAATATTTTTAGTTAGAAAAACGTTTTTGTTATTTGTAGGCATGTGATAAGAGTTGGAAATCAGCTGGTATGAGTACGTAGAAAATTTTAATATATATATTAATATTTTATTAAATTTTCTGCTTTGGTGTTTTAAGCAATTTCCTATAAATAGGGTGCTTAGTTTAGAATTGAAAATCACACCAGAAACTAAAGATTTCTCTCTCTTTCTCTCTCGATATATTGAGCGTATTCTTGTGAGTATTTTAGTACTTTGAGTATTGCTATACGGTACAAGTTCTTTCAGCAATATATCCAGTATTCTAGTCAGAAGTACTATTCTTTCTGAGGTAAGGGGTGTTATTTTCTTCAAAAATGATATTATTTCTTCAATATCATTATGCCAAAATATTTGTTGGAATTTTTATCAAATTTGGAACTTTTCATGTCGGGGTTACTATTCATGAATTACTATTCACAAGTTACTATTCACGAGTTACTAGTCACGAGTAATATTCACGAAACATGATGATGTTTTTTGTGAAATTTCTATCTTTTGGTGTCGGAGTTACTATTCACGTATGCGGCACTATTCACGAATATGATACTATTCACAGAAAAATTAATTTTTTTTTTCTGTGTCCAGGATTGTCTGTTATGATTCATATCTTTGATTAGATCTATATTTTGATCATTCTTGAATTTTACCCCACTTTGGTTATTTATGAAGTATCTTTAAACTTTAGATTATTTAAAGTATGAATCCTTAATACTTGTTCTTTTGTTTCACTGGATTCGTTTTCTTTAAAATATTTTTCATCATCCTCAGTCCTAAATGATGATATTACTGAATATCTTTGGCCCGTAGTGCAAAGATGAACAGGCGGTGAGATGAACATGACCGACTGATTAATATCTTTGGCCCGTAGTGCAAAGATGAACATGTATTTAGATGAACATGACCAACTGATGAATATCTTTGGCCTGTAGTGCAAAGATGAATATTTAATTCCAGATATATATTGATTGATGTTACAGGGATAAAATATCGACGATGAACTTTTAAATTCATATATAGAAGATAGTAGTTTGAATTCTCTACTTAACTCTTCTAATGAATTATTATTTCCGCTGCGAATATTGATTTAAAACTTGTTGTCTATTGTATTCTATCAGATTTTTTCCTGTTGAAGACTAACGATAATTTGTTGTACATTATCTTAGTCATAACATTCTTTACTTGGCTAGTTGAGCTCACCCTTTTCTTTTGTTCCATTTTTCTTCTCAGGAAGCGAGATTATAGCAGGAACTAGTCGGGGTGTGGAGTGATGGTTCTAAATAGCTGTTTTAGTAGTCCCCACTATTCTGTAAAATAGTGTATCAATAATGAGGATTTATTTGCATGTGAATATTGTCTAGAAGACAATATTTGTATTTAAACTCACAGTTTATGTGTTGTCGTATTTTGCACGACAATTGTATTAATGAAGTTGTAGTTGTTTCTGTACCATGTATTTGGCGACTTAGAATATGTTGGGTGTTGTATACCTATTTTGGGGGCGTCACACAGGGGAAAGACAGCAAAGGGACCATATGCAGCCTAGAAGAGCAACAAGTGGACCAGGACCATCAACCAAGTGGAAAGTAAAGGCTAAAAGAAGACTAGACTAGGTTGTACTTTGTTGTTCTGACTTGATCAAAGGAACCATATTAATGTAATATTTTGGTAACCAAATTCTGTATTGAATAGGTCTCAACATGTGGTTATGTTTTGTGGTTGGAATGATTATGCTTATAGCAGTTGGCTTAATATACTTTATACTTATAATTATGGTTATGGTTATGCTTATAGCAGTTGGATGTATTAGGTTGTAGTGTGGTTGTGTTCAAGTTATGTTAGGATGTTGGCTCTGTTTTTGACATTTGGATGTTGGCTCTGTTTTGGACATTTGGTGTTGGCTCTGTTTTTGTCAACTATTTTTGGCAATAATTTTTTGACAACTGATAACCAAGTTCATTACAATCAATACATAGGGATCAAAGACACCACAATAATATTACTAACAATCAAACCACAATAATATTACACTTTCAACTACTAAAAATCTCATTTTCAATGGGGGTACCATTACAACCTATTATAATCCATGGAAATAAAAATCTTGACAACTTATAACCAAGTTCATTACAATCAATACATTACCATTACGAAACACCACACCCATTACAATCAATACAATACCTTTATCAGTGTGTAAATCCATGTCAAGATTAGAATTGCAGTGACAATCCATGAAACTACACAATTACATCTAAGTTTTGAGTTTGCCTCCTTAAGTCTATCAACTTCCATTTTCTTTATTAGTGTTTCCTTATTCAGAATTTTCAACTTCTGCTTCAGTTTAGCATTTTTCCATCACCAAGCTCACCTCTTCAACTGGTTTGCTCATCACACTCGTTGCCATTGGAAGGCACTTCAACCCATTGAAAATATCAAATATATATAATTAACCAAACATTATTTAATAGAGATGGGGAAAACAGAGCCACATACCATATTAAACCAAAAATAGGAATGAAATAAGGATTACAAATATGACAGAGTAAACTAACCCCATAGTTGCGACAGCAAGAAAACTTTTTTCCTTTTGACCTATCTTTCTTCAAAATACAGATTCGAGCTGGTACATCACAAAAACACTTGTGTAGTTCTAAAGCAGTGGTTGACATTAAGCTTGTTCGGGATAAAGCCATATCAGATGCACAATACATTTGCACTTACCTCGAAACCAATTTTCAAGCAAAAGCCCTAATTTTCGTGCACATTACTTAGAAATGGGGAACCCTAGTTCTTCAATTCTTTAGTTCTTCACTTGACCCACTCAATTTCACTCGATCTTCAGTTCTTCAATCAACCCACTCACTTTCGCCTGACATGCGATCAAGATCGTCCCATGTTCTCTCTCTCAAGCAACACAATCGAGTTCGCCTGACATTAAGACCAACAATGGTCTCTTTGATATGGTTTCTGCTTATATCTTCGTCCCAATCAGCAAATACACATCATTAGTATTTAAATTTTTAAAGCCACTTAGGAAAATCAGCCCAATTTTTTAACGCCCGTCTGCAAAATTGGATTGAATGAGTTGATTGAATATTTTTAAAAAGTATAGTGGGCTAATTGAATTTTTTAAAAGCACAGTGACTAATTGGTTAAAACACTCCAACCACAATGGTGAAAAAGTGCTTTTTGCTAACAATAAATCAAGGGCAAAACTAATGAATTAATCACTGTAGTTGGCAAGTTTTCATCAAATTTTTAATTTTTCAAATTATTCTAGTAAACTAATTATTATTTTCAAATTAGGTCACTCTGTTAAATAAAAAAAGAAGACAGACTTTAAAATTTTATCTACGTGATTCTGAAAAAAAATATAAAAATTAGAAATATTACACGTGTCAAAAAAAATAATAAAACCCTTAAAAGTAAAAATAAATAAATCAAAACATCTTTTTTCTTTAACAAAAACAGATATAACCATCCAAATCTAACAGATGTAACTCTAATTATTTTAGATCTAACAAATCTCTTTCGTCTCCCTCAAAACAGGACTCGCCTCTGGCTCGTCACCTTTGACACCGCCGAGGATGCCGCCATGGCTTATGATTCCGAGGCCTTCAAGTTGAGAGGTGAAAATGTTAGGATTAATTTCCCTGAACAATTCCTAGGTAAAGATAGAACAGTATATCTTCAGCACCTAATTCATCTTCACCTACTCCTCAATCATCAAAACAGACTGAACAAGCCCCAGAAGTCCTTAATTTGATGGATTCAAATACTGAGTTGCCACCACCAGCTGATGATTCGGGATTTGGATCGAGTGATATAACAGTCGATGAAGAAATACAAGCAATTGTAGGGAGTTGTGGAACATGGGAAGGAGTTTCTTAAGTCATCTGAATTAAGTTGGGGTGATATGGGAGCGGATTGGTTCAATGCAATTCCAGCTGGTTGGGTTCTAGGTAGTCCTGCTTAGGATGATTTGGACACCGCCGTTTATCTTTTTATGCCTTCGAATCTCTGTTTTGGCAATGCTCAACATCAGGAATTCTATAATCCTGATTCTCAAAATCAACAAGACGATTCATCGGCTTCTTCTTTTCCCATAAACCCATTCTTTTGGAAGAATCAAGATTGAATTTATTTTGTTTAACTTCCCTTCTTTCTTAAAAGGTTTCTCTCTTGTCTTCAATTTGTCAATTTTTGTGCTAATTAGACCCTCTCTTCCTACTAATTTTTGAAATTTGCAAATTTACGGGGGTGTATTCAATTAAGATTTTTAAGGACTTTTAAAGATTTTAAAAATTTGGTTGTATTCAAGACATTTAAAGAGTTTATAAAAGTTTAGTGGTATTCAATTACAACTTTTTAATGTCTTTAAAAGTTAGGTAGTATTAAATTAAGATTTTTACAAAGTCTATAAAAGTATTTTGGTATTCAAAAAGTCATAGACTTTTTAGATTTCTATTAAATGGTAGAGTTTGAAAGACTTTAAAAGAAGAATTATAACTATCAAAGTCTGATCTCATATACAAAGTCTGATCTCATCTCTAAAGATTTCTAAAGACTTTATATCTCCTCTTAATAAACTAAATAAATTTAAAATACAATTCACATGAATCCAATATTTCTAATTACTTCACATGAATCTAATATTTCTAATTACTTTATAATCTAGAATAATTAATACTTATGATGTACCCACAAAAATAAAACATTTATTTTATTTTTGTAGTCAACGTACAAAATTCAAAAATAAAACAAACGTTATTATTTCAAAAATAAAAATAAATACACAATATTTTAAAATTTTATAATTTCGTAAATTAACTTAGAATCAAAGTTAAATGAAGAAAAAAAAGTGAGAGAGGGGAAAAATAATTTATATAGGAGTACGTACTTTATAGTGATATATAGTTGTATAAAATATATAAGTTCTTCAAGCTTTTTATCATAATTTTATTATATGTTACATTACTAAACTAAAAATTTATTAAAAAGAATATAAATAAAAATATATTTTTTTATTCAAAAAATAACTGCTATTTTAAAATATACATGAAACAAGTATATTATTTTTATTTGCAAATTTTGATACTAAGACGAGGTTATATTTAAATATTTGAATGGAAATCGATATATATTGCAAATGTTTATATTAATTTTTTAATTGCTAGTTACGTAAATAAGTATTGATGACAACTTTTGTAGACTGGAATGAAAAATAATAATTCCAAATAAGTGTACGCATATGCATACAGTATATATAGCTCAATGAAAAGTGAGCTTAATTTTTGTATTGCGTCAGTAATTTCTAAAGTTTTATTGGTGTCCGAGTATCCAAATGTATTATGAAATGAGTAGAATAATATGAACGCTTTCAACATATATAAAATCTCATGCCATAATAATATAATGAGATTTACTCTAGTTCATGAAAAAAGATGGAGATATTGTACACATGGGCTAATTAACAATTAATATAAGTTGCAAGATATATTAGAAGTATACAAAAGTCTGTCACAGTCTTGATAAAAAGTTTATAAAAGTCTGTTACTTATTTCATAGAGTCTATAAAAGTCATTTTAAAAAAGTCTTTAAAGTGTTTGAAAGTCATTAAAATCCCATAAATTCTACAATGTTACTTAAAAAAAAGTCTTTAAAAATTTTAATTGAATACACCCTCCTTATAATTAGGGTTTATTAGTAATTTTGTTTGTATATTTGGGTTTATAAAACCCTTTGATGCAATTGTGTTATTCACTCTGAATTTGCAATCTTTCCTCAAAATCTCACCATGAATCCAAAGCTTGTTTTCCTTTAAAATCACAAAATTCGACTATGAATTTGGTTAGAAAAATAAAGTTATATGAAATTTTTGGTGATGGTCGTTAATGATAATGATAGATGAAACTCGGTCGACATTGATGATGATGGCAGTCGGAACTCGGAGACGGTGATCTCCATGGCAGTTAGGTGATAATGGTAAAAATATTGGGAGGAGGAGAAAATCAAAGAGAAAAGATAAGATTACATCTATTTTTCTTTTTGCCCAGTCAAATTCCCCATGTCATTATTTCAATCTTTTTTTCTTTTTCACGCCACACAGGAAAATTCTTGAGGCAATTTGACAGAAGTTAACTTATTTTAACAGAATTGTCTAATTTCAAAATTTTAATTAGTTGAATGTGGTAATTTAAAATTTTAAAGTTTAGTGAGTTAATAAATAAAAGGTGCCAACTATAGTGGGAAAATCATTAGCTTTGCCATAAATCAAGTATTTGCAACAATACTTCGGTCATACTCTTCAACTTTATTTGTTTGCAAAAAAATTTATTTGGAATTTGACTATTTGATGCATGAGGATCTGAATCTGATGACGCTGAACTATCAGATAACACGTTAATGACATTACAATACCATGCATTAATTGGAGTATCGACGTAAATGTGGCGGTCATTGACATATTCAGGAATCGGATGATGGCTTCGTGATTCAAATGGCGGACCACCCCTTCGGGACCACCCCCTTCAGTTTCTGAAGTTCAGAAATACCGTCTTTCATGGTAGTAGCTTTTATTTAAGAAGTAAATCTTTTAGATTATTACGTAATAGGAAGTTATTACATAATAGGATTTTATTTCCATAAATATGGAAAGTTTGTTAATTTTTAGGATTTTGTTTTCATATTTTTAGAAATTCAGTTATAACTTGGAAAAAAGGTTTTGTTAGCTATAAAACCATACTTATGGGTTTAGTTGGAGAATAACTTTGATTTTGATAAATATAATTTACATATTAGAGAGGTTTTTCTGTGTTTTTGGTGAACCTCTTAACCGAAGTTTCACTAAGCTTCTTCTGGTTAGCCTCCACATGATGTTTCTCGTAGTTTCTTTTCTAGTGTCTAGGCTTATTACAGTGGAAGAAAACTCATTTGCAATTTGTATCAATTTTGTTCTCATTATCCTTTGTTTTTGTCTTTCTATTTACCTTCTTTGAATCATGATCAGCCATCTGAATCCTAAAGCCCTCATTCGATTCCCGAAGATGTCAATAACCGCCATGACCGCCATATTTACGTCGATCTTCCAACGCATGGTATTACAATGCCATTAATATGTTATCTGATAGTTCGACGTCATCAAATTCAGATCCTCCTGCATCAGTCAATCCAGGTTAGAAAGAACTCGTCCTCGAGTTCACGGTATCATCATCGAAACCAGAAAAAGAAGGGCTTAAATACTTCACATTGAAGACATCCGAAGTTCGTAAATGGTTAGGGAGACGCAACCGATAGGAATTATCATTAATCTTATGCAGATTCTCACTAGGTTCAATCTTTCGATGCCTGAGCTTGTTATATTCGTTAGTAGAAAAGTGATCATGAGTCAACACTACCCAAACAAAATAACCAACGTCAAAAAGTACCTGACGCTGATGACTGTCAACCCGACCCTTATAGTTGTTATTGCTGTCGAGAATAAATCGCCAAACTTGTTTATGAATTTGGCGAAGATGTTCGGCCATTTCACTTGCCTTCAGATGCAGATGTTTGACTCGTGAAATATAAGTTAAGTCAAGCTCCCCAGATGGATTTTGACCGTAAATAACCTCAAAAGGACTCATCCCTATCGTTTGGTTCTTTGATCTGTTATACGCAAACTCGACTTGAGATAGAGCAACATCCCATTGCTTCGGCTTAGAACCAACCATACACCTTTAGAAGATTTTCCAAACTTTTGTTCACCACTTCGGTTTAACCATCGGTTTGAGGGTGGTATACGCTGCTGAAATTTAGTTGTTTTCCCATTTTTTCTCATAACCTCATCCAGAAATGACTTATGAATTTAGTATATCGATCAGAGGTGACTGACTTTGGGACACCATGTAGACGTATAATTTTTCGAAAGTAAAGATAGGCGATCCCTTGGGCGTCAATTATTTTTCGACATGCGTCAAAATGAGCCATCTTTGAAAACCGATCAACCACAATTAAGATAGAATCCGTTGCGCGTTTTGTTTGAGGCAATCCCAATACAAAATCTATACTGACATCTACCCATGGGGAGCTTCAGGAACAGGTAAGGAAGTATACAGTCCTGCATTAGTGAGAATTCCCTTAGACATCTGACATACATAACATCGCTGCACGTAATGAGCCACATCGCTTGATATCTTCAACCAATAATTAAAGTTAGCCACTACAACAAAATAGCTTATCAGCGACCGCATATCTGCGACCGCATACGATTGCAAATGATCATTAGTGACCGAATGCGGTCGGTGATATTAGTCACACATAATCTGGTCGCTGGGTGGACATCAGCGACCATTATTAGTGATTGACTTATCAGCGATCGACGCCGTCGCTAATCTGAGTCATGATGTGTCAATTATCAGGGCTAACGTGGCACACGTGTTAGCGACCAACAATAGCGACCGATGCAGTCGCAAAGTTCCCAAAGGCCATCAGCGACCACTCTCTAGTATTAGCGACCGCATGCGGTCGCTGATGTTGATATTTTTTTTTCATGTTTTATGGATTTCTCAAAAAAAACTATACCCTGCTTTGTACCTACTTTCTATCCCAACACATAGCAGTATATATAAGCATCCATATAAGCATCCATCCATGATTTATATATATCCCAACACATCCACAATAGTATATATAAACATCCATCCATACGCAGACACGTAAACCAACACAATATTCAACCAATATAATTGTCCAAAGAATGAATATAAAAGTACAAGGCTTTAAATATCTAAAAAATAAGTCTAGCTCTTCATGCATCATCCAGATTAGTAGGACCATGTAATTAACAAACGAATAAAACATGTTACATGTGTTGATACTTCTATTACTTAGGGAAATCTAAACAATAGAAATTATTTAAACATAAGTAAGACAGTAACAATATCTATGTATACCTCATCGCCATCCTGATGTCGTGCTACTGCCGCCACTGCATCTGCCAACTGATCATCAGGACTCAGAGACTGAAGATGCCCCCAGTATACGAAGAAGATCACGATCTTGACATATCGCTCTCATACAGTAAATAAGAGTATGATAGGCTGGATGACCTGATGACTGTGTAGACTGGGTAGCAGAGCTGTCTGTGCCACTAATAGTCAGGTGTTGTTTTTGTCATTTGCCTTTAATGTAGTTTTTCTAGGAGTGATCATTCGGTTATAACCGAACCGAATAAGCTATTCGGTTATAACCAAAAACTGAAATAATGCTAATTTTACTATCCGAACTAATAACCGAAATTTCAAAATAACCAAATTACCGAATACCGAATTACCGAATTATAATTTTGGCAATTCGGGTAAAAATCGAATCACTGTCCAGCAAATGTTACCTGTTTACTGTTTAACATCCAACTGTTACCTGTTTAGCAAACACCGTCCACTGTCCAGCAAATTAATAGTTTAACATTGTCCAATGTCCAGCATCAAAGTAGAAATTACAGCAGCAACAACTAACAAGCCCAAAAACTTCTAGAGTATCACTTATAAAAAATTATAGCAGCAACAACTAAGTAACTTCAACAGTCAACTAAGTAACTAAGTAACTACAGCAGCAACCAGTAACCAGCATTAGCATCACTGCATCAGCGACACAACGATTCAGCATCAACAAACTCTAGTCTTGCAGTCTCCTAATAGGCAATAACACTACAACAGACAACAATAACAATAATAAAAAAAAACAGTTGTATACTGAATTACTGATAACAGTAAACAAATACTTCTTGACTAGCTCTTTCTTGTTTTCCTGCAGAACAGAAAAAAAACCCAAAAACACAAGTATAAAATAGAGAAAGGAGATATCTTGAAGGGGTTCCTTTGTTCAAAGGCAGAAAAAATAAATATTATAGTGATTGAACTTGTGTTTAAAGAAAGAAAGATTATAACAATACTTGAGGTGAAGAAAACAAGAAAGCTGCTATGTTTCTTTCTTCTTTTTTTTACCCAAATTGAAGTAGAAGACTTGCTATGGGCTTAAAAACATAGCTTACCCATGTAAAATCTCTAGTTTCTTTATGTTGCTGATTAAATGACCAGTGTAATGAACAAAGCCAATCTCTAGTTTCTTTATCTGGCAGATTTCCACTTGGGATTGGTTCAATCTGCAAAAGGAAAAATGACATAAAAATGTATCAAATTATAGACACATACAAGTAAGACAAAACTATAATCAAAATGCTTAAAATTGAATTATAATGATGAATCGAGAGACGAATTTACCTCTCCCATCTCGTTGAGTCACAAAAATATTGGCATCATTAGTAACAAGGCTCAAGTTGGATATTGCTGAAATTGAAAAATATAATTAAACACATTATTTTCAACAAACAATTGTTTTATTAGTTCAATAAAATAAACAAAAACAATAATTATTACCACACTCAAATTTATCGGCAAAGTCGATATCTTCCTCCACATCAATACGATTCTTCACTCTAACCCAATCTTGAGAACATATGAGAGCTTCCACCATATTAGGAGACACTGAACTCCTAAATGCATCAAGAATGCGTCCCCCCGTGCTAAATGCGGACTCCGAAACAACGGTAGAAATGAGAATAGCCAACACATCACGGTTAATACGTGCAAGGATAGGGAATCTTGCACTATTAACTTTCTACCATCCCAAAATATCGAAAGACTCATCAACTTTTTCAACATCTTCACTTAAATATTTGTCTAATTCAGATTTTTCTCCAAGTATAACTCCGGTCCGACGCCTTTTGAACTCTTCTGTAATTCTATTTGTAGTTTGGGATTCGATTGAACTAGAACCTTGGGATAACATTGACATGTTACTTAAACTTGATTTTCCACTTTCTTGAGTTGAATACTTTTTCCTGTACTCATTAAACAAATCTTCCATTGATCTCTTCATACCATCGGCAATCTCCATCCCAGTTGCCTTATTACTTGATTGATATTCTAAATTCCTATATTCATTACCAATATCAAAGTGAAGATCTATTTCCAAACCCTCCAACAGATTTTCAACTTCAATTTCACCATTTCCATACAATCTTTCTAAACCAAATTGAACAAAGCTCAACTTATACCGAGGATCAAGCACAATGAGAATATATAACAACATATTCATTTTTGTAACATTTCCCCAATACCTATCATATTTCATTTTCGTTGTCTTGGCCATTTTTTGCAATTCTATGTCATTGCTTCTTCCCAGTCATTCAAAATAATATAAGTGTCACATATTTCAAGAAATGCATTATTTGATGTGACATAAGATGAACCCGAAATACGCACAGTGAGATTATAAAAATGTTTAAAGAATCCAAAAAACAATTTCGCCCTATTCCAATCCGAGTATGTTGGAATATTCAAGCCCCCCCATCTCTTTTTCAAAGCCACGATCTTTAAACCCAAATCGATCAAAAGCTTCTTTGTATTTTAAGGCCGAACTTAACATCAAGTAAGTTGAGTTCCATCTAGTTGGGCAATCCAGACTTTAAGCCTTTCTTATCTTCAAGACCACAATACTCAATACATTCCTTAAATGACTTGACCCTTAGCTGGAGATTGTTTTGCATACTTCACTGCACGCTTAATTGTTTCAATAGATTTCTCAATCAACTTCAACCCATCATTCATAACAAGATTAATAATGTGAGCTATACATCTCATGTGAATGAATTTACCACCTAAGACATTGGTTTTCCAGTATGTACATCTATCTCTCAAGTAAGCCGCCGCAGTATCATTTGAGCTAGCATTATCTACAGTGAGTGTCATAACTTTAGAAAGTCCCCACTCAATTAGACAAGACTCAAACATTTCCCCTATGTCATTCCCCTTATGACTTGTGATGGTTCCAAAATTCATGATTTTCTTATGCAATTTCCAGTTTTCATCAATAGAATGAGTAGTAACACACATAATTCAAGCGTTGATTAGAAGTCCAAGAGTCAGTTGTGAGGCAAACACGTTCACAATGTTTTCTAAGGATTGTTTTCAACTTCCTCCTCTCATTCTCATACAAACGAATACAATCTCTAGCAAATTTAAAACGTGAAGGCAATTAAAACCTAGGACAAACAACTTGCATAAGTCTTTTAAAACCCTCCTTCTCAACATGTTTGAAAGAAAGTTTATCTATAATAAGATAGTGAACCACGGTTGCCCTAACCGCTTCTTGGTCAAACCTCCAAGAAGTGAGTGTACCCTCACAAGCCCCTCCCTCTCCCTCACCCTCTTTAATCCCTAAAAGTTGGGGTTGAGCTTTGTCCATGTTGATAGGATTTTTTTTTACAAGTTCTAAAGTGATTTCTTAAAGAAGTAGTGCCATTTGAGGATAAATCAGTAGCTAATTCTTTTTCACAATATGTTCATTTACCTTTGATGACATTACCATCCTTATCTTTAACGGGAATGAAGTGCCCCTCAGTCCACACCTTGGATCTAGGTTCCATCATTTTTCTTGGCATCTTTACACTTTCTGAGTGTCCCATAGTTTTTGTACTTGTTGTGGGTTCTTTTGACCGGGGCTCTGTATTGGTGGGAATAGGAACACTGTCATTTGCCTCTCTCCCATCTCCAATTGGATCGAGGTCATCAAGGTTAAGCTCGTCCGTATCATCCACCATATGCAAATCATTTAAAAGACTTGACATCATCTACAAATGTCAAAATCATATGTATAATTGGCCTTGTATCAACACCGAAGAGACTAAAAAATGAATCTAATGCTGCAACAAGCCAAGAAAAATTCTTGCTGACATTGCCTTTGTTAACTACCTACTGTATAGAAATTATATACCTCCAGATACACTGACTCAAGATTAAAGGATTTGAAATTAAATACTGGAAACAGGGAATTTTTGGGAAAGGTATATATATAAAGTACTCTGTAAAAGCAAACAAAACCTAAACAACAGAAAAGATAAGGAAAATAGAAAAGATGACAAATGAAATAAGCCTTCAAATATACATCCCATAAGAATAAGAGTTGATTGTTAGTAAACATGTAATTCATATGAAGAGAAATAGAGAATAGAAATCATAAAGAAAATAAAAATGGAGAAAATAAGTTGATTCAAAAAATCCCAATGAAATAATTTGAACAGAAAATAAGTTCATTCTATTTCTTTAAATCAAATGGAGAACAACTAAAACATGACACTGCAGTTAGATCAAAACAGATTGAACACTGCAGTCAGACAACAAAAATTAGATCAAAACCATAAGTCCTAACTAACAAAATCAGAATGAATAACTCGTAAAAGGGTTCAAATCAAACATAGATGTAAGTATGGAACAACTAAGAAAACAAACATACCACCAATTTCTGATGTCTGAAGGCGTGGTTCAAGTTCAACCGTTCAACTAAAGTTGTAAGAGACAGAGAGTCAAGGGTCTTTGATCAGTCGTAACATAAGGGAGTAGTCCACTGTCGAGTGTCGAGGCAAGAATGAAGCAAGAGCAACTGAAGTCTGAAGCTGTGAAGCAAGATGAAGATTATCAATTTCTCAGATCTGAAGACTGAAGCCGACTCGGTCACTTTTCTCTTTAGGATGAAAAGATCTGGACTCTGGAGTTAGTAAGTTAGGCTTAGGACATAGGAGTTATTAGATAATAATGATAATATTATAAAATTAATATTTTAAGAATTAAGGTTCGGTTATTCGGATACTCGAATAACAAGTTTTTTGAAAACCAAAACCGTAACCGAATACTGAAATATAATTCAGATATAACCGAAATTGTAAAAAAAAATTGAAAAACCGAAATAATTCGGTTAGAAAATTTCGGTTCGGTTCAGTAGTTCGATTTTATCCGTTTTTTGCTCACTCCTAAGTTTTTCTTCACGACTAATGCCCTCTCCCATAATTCTTGATCAATCGGCGGATGCAGGGTGCCTTCAAGATAACACTCGTTCATTAAGCTCTTATAAGTGTCCTGTCAGAAGGTTAACAATTAAATAGTTAAAGATAAATAAAAAATGCTAAAAAAGGTCGTCACAATTTATAAATAACATATTAGAATAAAGTTAACTTGTTACCGCTATCTGAACAGCCTCAGGCAGACCATCGTGGGTGGCCACATACACATCCAACTAATTGATAGGTTGACCTTGAGACTGAGACTCATATAAAACTTGTTCTCATATTAATACGTACACATATGATATTTTAGCTACAAAACATGATTGTAAACATAAAAACAAATAACTAAGCCAATAAGTTTGCTATACATACGTACTCTGGCAGCAATATGTTACAGCAGTGATATACTACCGCCTTGATACGTGCCTTTTACCTTTTTTCCTTCAGGTACACCTGAGGATCTGTTCGAGGCGGCAGTCTTACGTCTCTTGACCTAGCTCTCAGCTCTCCATTGGTCACACATCTGCACCCATATGGGCTGTGAGCACCATTAGGGGCTATGCTCATGTATATACTGCTCACCCTGTTATGGATGGTCAATCTCTGCATTATGCAGTGCTTTCTGTCGTTCCTTATTCATATTATCTTTAGTTCGAATGGCGCACTTCTGCCAGAACAGTGTCTGAATAACTGATGCTTGTGCGTTGTCCTATCTATACATTTTCTACTAATAAAACAACAACAATAATATTAAAACGGTGATATTATCATAATCCAACATTACTAAACAATATTATTTGATTAACTATATATTATCTATCATAATGATAAAAAAATATACCTAAAATTCAGCCCAAACTGCATCCTTATGGGCGAGAGGTGTGCTCGCCCACGTAATTACTGGCGTGGGCCAGTTCTGTAAGCATAATTGTGAAATACACTTCACAATTTTACTATCTTGAAAATCACTATAATATAAAAAAATTTTACAATAAAGATAAGTAATTTTATTATAATATGAAAAATATTTACATTAGTATATATCTATAACAATGGAAATATAAAATGGTTATATATACATGATATTTAACTTAAATGATCTTTGGAGGAGGACGAATCTATATGAGAATCCGGTTATCCGGATTATTCGGGGCCTTCGACACATGATTAGGACCCCGACCCAATCCGCGCTTTCGTTGCGCTGGTTCAGAAGACATCTATAATGACAAGTAATGACAAGTAACGTTATTATGAGTTATATGATTTACATATATAAATAAAATGATAATAATGACAAGTAATTGTATGAAATAGTTAACTACAATAACTATAAATGAAAGGTACATAAACATGTCGAGGATATAGAGAACATGTGTGACACCCCCAAAATAGGTCCAATCCATCCAACCTATCCTGAGTTGCCAAATACATGGTACAGAAAATAACTACAACTTTATTACTACAATTGTCGTGCAAAATACCACAACACATATACTGTGAGTTTTAATACCAACTGCAACTCATGTCCCAACTATGGACAACACCTCACATTGATACATTACATAAAGGTACAGTCAATAACTGTTTTAGAAATTAAAATCTTTGGGAAGTGCTCAAGGAAACTTTCGTACATAGGAGGCCATGAATTTAAGTTATGATAGATATCATATGTCCAGAGAATTATCCTTGGTTGATCCAGTTGACCCCAAAGAAAAATGAGAAGATTACTATCATGTTCCTTCTAATGGTGAGTCTTCTCTTGACATATAACTATCTCCACTGTCTCCAGTTGAAAATTATATTTCAAATAAACTCCAAGATCATATAGGTAGTGCTCATAGATATACTCAGCAAGTGGATGTGCACAACTCTATCTTACTATAATACGAGATTGTATGTCATTAGACATCTTGTATGATAGTGGAAAAACACCCTTCCAAAGTTGGGTTCACCTCACCCTATTGTTGTTCACCAAAATCAATTATTAAGTGACGTATAATATACGGCACACACATCTTAGGTCCTCAATACAATTATATATTGTATGTCATGCCGTTTTATAATGTGTTGAGAAACTTTGACAGTCTCGGACCACCACACTATTCCCCTGTTATCCCCGTTCGACCCAGCTACACTCTTATTACCTGAAAGGAATTGTGAAGTAAAAAGGGTGAGTACAACTAGCTTAGTAAAGAATATCATGACTAAAGATAATTAAATTAGCAATAGCCTTCATCAGTAATAAATCGGAGATTTAGAACATATGGTAGATGATAAAACTTTTCAACCATAGTTACAGCGAAATGAACAGTCCATTAGAAGAGTCAAATAGACCATAAAGTCTATTATCCCCTCCATGTTAAAAGTCCACCAACGATGTTTTAATCATGTAACATCAGTCAACAATTTCTGTCCACAATCATGTGAATAACTCATAATCATATTTGTAATTCTAAATTCCTCTTCTCATCCAGGACGAAGATAATTTTTATCACATGTCTTTACCTGAAACATCAATGATCATGGTTATACTAAATCATAGTTCCTATTCATAATCATACTAATAAATTCATTTTTGCACCACGGGCCAAAGATATTCATCAACAGTTCATCTTTGCACTACAGGCCTAAAGATAATCATTGACAGTTCATCAATTTTTGAGTTAACCACAAGGAGTTATAAGGGTTTACTTTTAAAATGGTCTTTTCCCATAAAATCCATAACTCCTGATCTATACATCCAAAAATCGCCATTTTTGGACACAATTAAGGAAACTCATCAAATTATCATTTCAAATTTTTCCAGAATTTTTGAAGGTCGGAAAAATTACGAAACATGAAAAACATAACAACCCTTAAAATCCCTTACATAATAACGACAATATCCCTTACCTCAAAAGAGCAGTACTTCTGACTGGAATATCGGATGTAAAGCCGAAGGAACCTTGCACCGAATAACAACTCTCAAGTGATCTAAATACTCACAAAAATATGCTCGATAATATAGAGAGAGAAAGAGAGAAAGATTATGTTTCTGGTGTGATTTTCAATTCTAACTTAGCCTTCTATTTATAGAAAATGTTAGCATGCCGAAGCAGACTTGACCTGCTATCTGATGGCTTTACCTTGCTACTATTGCCATCCACCACATTTGAATTAGAATTTCAGCACATTTCTTCACCAACCATAGGGTGGGGCCCACGTATTCTAGAATTTTCCACCAAAATGATTAATTTCGAAACTTTAACAATTTCTGAACCAGTCACCTCTTAAAATTCATAAGAAATCATACGTTCATTTTTAACGGTTCAAAATTTGTGGACATATACTCAACTTATATATGTATAACATATCCAAAAATTACAACGATCCAACGTTCGGATTAAAATTATAACTCATGCAATAGAACTTTAAGAACACTGATTTGATTTTTAATACCTCCATTCTGACAAAAATACTGATAAATCACCTCAACAATAATTCCTTCATTTATAACCACATATATAAATCTATCATTTATATACGCATCAAATAAATATTTCCTTATCATATAAATCAATAATCAATTATTCACAAATAATATTACAGAATCACAATAATGACAACCAGGCAGTTCCCAGGAAAGAGGGCGCTTTCTAATAAGAATTTCTCCTTACTGGCGCGCAATTAGGTGACCAAACCTCTCCTTGACAGAACTTTCTAGACATTGCCAATAATGTTATCTAATAATATTATTCAAATAATATGAATTATTGATCTGATAATGGGAAATACTGTGCAGTGACAATTATTGAATCAAATATCAACGCAGCAATTATTGAATCAATAAAATAAAATATTAAACAGTAATTAATTTAACAATTATCGAGTAGTGTCGTCTTACTTAAGAATCAATAATTCAAAAATATTATGCAATACAGTGTGGTACTGTACAACCACGCGTATTACTGTATTTTAACCACCAGATATTCCAATAGTGTTAACGGATATCTACTACGTTGTTATTTATAAAAATTCAAACTTGTCGTTTTCTTCATCCGACAGTTATTCTGTTATGGGGCTCACAAATGGTTGCGCCGTCATACGAATATTCCCCGACAACAAGAATATTCCACAACCAAACGAATATTCTCCGACAAAAATGAATATTTTATAACCACTTACTTATTTTGTAAAATTTTTATATATCACCCTTAACTTTACTCTTTATCAATTTAACCATTTACTGAATAATAATTATAAGAAAAATTGAATAATTTTATTTCATAAAATTCGGGGTCTTACAACATGTATATATGTAATTGTATGTAATACAATTAAAACTAAACATACATTTTAATGAAAATCATTGTCTGAGTCAGAATCATTTTGTATAAGTATCGAAGATTCATAACCATCTTCTTCTTCAGATTCAGTGTCAGTGTTAGTCAATAACTCTTCCTCAGTATCAATGTCATCTGTCACAATAACTGTCTCGGGATCCAATTCATCAGGTTCATCTCTACCCTCTAACTGGATCAATTCATTGTTATCCTCCATGTTTATTATAGGAGGTCTATGAAGCATCTCCTCTTGGTAGAAATTCCCGTCTACTACTTAGACACGACTGCGCGCAGGAATATGAATTACAACTTGCCAATCTGCAGGCGGTCTATCCCTTTTCCTAACAAGACTAAGAGTGTAATATACTTATACTATTTGAGTTGGCAACACAAATGGTGCGTTAATATACGTGGACCTATGGAGGTCAATATCGACAATTCCATATCGATCGACACATAACCCTTTTTCTGAATCAAACCAGCGACACTTGAACAAGTTAATATAACCCCCATAAGTACCCTTGTATGACAACTCGATGATTTCCTCCAACTCCCCATAAAAGGCACGACCAAACTCATTATAACAATCTCCTTGAACACATACTCCAGTATTAGTTGTTCTTTTACCGCGAGCATATGTCTTTGTATGAAATTCACAGCCATTTATTTTGTAACCGTTGTGAATAACTTGGTCCCTGTCAGGACCCATAGCTAGGACTTGTATATTTAAATGAATCGTTCCATCATTAAGAGCCTACAAAAATTCTATTAAATTAAATAAATTCATAAATTAATACGATATATGTCGTGCTTAATTAACTTAACTTACTTTGTCCTTTAGCCAAAGAGCAAATTTTTTATCACGACTAACTTGAATATCTTTATCAGTAATGCCGGCTGATTTACTTTTAACTCGTCATCATATGTTCTATACAATTTTATAAACATTAATATATATTAATAGAGATTGCAGGTTAAGATATGAATTTTACATGTATACCTCACAAATTCATCAATCTCCTCGCAATTGAGAAGAATGTAAGTATGCTCAGAATGTAATTCTTGCTCAAAAAGGAATATGCGTAGAATGTAATTCTTGCTCAGAAAAGAATATGCGCTTCTCTTTTCCATAAGCACGACCCGGTAAACCAAATACAGAAAGCTGACCATTTAGTTCAACATTGCCCCCATCATCATGTCTCGGGACTCGATTGGTATTTTTCAAGACTTTATCGAGAAAATTGTTTGAGACAAACGTAGATATCTCATCGAAATTGTATGCCTCATATATAGACCCCTTGACATAAGCTCTATTCTTCACCTTCCTCTTAAGGTTTCCTATGACCCTCTCGAAAGGGTACACCCATCTATATTGAATTGGGCCACTAACACGAGCTTCATAGGGTAGATGGATTTGCAAATGCTTCATAGAGTCGAAAAAACACGGTGGGAATATTTTTTTTAAGCTTACACATGATCTTAATGATGTTCTTCTCAAGTATAGACATGTCCTTTTCATTTAACATTTTTGAACATGTCTCTGAAGAAACGACTAAGATCAGTCAAAGCATCCCATATTTGTTTATCAAGCAAGTCCCGAAATGCTATAAGCATGGGTCTCTCTATGAACATATGATAGTCATGACTCTTCATCCCTTGTAATTTCCAACCTGTAACATACCTTGCAATATTTGACGCATATCCATCTAGTAGTTTTAGAGACTTTATCCATATGCACACATCTTCAACCTGCTTTTTGGACAATGTGTGGTTGCATGCGGTTTGACCATCTTACCATTAGTAGATTCATAAAGTTCTAATCCAGGACACTTAAAAATATCTTTCATGTCAAATCGTGCCTTATCATTATCTTTCGCCTTGCCCGCAACACCCATCACGGTGTTAAACACATTGTCGAACAAATTCTTCTCAATATGCATCATGTCTAGATTATGACGAATCAAATTTATAGACCAATAAGGCAGTTCCCAAAAGATGCTTCTCCGAACCCAATTATGAGATACGCCAAACCCATCGATGATGTCAGAGGCAACAATCTTACCGAATGAGATGACCGGTAATCTCATCACACAGTCACACATCTCCTTCCCCGACAGTCGCGGTGCAGGCATATCATTCTCTACTTTCCCTTTCCTAAAGTTTTCTCTATTTCTTTGAAACGAGTGATCTACCGGCAAGAAATGACGATGAGAATCAAACCAGCATGGATTTCGACCATTTGATAGATTGAAAGACTTTGTATGCTCCATATAATATGGACAAGCCAACTTCCCGTGTGTACTCCATCCAGATAACATACCATAAGCAGGAAAGTCACTTATAGTCCACATAACCGTTGCCCTAAGGTTGAAATTTATTTTCGTGGAAACATCCCAAGTCTATACTCCATCCACCCACAATACCTTCAACTCATCTATAAGAGGTCTCAAGTAAACATCTAGTTTCTTTCCAAGACTCTTGGGACCAGGAATCACGAGTGAAAAAAATAAGTATGGCTGTTTCATACACATCTAAGGAGGTAAGTTATACGGAGTAACAATCATAGGCCTGGCAGGAGTACAGAACATGTAGCTGAGTGGCCAAACGGGTTAAAACCATCGGTGGAACATTAATCCAAGCTTCACATTTTAAAGTTCCAATGCAAACCCAGGATGTGCTAAGTTGAAATCTTTCCAAGCCTGCCCATCTGTGGGATGATTTAGTTCTCTATCTTTAGCTAAAGATTTCGCATGCCAACTCATATGTTCAGTTGTTCTTGAAGACATGTACAATCTTTTGAGCCGAGGTGTAATTGGAAAATACCTTAAAATCTTAAAAGGTATATTTATGTTTTTTGTAGTCACGCCCTCTTTATTAGGCCTAAATCGACCATGACTGCAAAATGTGCACTTTGTCTTATGTTCATTTTCCTTATAAAACAACATGCAATCGTTTAAACATGCATCGATCTTTTGATATCCAAGACCCAACTTCTTCACCATTTTTTTACAATAGTAGTAGTTATCGGGTAATTTTTCACCAACAGGCAACATACTCTTATTGGCCCTCAAGAGTGACTCAAAACACTCATGGCTCATGTTGTGATCAACCTTGATGTTAAGTAATGTCGCCACTGCAGATAATGTAGTGTGCTTCGTGCAACCATGCCACAACGATTCGTTACCCTCGTTTAACAACTTAAAGAATGCTTTGGCATCAAAATTCATAGGTTGCTCTCTGCCTTGTTCCTAATCAAAATTCGGCCCTGCAATATCATGAACCATGTCATTCATACAATGGGTACTGATACCTGGATTGTGTACTTGTGCGATGCCACTATATGTTCTCTGCCCATGTGCCCACCAACATTTTCATAATTGTTCATGAACTCAAAAATAAGTAAATGATAGTTTACTATGTCTCTGTCCATATAATTTATATTCTTACATTTCAAATAAGGACATTTTATCTTGTCCTGACCATTAACACATTCCGGGTGACTATACACAAAATCTATAACTACTTGGCAATCAGCTCTAAATTCTGCTGTAGCACCTATCTTGGCACTTGACTTTCGTCGTCTCATCCAACTATGGTCTGAATAGAGGTCCATGATACCAGCATGTACCTATGTTGACATGAATTATTGTATTCCCTTGTTAGAGATTTATAATTCAGCCCAATTCCATTTATGATGCTTATAAATACATATAGCTGTATATGTACATATATAACATGAGTGTGCATCATAAATGATTATTCGAGAATTGAACAAAGATACATGCCAAAACAAATTTACACAGATCGACTACCCAAAAACATGGTATATTGTTGTGGATCTTAAATTAGAATGAGTTATGGTCTTATGTCATCCTACATATTTTAACTGACACCAACCTAAAGACAATAGATTCCTAGGGCTAGAATATGAATCATTGCATCATGTATGGTCTGCATATGCATTGTGACAAGTCTAAATTATTATTTTTTGCATATACGTAGGTATAATATAAATATACACCTTTGTTCATTTACCCGACCAACAAATTTTTTTTGCTAGAATCTCATCTATAATATGGAATATCCGCATGCACGAGGGCGTGCATATATGGCCATTTGTAGGCATATAATAGCAACAAGAATGTATAAACAATTAACATAATATCACATATATTAAACACCAAGGAAGTATAACACAATTATGAATACGAATGTGTGTGATCATTATAGAGAATCAATCTGACACTCACATTGTAATCCAGGGCTGGGGAGTAGGCGTGTGTTCACCAGTTGACATGTCATAAAAAGAAAAAGTAATACTCCAGTATTCATAAAAAGAAAAAGTAGTACTCCAGTACTCCATCACATTCACTCATGCATGTCTAAAAATGACCTTAATTTATTTCTACCAGTTTCAAGATAGAATCATAGTTCCCCTGACATAAGTAAACAAATCAGGTATTGTGTGTGAAACAAAATGTGAGACTTCTAAAGTGCACATAAATCTCAGATATTATCATGATCGCAGAGATCATAGAAGGAAAAACACCATTGGTTAAATAATTAACTTGAAACTGAAGCACATTTAGTCTTTCATTAATTCCAGTTATAGAAGCCTTAAATTCTTCAAAGAATTTATTATTTTTTCTCAATTTCCAGACAGACATCAATATTAGATAAGTTAAGCATTTTGATAGAGAGTAATGTTTAGATGTGTTATCACTCACTTTGTAATGATGTAGATAACGAGTAAGAGGGGTAGGTGTACCGGTAAACTGTGTGCTTTGACTATTTTTTTCAATAAAAGTTCATATGCCATAAAACCTTTGTTTGCATTATTTATCATTGATGGTATAAGAAAGTATGGCAGACCAAAAGACACATAGAAGGTCAGAATATAGTAAATAAATTACAAATCACTATAATCAAACAACTTATTTTTATCAGATTGTGGAAGCACATTAAGCCTAATGACTTTAGCTAGAAATTG
Organism: Panax japonicus; assembly: GCA_020205505.1. NCBI lineage: Eukaryota > Viridiplantae > Streptophyta > Magnoliopsida > Apiales > Araliaceae > Panax > Panax japonicus. The sequence continues at coordinate 62,961,675 of CM035108.1, read as the reverse complement.
GCTTTTGGCTTTGAAGTATTTGCTGTCCAAATCTCTAGGTGAGTACTGCAGGTTCTAGGAACAGTAGTCACAAATAATTCTCAAAAACTTATTAAAACTATTTGTAGAGCATTTTGTATACTCAGATGAAGCATCAATCTTTTTCAATTTCAAGCATGTTTGGATTAAAGGACAAGCATTTTCATAAATTTATTTAGCCTAAAAATAAAAATTTCCCTTGACTAAGGTTCTGAAAAACTTTTCTCCACTTTCATTTGTGGAAACAAACATGTTTGTATAAAATTGTTTTACTAAGTCAGTGTAAATTAATGACTAAGAAAACTCAATAAGAAATTCCCATCCAATTGTTTTAAAATTATTTTTGATATCAGGGAATATAAAGAATTGAATGAGAGAACCAGTTTGAACTTCCTTTTGGAAAACAGTAGGAAAGTTTTCCCTTAAACCTTTCTTTTAACTATGTAAAGAATTTTCAGAAGATACTTTTCTTTTCTTTTCAGAATTTCTACCACTTCCATATGAGGGTACATATGATGATATGAGCAGGAAATTCCAGGATCAAACTACAATTCACAAGCAATATCCTCCTACAACTACGAACTACCATAACCATCATCAACCCTACTATCTAGCAAATATATATTAGTATATCACATATACGAAAGCGGCAAACGAATTAGCTAGAAAAAACAATCAATATGAACGTTACACTCTACTTGAAGCTATGGGACTTATCTAACTGTAAGATCATAATTGGTGACACTCAATATAATATATTGGACTACAATCAGGCCTGAAACTCTTTAGAAAATAACAGAAACACAATTAATCCACAACACAATCTGTATTTCTTAAAAATAATTGAAATCCTTTTTAGATTAAGATGAAAATTGAAAGCCCTTCTAGCAAAAAAATACACAGTTGAGAGATATATTAATATACCTGAATAGAGGAAATGTGAGCACAGTAAAGAGATATTATTCCCCCTGCCTTTTTCTCCCTCTTTTTCTTCGTTCTTCTTCGCGTTCTTTTTCTGTCTGACTGCCTGGTTCGACTTAGATTAAATAGAATCAGCGACCGCATGCGGTCACATATATTTAAATACATGGCATCATTAGTGACTGCATGCGATCATAAATATTTAAATACATGGCATTATTAGCGACCACATGCGGTCGCTGTTACGAATCAGTCGCTATTCGGCTTGCCACTCTAATTTTACGCTAATTTTTAGGAGGGAAAAAACCTTTAGCGACCGAGTATTTACCTATTCGCGATCGCATGTGGTCGCTAATACTAATAGTGATAAAATTACAGTGCGGTCGTTAATGTCGGTCGCTGTTAAGGTTATTAGCGACCGGCAAGTGCGGTCGCAGATATTTTTGGTCGCTGTTAGATTTTTTTCTTGTAGTGAGCTGACACCAATGTTAATGTTTTATCACGTTCTAAGTGATCCTCGCCATGGAGTTTACTTATTATCTTTTGCCAAATTGAGTAATTCGGAATGCATAGTTGTAATCCTCGAAACCGATACCCATTATGAAACATAGAGTCATGCCGTCGACCATCACGTACTTCCTAAACTATCTTTTCAAAAGAAGGATTATTTTTGTACATATCAGAAAAGACTTCAAACCCTACAACCTTGTTACGCATAGTGCTATTGAGTGACACTCTTCTGCTTAATGCGTCGACAACACAATTTAAACTTCATACGTGATACCACAAAGTAAAGGTGAATTCCTATAAGTATGCAACCCATTTAGCATGCCTTCGATTCAACTTATGTTGGCCATTAATGTACATCAATGCCTCATGATCAGTAATGAGGATGAATTCTCATTGTACAAGGTATTATCGCTAGTGTTTTAGAGACTGAACGATGGGGTAGAACTCCAAGTCATAAGTAAGGTAGTTCTTCTTTGACCCTGATAACTTTTCACTGAAGAAAGCTACTGGCCAACCTTCTTGACTGAGAACACCACCAATTCCAACTCCCAATGCATCGTAATTTACCTCAAAGACCTTCTCGAAGTCAGGAAGTGCTAATACTGGTGCTTCGATCATCTTCTTCTTGATCAGCTGAAAGCTGTCCTCGGCCTCCTTGGATCATTGGAGTAACTTTTCCTTAAGGCACTCAGTGATATGTGTAATTAAGGTGCTAAAGTTCTTGACGAAATGATGGTAAAAAGATGTCAACCCATAAAAACTTCTGACATCATGTATAGTTTTCGGCGTAGGCCATTCCAAGATTGCATCGATCTTGGACTGATCAACGTGAACACCCTCAGTAAAAACAACGAAACCAAGGAAATTTACTGAAGCTATGAAGTAAAAACTCTTCTTATGATCGATAAACAAATGCTCTTGTCTTAATGCTTCTAAGACAGCCCATAGGTGCTCATGGTGTGCCTCCCAGTTTTAGTTGTGGATCAGAATATCATTAAAGTAGACTACTACATATTTCCCAATGAAAGGTCATAATACTTGGTGCATGAATATCATAAATGTACTAGGAGCATTGGAGAGACCAAAGGGAGTAACCATCCATTCGTATAAACCATACTGAGTTTTGAATGTCGTCTTCCAATCATCTCTAGGTCTTACCCTTATCTGATGGTATCCACTCTTCAGGTCAATCTTTGAAACGACCTTGGTTTTGGACAAATGATCCAACATATCGTCCAAATGAAGTATCGAAAATATGTACTTCACTGTAATCTTATTGATTACTCTGCTGTAAATACACATTCGCCAAGTCCCATCCTTTTTCGGTACTAACAAAGCTGGTATTGCACATGGGTTGATCATACTTTTGCTAATATGACCCTTCTCCATTAATTCAACTATTTATCTCTGTAGTTCTTCGGATTCCCTTTGACTAAGTTTGTATATTGGTCTATTCTGTAAGCTTAAACTTGGAACAAGATCTATCTGGTGTTGAATGTCCCTTATCGGGGGTAATCCAGGAAGTAGCTCTTCGGGCATCAAATCAGCAAACTCCAATAGTAATTTTTGTACATTAAATGGAACTTCTGAATTCATATCAGTCGAACTACTCCCGCAAGGGAGTAGATCATACATCACACCCTCACAGTCGGCCTCTGTTAGGAATCTAGACATAGATAATATATTTAAATTTTTACCTGTCCGAGCCGAACTGATTTCTTCCCTTCGAGGTGCAAACACAACTTTCTTCCCTTTTATACTAATGGAGTATGTATTCTTTTATCCATCATGAATGACACTTCAATTATATTGCCAAAGTCGTCCCAACAACACATGGCATGTTTCCATCATCACCACATCGCACCAAGCATTATCGAAGTATTTATTTTTGAATTGAAAATGATACTAAACATTTTTTGTCAACAATCATTTCATTACCTTTATTCAACCATGATAATTTGTACGGTTTGTGATGTCGATCGGTCTTCAGATTTAATTTTTAAACACCTTCTTCGGACACAACATTCTCGCAACTGCCATTTTAAATGATCATCTTGCAGACCTTATCTGTTATGGTACAATTAGTTATATGGAAGACATTGGTTCTCAACCAATCTTCTTCGGATTCTCCTTTAGGAGTTAGCAAACTCTTGCGAACGACTAGGGTCTCATGACAAACTTCATATAACACATCTTCATCTTCGTATTCATTATATATAGGTTCTCCGAACTCCTCTGTTTCATCGGCCACACCTTGTTCGATCAAAAGGTTCTTATCCTTCTGGTTAGCAGGTTTTCGGTACTTTGTTGTGACTCCCTGTATCTGAAACACTTAATACTAGAATTGAAATTACCATGGGGTTGTTGTGGTGTAGTACGAAGTTTTGGAGGTTAGTTTTCGTTTTACTGGGTGGATTTTTCTTCAATATCGACCTACTGTTCTGTTGTTGCTCTACCTCACGCGCTCGTTGATATGCCTCAAAAATAGTCCACAATGAATGTATACTGAGGGCATTTTGCAGCTGCTATTTTAACCCTCTAAAACATCTTGCCACCATTTATTCCTCTATTTTTGATAGATCATTCCATGCTATCAACTTGTAAAACTCTTTGGTGTAATCATCCACAGATCTAGTGTCTTATCTCAATAGATGCAATCTCTTGAACAGAGATTAAGTGAAACCAAAAGGAAGAACATGACTCTGTATTTTTTTTCTTTATCTTCTCACACTTTGTGATTTTTGTTTTCCCTAGTCTTTCCCGTGAACAGCCTCAGCTATTCCCACCAAACAAATGCTCTACCTTTCAATTTGATTGTAATCAGTTTCACTTTAGCGCTATCTGGAACCTCCTTATATTAAAAGATGCATTCTACTTCATTCATCCAATCAATGAATCCTTCTGCTTGTAACGTATCAGAAAATTCTACTAGTTCCACTTTAAATCCCAGATCACTACGACGGTCATCATGATCACATCGTTCCCGTAGTTGTATCCTTTGGTGGTAAGGATTATCAAAACTCGATTCAGAATCATAGGATTCTTCATAGTGATGAAGGTGTGGGACCTTCCTCCGCCAGGACAAGTCCACGACAACCCAGATTTTGCGTTGCGCCTAGATGCTGGGTTAGCTCTGCAACTTGTCTATGTAAATCCTCAACCATCACGTCCTGAACCTTACGATCACGATGCGGGATCCTCAGCCGAAACTTGCCCACGAAGACCACGACCACCAACCATTGAAACTGGTGAAATCTATTCCCAATAAGATGTTAATGCTTTGATACCAACTGATGTCGGGCAAAACATCGATTATCCTACGGGCTAGGTAAACAAATAAATTCACAGGCAAAGGAACAAGAGGTTCACCAAAAACACAGAGAAATCTCTCTAATGTGTAAATTATATTTATCAAAATCAAAGTTATTCTCCAACTCAACCCACAAGCTGAGTTTTATATCTAACAAAACTTTATTTCCAAGTTATAACAGAATTCCTAAAAATACGGAAACAAAATCTTAAAAGGTAACAAACTTCCTATATTTATAAAAATAAAATCTTAATAAGTAACAACTTCCTATTACGTAATAATATAAAAGATGTACTTCTTAAATAAAAGATACTACCATAAAAGACGGTATTTATGAACTTCAGAAACCAAAGAGGGTGGTCCCGAAGGGGTGGTCCGCCATCCGAATCCCGAAGATGTCAATGACCGCCATGAACGCCACATTTACGTCGATCCTTCAACGCATGGTATTATAATGCCATTAATGTGTTATCTGATAGTTCGGTGTCATGATCGGATTCAGATCTTCCTGCATCATTTTTTTTCTTAATTTAACACTATTCTAGACTATTTTATCTCATGATGGGAGATTATTAATTTTTTAAATAGTTCTATGGACTATTTATTGTCATTTTAATTGAGGCTATTTATGGGAGATTATATAATCACTTGATGAATGTGAGATTAATAGTCTCCTATTTTAACCTATCAAATGACCCTATGCGACTAATAATTCCACATTAAAGGACTAATAACTCATTAAAGGATAAAATAATCTAAAATAATATTAAATTAAAACAAATAATCTAATCTCAAACACCCTTTTTACAATCAAACATAATCCTGGGGATTAGCTAAAATTTGGCCCAATTTCAAAACCTAGCATAACGAAATACAAATTTAAAGTCAGAAAATTGGGCCTAGTATTATTTTATTGACTCCCTCCATTCCTGACTAAAAAGTGTTCGATAATAGTATAATTTTATGATTAAATTTACCATTTTTTAAATTAATAATAAACATGTTTATTTGGATTTTCAAACCACGAATCTTGGAATTATTAGTAAATTCTATGAAGTTTACTACAGTCAAAATTAATCCTCTTTTCCTAAATTTTTTTCTAAAAAAGTATACATTTTTTTCAAACAAACAAAGTACATATATACATTTGATTGATTCTATAAGTGGTTAATCTGACTATTAAAAATAAGGAGATGTTTATTCTAGGACCAAGGGTTTATTTGAATATATTGAGAATTAGTTAGTATTTTTGCCAATCTTATATGTGATCGATCGGTTAATTATATTCCTTCTACTCTTTCACAAAAAAAATAAAATAAGTCTCATTACTCTTTTTTTTTTTCTTTTATTGTAAAAATGAGTTCACTATTCAATATACTCAAATTTGTCATCATAATTTCATTATCATATTAGCACCAAAATGTTCCGGCTTTGTACACATACCATGTTACAATTGTGGCATTCTTCTCAATAATTGGAGTGGTATATTCTATTAATTGTGGCATTCTTCTCAATAATTGGAGTGCTATATTCTATTTTTTATAGGTGGAAATAACATTTACATCCAAACTAGTAATTAATTATCCAGTGTACATGTCACACTAAATATTATTTTCTATACACAAATATATAGAGACAGAAAACAAAAACTAACCAATGTGATCAAGATCAAAATAGTCTAAATAATGGCAGCCATATTGTAGGCAACCATGTTCATATATATAGCATGCAAGAAAAACTTGGAACAGAGAAAACTCAAAGTGAAGGCTATGTCCAAGTGAATGTTTGTTTGGTACTTGATACAGTGCATGCCTATATATATCTAAGCTTATTGAAGATATATAAGTTCGTTTAACGTGTAATAGCTGTAACCCAAAAGAGTCACAGACACAAATAGCTAGCTAACCGTACAAACTGAATCATTGATCAGAGTACATGACTTAGAAAATTATAAAGAAAAGAAAAAAAAATAGAAGAACCTTTTCTACATGCAGCAGCAGCAGCAGTAGCAGTGTAAACGATCGTCTTTCTTTTCCTCCCTTGTGATTGCCATGTCGCTTTTTGTCAACTCTCTTCCTTCCAACATGCAGTACGTAGTGGCCCCTCCTCTCCTGACAATTCACAAACTCCCTCTCTAGTACCCATCACCAACAAATTAACATTCAAAACAATGCTTTAATTAATTAGCTACAAATAATAGTCACTCTCTTCTTATCTTTTAAAATATTTTTATTGAGGAGAGGAGCCTTCAGCCATTGCTCCTTTTTATGTGCAATGGAAATCCTCTGACCCCAAAACGCCTTCATAGAGTTTTGAATCCATGCATGACATAAACGTCAGATGTTCACTATCACTGGAGTAATCGATCCCTTGAAGTCAATAATTCAGATGTCCACTATCACCAGGGTAACCCCTTAAAATAAAATCAATAATTCAGTTACTTCCATTACCACTATATTGACTCAAGTCCATGGCCGAACCAATCGTCGCAAAGTTAGCAAGCTCTTGTTGCAAGAACGGCCTATTTTCATTATTCCCTCCGACCCCAAGAAAATCCCTAGTCATTGATTTTCCCTTCTGCGGCAACTTCTGATCATTACTATTACTTCCCATCATCATCATCATTGAAGGGTCCAGTAATTGATCCACTAATCCACTCAAATTATCAACTTCATTTCGTCCCTGATTCAAAGAAATAAAACTTGCATTCATATTGTTGGACAAACAAGAGTTCATTAGACCAAACCCATTCGCAAAAAGCCCTGAAGAATTGCTCCTTGTAGATCCCATTGTCGCTGCTTTTTGTAGCAACGCAGTAGCTGACATATGAGCTTGGCTTGTATCTTGCCGAGTATGATTAATATTATTGTAATACAACGAACTCATATTTCCATGGCTATCTTCTTCCTCCTTTAGTACCCTTGGTGCTGATAGTCCATACATATTCCTACTTGTCGCGGATTGGATTATTTCTGAGTAAGCATTAGAATTGCCTGTGTGGTCTAACCACAATGGTAAGCCTTGGTTTCTGTCCATCCAGCTGATTGATCTGACCATTCGCTTCTAAGCCGCCAAGATCAGGCTGATATATGGCCGAAAATTGGTGGTTCCCGGTGGATTGAAGAGAATTCATAAGTGAACCATTAATCAGTTCATTTCTGAAGTTTAAATTTGGTGGTGGAACTGAAGTGATGATTCTAGAACTTTCCTCAGCTAATGCATCACAGAAAGCTCTATGGGTGATAAAGCTGTCCTTCCTGTTTTATATATACAAACAAAACTCAAGTAGTAACTCCTCTAACTCTTAAGCACTTCTTTAATTTATACATTGACATATATAGTACAAAATACTATCCAATCATTAAATTTCGTTTCATAAGTGAAATGTTGTTGAAGAATTAAATGCTCAAATTATAATTTGAGCATTTAATTCTTCAACCCAACAGAATATATAAGAAGCTTCAATATGATACAAATTGTAAAAAATATACAGGATTAAAGAAAAAAATACCTGGAGAAGAGAGTACCACAGTCACACTTATACTCTCTAGTCCCACAAATCTTACTATGAGCTTTCCAATCCGACTGAACTGCATATTTCTTGGAACACTTTTCACACTTCCACTTCTTCTCTCCATGTTTTCGGCTGTAATGTTTCTTGATCCCGGTGAGGTCTCCAAGGGCTCTGGATGGATCGTGGTGCACGCAGGTCTTTTCGGGACACAAGTATACTTTCTTTCTAATCACCTCTTTGTTGCTTCTTTGCTTGAGCTTCCATGGTAGATTGTGACCTCTTCTGTGCAGCTGCAAGTTCTGGTCTCTCTGAAAACCCTTGTTACATATTTCACAAACAAATCGATTCGTTGCCATCAAAGATTTTGGTGATAGTGCTATCACTTCTGCATCTGGATCTACTCAATAACAAACAAACAAGAAACTTTTCAGTTGAAAAATTAAAAGAACTTGAAAAAGGGTGTGATTAATTAATGGTACACACACACACACACACACACACACACACACACACACACACACACATATATATATATATATATATATATATATATATAAAGATGAAACTAAAATATGTATATGTACTTGCCTGGTGTTCCTGGAAGATTTCTCTTTCTCTTAGCAGATGGATTTGAATTAGGGTTAGGGTTTGAATTTGGATTTGGTTCTTGAGTGAACTCTCTGATAGATGAAGAAAAGCCATTAGGAGACATCATATTGTGGAGCTGAATTTGATGATTTAAGCAACTGTACTACTACAAGAAGGAATTAATAAGAAACAAACTCGAAAATCTTATAGCCCACCAAAAAACAAAGGAAAAACAAAAGATTTGCTGATCAGAACTGATAAATCCTAGCTTACTAGATGTTGTTACCACTCTATACAACTTGGTGGCATCACTACTACTAATATTCTATGCTAAAAAATTCATCAAGATTCTCAGTACTTCTCTCTCAAAGGTCTTCCCCACACGTTTGTTTGAATCTAGAAAAAAAAACAGACTTAAGAAAAGAAACTAAAGAGAGAATATCTTCTCTCTATCTCTATCTCTTTCGCTCTCTCTCTCTTAAATAACATTTTAAATAACGTGACATTATATTAAATACATCTTGTGAAATAGTTATGTCGTCATTAAATATATGTATTAAAAATATATCATATTGTTCGAAATATATTAAACAAAAAAAAATTGAGACCTTTAACATAATCATTTTCTTTACTATACATTCAGATTCCTTACCTCACACGGCTGCCATCTAAAGTCGGTCTGCGGTAGACTCAAGGTGGACCATCTCTCTCTTTAACTATACAAGTATAAAATATGAACATATATCTACCTACGTACTACTTTTTTTTTAACTGAATTTTACTGGTAAGTGAATTTATTGTGACTGAAATTGACTTTTTTTTAGGGCTACGGTATGCTAAAGTTGTTAACCTAGTGTATAATTGATGAAATGGGGGGGTAAAACTATAGTATTTTCAAAATAATAAAAGTGAAAAGAGAGAATCTAATCTTAATCTTTAAAAGGAGGTAAAGAAAGAAAAGTTTAGTGCCTTTACAGCCATTCATCAAGTAAACATGATTATGATATAATTTCTCTAGCTTTGGACCCGAATGGAGAGTAGTGATGTGATACAATATTTTTACTTTTTACTTTTTACTTTTTACTGTTCTGTTATACTAGTATTATATTTAAATGTAGCTATATAGGATGCCGTCCGTGAAGTCCTGACTGGCAAGAGGACGGTGTAAGATGGGACCCATCGAGGTTACATATATTGAGGTTACTATTCTATTCTATCAAACTTGTCTTTTAATTGAGGCCGCTCATTTCAAAGATATGGATGGTGTAAGGGCGGGCTAGAGAGACAGGGTCACATCCAATGTTGACTATGGATAATCATGGGTTGAATACTTAAGTATGCATGCACTAATTAATCTTATTTACAAAGCTTTTTAAATATCAATAATCTATATATTTTTGTTTCATATTAAACTTTAATTTGATAGTGTTTACATGAGTGATGATAGAATCATTGCATGTCAATAAAATAATATAATAAGAATAATGATGTCCTTACATAAATAATTTATTAATGAATTGTCTGATGTTACGTTAATTAACCCCACTTGCGTTTATACCCGTACTTTAAGAAAAATTAATTCTTTATACTAATTCTCAATATAAAAAGAATTTAATTTAGTAATAGTAGTAATATGATAATAAATTATAAGGAAGTTATAGTAATAAATTTTAGCACATGATGTCGTTTTCTATTATTATCAATAAAAATAACTTTTTTAGGTTGTTTATAATAATGAATGAGATTTTTTTTGTAAGAAAATTAAGGGGGGATCAGTAAATATGAATAACGCACAATGCAAGTTAATTACGAATTTTTTGTTTTAAGAAGTCACGACTTGTAAACTTAGAACTACTAGGTCAACTTCCACTTGAAACTAATCCTTTGAAATTAACGGTAGAGCAATATTAAATAATTAGACAAAAATTATTTAACTTATATAATTAATAGATGAATTGTACGTAGAATTAAATAGTTTGTCTAGGTTCTAAATAATTTTTGTTTAGTTATCTAATATTATTCTTAGAGGTATATATATATATATATATATATATATATATATATATATATATATATATATATATATATATATATATATAGGGAGCCCTTCCATAGCAACCGGTTGCTGTGAGTACTGTGCAACATCCCCTTTTTGTACCGTTGATAAACTTATTGGAAAGCTGAGATGAAACATAAATATACCAAGCCGGCACAACTTGTACCGGCTTTTATTTTAATATGAGGACCCCACCATAGTCAATATGTTGTCAGTTTATTGAAATAAAATAAATTTTTAATATTAAATAATGCCCGACCGGCACAGCTTGTACCGGCTGTGCTTTTTTTATAAAATACTACCAACCGGGGCAAGCTCTAACGGCTGTTAAAAAAAAAAAAAAATCAAAACCGGTTGAGGCTCTTCCGGCTTGTTCTAAGAGGAATAATAATACTATTAAAAAATAGCACAGGAATAATAATACTATTGTTTTTGCTATTTTAATAGCACAGGAATAATAATACTATTCTCAAGACATAAATAGTATTGTGCTATTTTTTAATTGTTTTTATTTAAGAAATTAAGTTAATAGTATATTATTCCTCTTAGGACAAGCCGGAAGAGCCTCTTACGGTTTTTGATTTTTTTTTTTTTTTACAGCCGTTAGAGCTTGTCCTGGTTGGTAGTATTTTATAAAAAAAGCACAGCCGGTACAAGCTGTGTCGGTCGGGCATTATTTAATATTAAAAATTTATTTTATTTGAATAAACTGACAACATGTTGACTATGGTGGGGTCCTCATATTAAAATAAAAGCCGGTACAAGTTGTGCCGGCTTGGTATATTTATGTTTCATCTCAGCCTTCCAATAAGTTTATCAACGGTACAAAAAGGGGATGTTGCACAGTACTCACAGCAACCGGTTGCTATGGAAGGGCTCCCTATATATATATAGAGTCCGGATCAGGTCCGGACTCCCGGATTTTATAATCCGGACCTTTTTTTTTTTTTTTTTGCTTTTTTTTTGTGAAACAACTAAAAAAAAATAAATTTATGGAACTGAAATTTTTCCATAATACAGTGTTTTGGGTGTGATTTGGATGCATATACCAAAACATTTCTGTACAGTCTGGACAGACTGTACATACATTGGTTGGTATAGGTATTAAAAACACACCCAAAACACTGTATTATGGAAAAATTTCAGTTCCATAATTTTTTTTTTTTTTTTTTAAGTTGTTTCAAAAAAAAACAAAAAAAAAAAAATTTGGGGTCCGTATTTTAAGTCCAGTCCGGGAGACCGGACTGGATCCGTGGTGTGTATATATATATATATATATATATATATATATATATATATATATATATATATATATATATATATATATATATATATATATATATATATATATATACGGTCTGGATCTTAAGCTCACCTCTTATCTAACATACCTTGTTCATCTTCTTTAGCGACGGATCGGACGACGATTTGATCAGTCGCTATATGTTCAGTCCGTCACTAAAAGTTAAGACGACTGCTCTATATGTAGCAACGGATCGAATCGTCGTCCGATCTATCATTAAAGAGAGTGAACAAAGTATTTTACATAAAGAGTGGACTTAAGATCTGGATCGTATATGTGTGTGTGTGGACATACTACGTCGTCTAAATCTATAGATATAGGTGAGCTCGTGAGGGATGAAAATAGAGAGAGTGAGTATAAAGTCAAAAGTCGAAAGAGATTGACGGGTAGAGATCGATATGTCGAGTAGCCAAACCCACATACAAATTCACAAGTTTCACAATTAATTCTGCTCAGTGGTTAATTGGCTGCTTGATAACACTAACAGTCAAACAAAGAGTGTCAACATTCTTTTCTGAGTTCATTCAGTCACCAACATCCTCTCAAGTTCATGACATATATATATAGGGAGCGGATCAGGTGCGGGATCCCGCACCTAGTTAAATACGGACCTTTATATTTTATTTATTTTATTTATTTTTTTTAAAACAACTAAAAAAAATAATAAATAATTATGGAATTAAAATTTTTTCATAATACAGTGTTTTGGATGTGATTTGGGTACGTATAACAAAATATGTATGTACAGTCTGGGCAGACTGTACCACCACTTTTTGGTATAGGTATTCAAACACGCCCAAAACATTATATTATGGAAAAATTTCAGTTCCATAAATATTAAATATTTTTTTAGTTGTTTTAAAAAAAAAACCAAAAAAAATCAAAAAAAAAGTCCGCATATATATATAATAGTTTCCGTTGCATTACATCTTTCTCTCACATTTGAATTTTGGTGTTGGTTAATTTGGTAATCCTTCCGAATCCGAAAGGATGACTTAAATGTTAAAAAAAATTATTTTCAAAAGAATGACAAAAATATTATATAAATTTTTATTTGGATAAAATTATTCTTAACTTATTGTCATATTTTACTTACCTCACATCACTTATAATTCTCTCTCTACTATAAATCTAATTAAATTTATTAACTCCTACAAATATCATCTCATCACATTATTCGAGAATAAAGATAAATTAGAAAAAAAATTCTTTTCAGAATAATTTATTTTTTATTAACTTAATTTATGTAAAAATTATACTTCTTGCATCTTTTAGGGATGGAGGGAGTAAAATACATCATTACGATTAAGGTTGTTTAGGAATTAATGCTGTCCTCTCTAAGCTCTCTTACACTTTTTATGCCGGATAAGAAAACTCACAAGTAACTTGAATTTAATATTCAATTTTGTAATTTTCATTATTTAATTGTCCAAATTAATGAATTTATATCAATTTTAAATTTAAAAATATCAAAAATTTACCTATAAAAAAAGTCAAAATTAATCCTAATTTTGAACAGAGGAATTAATATTAATTTCAGATATGGGAACTTTACACATACAATAAAATGGAATGAAATAGAAAAAATGACCATGAATCCTTGGCACACACAAATTGAGAAAAAGAAGTTGTAATTTATTGTCGTTTATGTTGTTCTTCTTGTTGTACTATTTTACAGCAGGGAGTGGGTGTGAATGTGTACACATCATTCTCCAAGCTTTAAAAAATATGTTTTATAGGATTATGTTTCTAACTTAACTCCTATATTTTGGTATTTGTTTTTTACTTCTACAACATTATAAGAAGATACTGTTATTTTTTTCAGCTCCTTTATTTTATTATTACTAAAATTTTGTAATAATATTTATGACAATCAACTTGTCTCATTATTACAAAATTATAAAAATAATATTATTTAATATTAATAATAATATTAACTAACTAATAATTTTGTAATAATATTTAATTTAAAAGTTTAAGATAATAATTTTGTAATAATATTTATTTTAAAAGTGGGACAAAAAAATATTAGCTAATTAATATTATTTTTAATATTAATATTAGTTAGTTAATATTATTAATAATAATAAAATTATTTTAGTAATATAAATTGAGACAAACAAAATGGGACAAAGAAATAAATTGGTAAAGGCAGGGCAAGCCACTACTATGTGTAGCGGTGCTTTCTGTTTTTTTTTAGTAAGCCGCTACGTACTATGTGTAGCGGTGCTTCTTTTTTTAAAAAAAAATCTCAGTCATTCATTAACTTTGTGATGCCCCCAAAATAGGTATACATTGTTACGCCCCCAAAACAGGTCCATTCCATCCAACTCATTCTGAGTCGTCAAATACATGGTACAGAAAACATCTACAACTTTATTACAATAATTGTCGTGCAAAATACAATAACACATATGCTGTGAGTTTGGATACAAATATATATCAACTGTGACTCATGTCCCAACCGTGGACAGCACCTCATAATGACACCTTACATAAAGGTATAGTCGAAAAGTGCTTTAGAAATTAGAATATTTGGGAAGTGTTCAAAGAAACCTTCGTACATGGGAGGCCATGCGTCTAGGTTATTATAGATATCATATGACCACATAATTATCCTTGGTTGACCCAATAGACCCCAAAGAAAAACGAGAATATTACTATCATATTCTTCCTAATGATGAGTCTTCTCTTGACATATCATTATCTTCACTGTCTCTAATTGAGAGTTATATTTTAAATAGACTCTAAGATCATATAGATGGTGCTGGTAGATATACTCTGCAAGTGGATGAGCACAACTCTGTCTTATGAAGACACGAGGTTGTATGTCATTAAACATCCTGTATGATAGTGGCAAAACACCCTTCCAAGTTAAATTCACCTCACCCTCAACATCTATAGACCACCGTTCTATTCCCTTGTTATTCCCCCACTCGACTCAGCTACACTTTTATTACCTGAAAGGAATTGTGAAGCAAAAGGGTGAGCACAACTAGCTCAGTAAAGAATATCATGACTAAAGATAAATAAATTATCAATAGCCTTCAACAGTAATAAATCAAAGATTTAGAACATATGGTAGATGATAAAATTTTAACCATAGTTGCAGCGGAATGAGCAATCCATTAGAAGAGTCAAATAGACCATAAAATTTATTATCTTCTCCATGTTAAAAGTCCACCAGCAAGGTTTTATCCCTGTAACATTAATCAACAATTTATGTCCACAATCACGTGTGTAACTCATAATAATAATTGTTATTCTAAATTCCTTTCCTCATCCAGGAAAAAGATAATTTTTATCACCTGAAACATCAAAGATTATGGTTATACCAAATCACAGTTCATGTTCATAATCCTACTAATAAATTCATCTTTGCATTACGGGCCAAAGAAATACATCAACAAGTCATCTTTGCACTACAGGCCAAAGATATTCATCAACAAGTCATCTTTGCACTACAGGTCAAAGATATTCATCAGTTGGTCATGTTCATCTAAACACATGTTCATCTTTGCACTACGGGCCAAAGATATTCATCAGAAATCATTCATCTTTGCACTACAGGCCAAAGATATTTCGTTATATCATCATTTAGGACTGAGGATGATAAAAAATATTTTAAAGAAAACGAATCCAGTGAAGCAAAAGAACAAATATTAAGGATTCGTACTTTAAACAATTCTCATTCAAAAATACTTCATAAATAACCAGAGTGAGGTAAAATTCAAGAATGATCAAAACATGGATACAATCAAAGCTAGTATCCAGGATAGATATTTTGGACAAAAAGAAGAAATTTTATTTTTCGATGAATAGTGTCGTATTCGTGAATAGTGTCGTACACGTGAATAGTAACTCCGACACCAAAAGATAGAAATTTCATAAAAACATCATCACGCTTTGTGAATAGTACTCGTGAATAGTAACTCGTAAATAGTAACTCGTGAATAGTAACTCATTAATAGTAACCCCGACATGAAAAAGTTCTAAATTTGATAAAAATTTTCAACCAACATTCTGGCATAATGATATTGAAGAAATAATATCATTTTAGAAGAAAATAACCTCTCTTACCTCGCAAAAACAATACTTCTGACTGGAATACTGGATATAGTGCTAAAGGAACTTGCACCGCATAGCAACACTCAAAGTACCAAAATACTCACAAGAATACGCTCGATAATATAGAGAGAGAAAACTTTAGTTTCTGGTGTGATTTTCAATTCTAACCTAAGCACCCTATTTATAGGAAAAAATGCTTAGAACACCAAAGTAAAAAATTGAATAAATTAATAATATTATTTTTTTAAATTTCCTACGCCCACTAATTTGGTCCAAGACATCAGCCACCATGTGACAAAACATTAAAAAAGTTTTTCTTAATTTAAATAATTAAAACTTCCAAAAATCAATTATTTCAGAACTACGGAACTTCAATAATTCATAATAAATAGCCCTTTTATCAGAAAAATTCGAATCTCGCGACTTTTTATAGGAAATTCAATTCTCTACAACTTTGCATAAGAAAGTTTTTCCAAATTCCAAATAAAAATTGACCGAAATCCACATACGGACGATTTTACAGGCTATAATCAAATTTAAGTCAAGAAATGGGGTCCACCGACACACAAAACATGTGTTAATCATTTAATGCAACAAAAATACTCTTCCTCCTCATATACTCATATATCCCACATTCATTATAAAAATATCTTTATTATTATATTATAATAATATAATAAAATATTATTTTATCAGAAAAGATAAAATATCGATTTTCAACAATTGTCACTTTAAAAATTTTCTCCATCAATATCCACATAAAATGAATATTTTCCTCATCATATAAATCAATAATTAATTATTCACAAATAATATTACAGAATCACAATAATGACAACCAGGCAGTTCCCAGGAAAGAGGGGGCTTTCCAATAAGAATTTCTTCTTACTGGCGCGCAATTAGGTGATCAAACCTCTCCTTAGACAGGATTTTCTAGACATTGCCAATAATGTTATCTAATAATATTATTCAGATAATATGAATTATTGCTCTGATAATGGAAAATATTGTGTAGTGACAATTATTAAAATAACAGTAATATAAAATATCAATGCAGCAATTATTGAATCAATAAAATAAAATAATGAACAGTAATTACTGTAACAATTATTGAGTAGTGTTTTCTTACGTAAGAATCAATAATTGGTGCAATATCGTGTGCTACTGTGCAACAACGCGTATTACTGTATTTTAACCACCAGGTATTCCAACAGTGTTAACGGTAACAACTACGCCGTTATTTATAAAAACTCCCTTTTATCGTTTTCTTCATCCGACAGTTATTCTGTTATGGGGCCCACAAAAAGCATATTCCACGACCAAACGACCAAAGAATATTCCCCGACAGAAAGAATATTCCACGACCAAACGAATATTCTCCGATAGAAATGACTATTTTATAACTACTTGTGTATTTTAAAAATATTCATATATCACTCTTAACTTTAACCTTTTATCAATTTAACCATTTACTGAATAGTAATTATAAGAAAAATTGACTACTTTTATTTCATAAAATTCGGGGTCTTACATACATTATCCATCTTGAGTCGCCAAATACATGATACAAAATTCAAATATAACTTAATTATATAAAGTCGTATAAAATACGATAAAACAAAAGGTGTAAGTTTTAATACAAATATTATCATCTAGAAAATATCCACACACAACCGAGTCCTCATTACATTTATTATCACACTATTTAACAGAATAGTGAGGATTACTAATGCTATTATCTGGACCGTCACTCCGTTCTCCGACTAGTCCCTGCTACGTTCTCATTTCCTGAAGAGAATAATGAAAGTAAAAGGGTGAGCTCAACTAGCACAGTAAGAAATATTATGACTAAGATAATGTAGAATAAATTATCGTTAGCCTTCAACAGTGTTAAACTGATAAAATACAATATACATCAAGTTTAACTGCAGCGGAACATGCAATCCATTAAAAGAGTCAAGTAGAGAATAAAATCTACTATCTTTTATGATTTAAAATGGTTTTTCATCATTTTTATCGCTGGAACTCAGCTTAATAAATAATCCACATCATCCCTGCACTACGGCTAAGGATATTCATTAGTATCACAACCACAAATTATTCATGCACTACGGGCCAAGGATATTCGTGTATTCATCAATGGTCATGAGCATGCCAACAACTGTCCATTAATGCACTACGGGACAATGATGAATTTTACCACATTATTTGTAACATTACGGTCATAATTACACCGAATAATACCTGGTCATAATCATACCAAGTCCATCTATGCACTACAGGCCACATATGACTTTAAAAAAAATATAAACATGAGGATGATGAAAATGATATAAGAATTCAATAAAACAAGTTCAAGAATTAATTTATTCAGAAACTAATAACGTCCAAATTGTCAACATGATACTTCTTTGTAGAGTAAAATTCAAGAATGCTCAGAAGAATATTTCCATGAAAAGATATTGGATGAAGCGCAAATATATGGGATATTTCACTAATTTCATGGAGTTTAGAAGTCAAAACTTTAACCAACTGAGTATAATAAAGAATGGAATAACAAAAGAAATCACCATGCATGCGGTACTTTGCATAGACAGGTTATTCCAACAAAATAATAAATAACGGAACCAGGTCAGGCAAAATTCGCACCGACAGGATGTTCCAACAAAATAACAAAAACGGAACTAGGTCCGACGTAAAATGCACAGACATGATATTCCAAAAGAATAATAAAGACGGAACCAGGTCTGGCGTAAAACGCACAGACAGGATATTCCAACAGAATAATAAAGAATGGAATAACAGAAGTTCTCTTCATTAATATAATAGACCCCTTACCGTAAAAGAAGAGTATTCCGACTGGTAGGGCGGAGATATTCTTAAAGAAAATTTGCACTACGCTCAAAGCTTCTTAAAACTCTAAAAAAATACGCTCAAGATTATAGAAGAGAATTCTCTGAATTTCTAGTGTGTTTTCAATTCTAACTAAGTATCCTATTTTTAGGAGAATTGAATGGGTACTGTTTGAACACGGGTGCACCGAATGATAATTTCACAAACGAAATTGTAGCAGCCACGGATGTTATGCGCAAGAATTTGATTACCAACATCAAGTAAAACAAAAATAAAATAATATATATATATATAAGCACATGGTGCTTTGAAAAAAAATAACAACTCCCTCGGTGATATTTCTTATGACTTTTTCTTTCCCACCAAAAGTAACATATATCATATATATATAAATAACAATAATAATTGTACTCCACATCCTGTCAAATTTTAAACAATTCCTATACATATATATAAATAATACATATAGTACTCTATCATGTGATTTCCCCCCCCCCCACCCCCACCACCACCACCACCACCACCACCACCACCACCACCACCTTCAATCATGCCACCATATATATATATATATATATATATATATATATATATATATATATCTTTTTACCGGTTATTCTAAAAAATGGGTAAATGGGGGTCCATGAATACTATAAAAATCTCCTCAATTATTTTAACAACATTTATCATCATTATTATAATTCACAATATTAATCAACTAAGTCGTTCCCAGGAAAGAGGGGGCTTTTCAATAAATATTTCCCCTATTGGCGTGCAATTAGGTGACCAAACCTCTCCTTGACAGAACTTCTAGACATCGTTAATATTACAAATAATAATATTAATAATTTTGTCATCTCAATTATTGATTTAATAATATATAAAATATTGACAATAATTGAATCAAATAACGTGATATACTATGCAACAATTACTGTGGCAATAATTGTACAAAACTGAGTGACTTCCCACGTAAGCATCAATAATCAATATCGTGTGCTACTATGCTACCACGCGTATTCCTGTACTTTTAACACCGGATGTTTCAACAGTTAACGATAAAACTTCCTACGTTATTTTTATAAAATATTTTTGTCGTTTTATCAATCCGACAATAATTCTATTGTGAGGTCCACCAAAGATTGTTTCGTCGTACGAATATTCCCTGTTAAAACGAATATTCCCCGACTAATCGAATATTATTAAACAACTTACGTACTTTGCAAAATTTATAAATATTACCCATAACTATAACATTATATCAAATTCATTCCATAATATTGAAAAATGATAATTATAGAAAATTCATTTTTATTCATAAAAGTTGGGGTCTTACATCAATGGTCATGATCATGCCAACAACTGTCCATCAATGCACTACGGGCTAATGAGGATTTTTCCCCCATCATTTGTAACATTACGGTCATGATTATACCGATTAATCCCTGGTCATAATCATACCAAGTTCATCTATGCACTACAGGCCACAAATGACTTTCAACATAATATAAATATGAGGATGATGGCAATGATATAAGAATTCAATAAAACAAATTTAAGAATTAATTTATTCAGGACTAATAACATCCAAATTGCCAACATGATACTTCTTTGTAGAGTAAAATTTAAGAATACTCGGAAGAACATTTCCATGAAAATATACTGGATGAAGTGCAAATATCAAGGATATTCCATTAATTTCATGGAGTATAGAAGTCAAAATTTTAACCAACTGAGTATAATAAAGAATAGAATAACAAAAGAAATCACCAGGCATGCGATAAGCCGCACAGACAGGTTATTCCAACAGAATAATAAATAATGGAACTAGGTCATGCGTAAACGCACAGACAGGATATTCCAACAGAATAAAAATTAACGAAACCAGGTCAGGCGTAAACGTAAAGACAGGATATTCCAACAGAATAATAAATAACGGAACCAGGTCATGCGTAAACGTACAAACAGGATGTTCCAACAGAATAATAAAGAATGGAATAACAGAAGAATTTCACCATGTATGTGGTACTTCGCATAGACAGGTTATTCCAATATAATGATAAAGAATGGAACAACAGAAGAATTTCAACATGTATGCGGTACTTCGCATATACATGTTATTCCAACAGAATAATAAGGAATGTAATAACAGAAGAATTTCACCAAGTATAGGGTAGACCACGTATACAGGTTGTTCAAATAGAATAATAAAGAATGGAATATATAACAGAAGTT
The DNA here is from genome assembly GCA_020205505.1 of Panax japonicus. NCBI lineage: Eukaryota > Viridiplantae > Streptophyta > Magnoliopsida > Apiales > Araliaceae > Panax > Panax japonicus. The sequence continues at coordinate 62,940,299 of CM035108.1, read as the reverse complement.
CTCTTCATGAATATGAAAGAAATAATACCTCTTACCTTAGAACAAACTGGATATATGAGTAGTGAAGTAGCAGAATACTATTCTTCTTTCTCTCTATAGTTTCTCTCTCTTGAGTTTCTGTGAATTCATAAGAAATAATTAAGGAATGAGCTTCTATTTATAGGAGAATGGACTGAATAATAACTAATTCCTGAACGGTCTAAATTGATTTACTTTTAAACAGACGGTCCAGATTGGTTTACTATAAAATATTCTAATAAAACAAAATCTTTTAAATAAAATATAATATATTCTATTTATAATCTAATAAAACAAATAACTTTATAAAAGTATTATGTTTTATATAAAAAAAATTTACTATGCAAACACTATGCAGGTACTATGCAAACACTATGCATAATAAAATATAATATATTATATTTATAATCTAATAAAATGAATAATTTTATAAAAGTATTCTTGTTTTATATAAAAAAATTTACTATGCAAAACACTATGCATAATAGAATATAATATATTTTATTTATAGTCTAATAAAATGAATAACTTTATAAAAGTATTTTGTTTTATATAAAAAGCTTTTCTGTTTTATTACATTAATAATACTAATAAAACAAAACTTCATCATTATTATTATAATTCACACTATTAATTGACTAGGTCGTTCCCAGGAAAGGGGGGGTCTTTCCAATAAGGATTTCTCCCTATTGGCGCACAATTAGGTGACCAAACCTCTCCTTGGCAGAACTTCTAGACATCGTTAATATTGTAAATAATAATATTAATAACTTTGTCATCTCAATTATTAATTTAATAATATAAAAAAATATCGACAATAATTTAATCAAATAACGTGAGATACTATGCAATAATTACTGTAGCAATAATTGAACAAAACTGAGTGACTTCTCACGTAAGCATCAATAATCAATACCGTGTGCTACTATGCGCAACCACGCGTATTCATGTACTTTTAACACCGGGTGTTTCAACAGTTAACGGTAAAACTTCCGCCGTTATTTTCATAAAATATTTTTGTCGTTTTCTCAATCCGACAATAATTCCATTTTGGGGTCCACCAATGATTGTGCCGTCGTACGAATATTTCCTGCTAAAACGAATATTCTCTGACCAATCGAATATTATATAACAACTTGCGTACTTTATAAAATTTATAAATATTACCCACAACTATAATATTATATCAAATCCACACCATAATATTCAAAAAAAAAAATTAAAAATTTTAAATCTTTATTCATAAACATTGGGGTCTCACAAACTTGATCAATGGTAGAGATATTGGTTGTCGAATAGTATCCATGACAATCGGTTGCCATGGATGCATCCCCTATATATATATAGGAAATATATCTTAAGCTCACCCCTTATTCAACTCACCCAAGCTCACCCCCTTTTAGTGACGGACACGGCGACGGTTCGATCATACAACCGTCGTCTATACTTATACCGACATTATATGTTGTCTATCGCTAAAAGTATAGACGACGGTTGTATGACCGAACCGTCGTCGGGTCCGTCACTAAATGGGGGTGAGCTCGGGTGAGTTAGATAAGGGGTGAGTTTAAGATCCGGACCGTATATATATATATATATATATATATATATATATATATATATATATATATGTGTGTGTGTGTGTGTGTGTGTGTGTGTGTGTGACGCCCCCAAAATAGGTCCATTCCATCCAACCCATTTTGAGTCGCCAAATACATGGTACAGAAACAACCACAACTTTTACAACCCATAAACTGTGAGTTTGAATACAAGCATTGTCATCTAAACAATATACATACCCAACTATGTCCTCAATACAATTATTGATATATTATTTTACAAAAATGGTGAGGACTACTAAACAACTCTCTCAAGGACCATCAATTCATACCCCGACTCGTACCCGCTATATTCTCGTCTCCTGAGAAGAAAAATGGAACAAAAAAGAAAAGGGTGAGCACAACTAGCTCAGTAAAGAATATTATGACTAAGATAATATACAACAAATTATCGTTAGTCTTCAACAGGGAAAAATCTGATAGAATACAATAGACAACAAGTTTTAAATCAATATTCGCAGCGGAAAATATTAATTCATAGAAGAGTTACGTAGAGGATGAAATCTACTAATGTCTATGAATTTAACAGTCCATCAACAGTATTTTTATCCCTGTAACATCAATCAATACACATCTTGAATCATATATTCATCCTTGCACTACAGGCCAAGGATATTCATCTGTTGGTCATGTTCATCTAAACACCTGTTCATCTTTGCACTACGGGCCAAAGATATTCATCAGAAATCATTCATCTTTGCACTACAGACCAAAGATATTCAATAATAACATCCTTTAAGACTGAAGATGATAAAAATATTTTTAAAGAAACGAATCCAGTGAAACAAAATGACAAGGATTAAGGATTCGTACTTTGTTTTATCCATGTCCAAAAATACCTCAAAAATAATTATAGTGGTGTAAAATTCAAGAATGATCAAAACATGGATACAATCAAAGCTAGTATCCACAATAGATATTTTGGACGAAAAGAAAAAAAATAAATTTTTTGTGAATAGTGTCGTATTCGTGAATAGTGCCGTATACGTGAATAGTACCGTATACGTGAATAGTAACTCCGTCACAAAAAGTTCCAAATTTGATAAAAAAGTTCACCAATATTCCGGCATAATGATATTGAAGAAAAAATATCATTTGAGAAGAAAATAACATCCCTTACCTCAAAATAGCCGTACTTCTGACTGAATTTCGGTATAGTACTGACAGAAACTCGCACCGTATAGCAACACTCAAAGTATACTCGCAAGAATACGCTCGATAATATAGAGAGAGAAAGAGAGAAAACTTTGTTTCTGGTGTGATTTTCAATTCTAACTTAGCCCTCTATTTATAGGAAAATGTTAGAACGCCAAAGGAGACTAAATTAATAAATTATTATTATTTATTTTCAAACTTTTCTTCTACGCATGCTGCACATGAAATACCAGCCATCTTTGAATAAAAATCAGCAGCCCATGTGTTTTTAAACACCAACCAAAAAGTGGGTCCCACCATAATTAATAAAAAAATCATTTTATTTTCCGTAACTTCAATAATTCATATAAAATAGCCCGTTCATCAGAAAAATTCAAAACCCGCGACTTTCCATGGGAAATTCCATTCTCTACAACTTTGCAGAAGAAAATTTTTCCAAATTCCAAACAGAAATTATCCGAAATCCACAAACGAGCGATTTTACAGTCTATAATCAATTTTCGGTCAAAAATTATGTCCACCGACACACAAAATATGTGTTAAATATTTAATGCCACAAAAATACTCTACCTTCTCATATACTCATATATCCCACATTCATTGTAAAAATATCATCGTTAATATATTATTAAAATAATATATTTAAATGAATTATTTTATCAGAAAAGGATAAAATATTAATTTTCAACAATTGTCACATTAAAAATTTTCTCCATCTATATCCACATAAAATAAATATTTTCTTTATCATAATAATCAATAATTAATTATTAAAAATAATATTACAGAATCACAGTACTGACAACCAGGCCGTTCCCAGGATAGAGGGGGCTTTCCAATAAGGATTTCTCCTTACTGGCGCGTAATTAGATGACCAAACCTCTCCTTGACAGAACTTTCTAGACATTGCCAATAATGTTATCTGATAATATTATTCAAATAATATGAATTATTGATCTGATAATGGAAAATACTGTGCAATGACAATTATTGAAACAATAATAATATAAATATCAACGCAGCAATTATTGAATCAATAAAGTAATGAACAGTAACTCCTGCAGCAATTATTGAGTAGTGCCTTCTTACGTAAGGATCAATAATTCAAAATACTGTGCAATACCGTGTGCTACTGTGCAACAACGCGTATTACTGTATTTTAACCACCAGGTAACCCAACAGTGTTAACGGTAACAATTTACGCCGTTATTTATAAAACTCAATCTTTGTCGTTTTCTTTCATCCAACCGTTTTTCGTTATGGGGTCCACAAATGACTGCGCCGTCGTACGGAGATTCCCGACAATACGAATATTCCACGACCAAACGAATATTCCCCGACAACAATGAATATTATAACCACTTGCTTATTTTGAAATATTTGCGTATTTTACCCATAACTATCCACATTAATCAAATCAACCTTTACTATTCAAAATAATAATTAAAGGAAATTAAATTTCATTTATTAATTATTTGGGGTCTTACAACCTCCCCTCCTTATGGAATTTCGTCCTCAAAATTGACATACGTACCTGGTGTTTCGAAAAGGTGAGGATACCTTGCTTTCATTTCCGTTTCCAACTCCCAGGTCATTTCCTCTATAGCATGATTCTTTCACAAAACTTTAACTTGTGGTATTACCTTCGTGCGTAGGACATGCTCCTTCCTATCCAAGATCTTGACAGGTACCTCCTCATACGTTAAATCTTCGGCTATCTCGTCCGGTTCTAACTCAATGATGTGGTTCGGGTCTTTCACATATTTACGAAGCACAGATATATGAAAAATATTATGAACACGAGACATACTTGGAGGTAACGCGAGTCTATAGGCTACATTACCTACTCGATCAAGAATTTGAAACGGACCAATAAATCGTGGATTAAGCTTTCCTCTCTTCCCGAATCTTGTAACTCCCTTCCATGGGGCAACATGCAACAATACATGATCCCCAACACTAAATTCTACGTCCTTTCGATGAAGATCCGCATAACTCTTTTGTCGATCTTGTGCCGTTTGTATACGTTGTCGAATCGTTTGGATCTTCTCTGTAGTCATACGTACTAACTCGGGTCCCAACAATGTTGTTTCACCCACCTCGTCCCAACATACTGGAGAGAGACACTTTCGTCCATACAATGCTTCAAATGGGGCCACACCAATGCTTGCCTGATAACTGTTGTTGTAGGAGAATTCCACCAATGGTAAATATTTATTCCAACTGCCCTTGAAGTCTAGGACACAGAGTCTTAATAAATCTTCAAGAGTTTGAATAGTCCTCTCTGATTGTCCGTCCGTTTGAGGATGGTATGCCGAACTGAACCGTAACTCCGTACCCATAGCTTTTTGCAAGCTAACCCAAAATCTTGAAGTAAATCTTGGGTCACGATCCGAAACTATGGATACTGGCATGCCATGCAATCTTACAATCTCATTTACGTACATTTGAGCAAGACGTTCAAGGGAATAAGTCTCCCGTATCGGCAAGAAATGAGCAGACTTGGTTAATCTATCAACAATAACCCAAATAGCATTGATGCCTTGAGAAACCGTAGGAAGACCCGTAACGAAATCCATAGTAATGTGTTCCCACTTCCATTTCGGAATCTCAAGTGGTTGCAATGGACCCTTTGGCACTTGATGCTCCGCCTTTACACGTTGACAAGTTAAACACGTTGAAATAAACTTTGCAATCTCTCTTTTCATATTGTTCCACCAAAATGTATGTCGAAGGTCACGATACATTTTGGTACTTCCAGGATGAATTGCAAACGGTGTATTGTGTGCCTGCATCATGATCTTGTACTTCAAATCAGGATCGTTAGGAACACAAAGTCTGGAGTGGACTCGAAGTATTCCTTCTTCATCAATTCTCGCTTCTGGAATGGCACCTTCTTGTACTTTCGTCTTCATATGCATCAGCTCCGGATCGGTGGCTTGAGCAACCTTAACTTTTTCTATTAAAGTTGGCTCTATGCGTATACTTGACATCATTACACTCATTCCTGCATATGATCTTCTACTCAATGCGTTAGCTACCACGTTCGCTTTTCCAGGATGGTATTGAATAGTGTGGTCGTAATCTTTCAACAACTCGAGCCAACGTTGTTGCCGCATGTTGAGTTCTTTCTGCGTGAAGAAATATTTGAGGCTTTTATGATCTGAATATATCTCCACTTTCTCCCCGTATAGATAGTGCCTCCAGATCTTTAGCGCGAAAACGACTGCTGCCAACTCTAGATCATGAGTAGGATAATTCCTCTCATACTCTTTAAGTTGTCGCGAGGCATAGGCTATGACTTTCCCACGTTGCATGAGAACACATCCTAACCCTTTGCCCGAAGCATCGCTGTAGATAACAAATCCATCCGAACCAGATGGTATTGTTAGAACAGGTGCCGAAATAAGTCTCCTCTTAAGCTCTTGGAAACTCTTCTCGCATTCATCGCTCCATACGAATTTTGTATCCTTCCGAGTTAGATGAGTTAATGGAGTAGCAATTCGAGAAAACCCTTCCACGAATCTCCGATAATAACCAGCTAAGCCCAAAAAGCTACGTACTTCAGTAACCGACTTCGGTTGCTCCCAAATTTGTATTGCTTCAATCTTCGTCGGGTCAACAGATACTCCATTTTTTGACACCACGTGCCCAAGGAATGCTACTTCCTCAAGCCAGAACTCGCATTTCTTCAACTTAGCATATAACTTGTTTTCACGAAGCCTTTGGAGTACCAGCTTCAAATGGTGCTCATGATCTTCACGGCTTTTGGAATATATGAGGATGTCATCAATAAAGACAACAACGAATTGATCCAAATAATCCTTGAATACTCGGTTCATCATATCCATGAAAGCAGCAGGAGCATTAGTCAATCCAAAAGACATGACTACGAATTCATAATGCCCATACCGAGTTCTGAAGGCAATCTTTGGAATATCCTCAGTTCTAATTTTCAGCTGATGATATCCAGAACGAAGATCGATTTTTGAAAAGAATTGTGCTCCTTGCAACTGGTCAAACAAGTCATCAATACGAGGTAGAGGATACCTATTCTTGATGGTGACATGGTTCAATTCCCGATAGTCAATACAAAGTCGCATACTCCCGTCTTTCTTCTTTACGAATAAAACAGGAGCACCCCAAGGAGATGTACTAGGACGAATGAAACCGATGTCCAATAACTCCTGTAGTTGGACTTTTAACTCCTGAAGTTCAATAGGAGCCATTCGATATGGGGTTTTAGAAATGGGCTTTGTACCATGTTCAAGATCAATAAAGAATTCAACTTCACGTTCTGGGGGTAGACCGGGAAGTTCTTCAGGAAATACGTCAGGAAAGTCAATAACAACAGGAATATTATTCAATTTTGACGTGTCTTTATTCAAATCCATAACATGGGCTAAGAAAGCTTGACATCCGTTTTTCAATAAACGAATAGCTTTATGATTAGATATGACAGTGATTGATTTTAATGGTTTAGTTGCCTGAATTCAAACAACAGGTTGATTAGGAATATGAAAACTAACAACCTTACGAAAATAATCAATTTTGGCATGATGAGTAGTTAACCAATCAATTCCTAAAATCACATCAAAAGCAAGTATCTTTAAAGAGATCAGGTCAACAGGTAAGGTGATGGTGCCAACTTGAATGAAACAAGATTTATAAACAGTGGATGTGATAAAAGTTTCTCCTAACGGAGTTTCCACAGATAGGTCAAAGTCTAATTTCTCCGGAGTCAAGTTTAAACGTTGAGCGCAAGCAGGAGAGATAAATGAATGGGTAGCACCGGTATCAAGTAAGGTATAAACTTCGCAAGAATTTATAAATAGCTTACCCGTGATCACCTCGTTTGGGTTCCTCGCATGTTGACCAGTCACAACAAACGCTCTTCCAGGAACCATTGACTTTGGCTTTTCTGGGACAGTCTTTTAAGTCACCGTCCCCGCTGAACTAGGTTTCGCTACCATACAATCTCGAGCGATATGTCCTTCCTTTTCCACAATTATAGCATACCTTGAACTGTAGTGGGCAGTTTGGACTGATATGTCCCTCTTTCCCGCACTTATAGCATATAACCGGTGGTCTTTCTCCTCCCTTAGAACCAGTTACTGCCGGCACTGTCGTCTTCACATGGTCGTTGTTAAATCTCCTCTTTTTAAAATCTCCTCCTGACTCGCTTCTTCTATTTTCATGGCCATGATTACCAACAAAGTGGTTACCATTTTTGTCCGTCTTTTTCTTTCTCCACTGGTTATCGTTATTTTGTTGACTGCTATCTCCGGTATGATCCTGATTGTGGTACCTCGGTTGACCGTACTCGTTATCTCACTCCAACAATTGAGCCCTGTTAACAACATCTGAATAGAGAGAAAATTTATGAGAGATGAGATATTGTCGTATGCCGGGTTTCAAACCTCTCAGAAACATCCGCGTCATACGTTCCTCATTCTCCACCAAATGAGGTGCAAACCTGGATAACTCCGCAAACTTTGCCTCGTACTGAGACACCGTCATGTTATTTTGTTCTAATCTGATGAACTCCACTTCCTTCATATGACGAACACTTTCAGGAAAGTATTTGTCATTAAATAGTTTCTGAAACGTCTCCCAAGACATGCTAAGTGTGGCTGGATGGGTACGCTTCACAGACTCCCACCAGTAGTCTGCCTCGCCACGGAACATAAAGGTGGCGAATGGAACCTTCTGTTCCTCCGTGCATCCCAAGACATCGAATATCTTGGTAATTTGCTTGACCCATGTCTCCGCCATGATCGGGTCTGGCTTTCCCTTAAATTCTGGTGGTCCCAGCTCTTTGAACTGCTTGGCTGTGACAACCCGTGAATTGTTATCATTTCCTCCTGTATTTTGAACACGAGTCTCCCTCGTCTGACTTTGCATGAACTGCAAAAAGCTTCTGAACATTGCGTCGTTCATCGTCTGATCAATGGTGTTGTTCACAGGAGGAACATTGCCAGCCTGTTGCACGTTCTCCTCGTTGGTGAGTACAGGCGTCTCCACGGTCTCATTTCCATTGTTAATATTCTCAGTCGACATTCTCAAATACTGTCATAAAACAAGGGTTAATTAAGGAAATCAATATATCACATAATATCCCTATATACTGACCAACTAACAAATAAGCTTAGGTAGAACACACTAGCGAAGGATTTACTCGTCTCTCCCCTCCTAGTTCTATTCCCCAATCTCCGCCAGAGATCATATCCCTAAGCTCTGATACCAACTGTGACGCCCCCAAAATAGGTCCATTCCATCCAACCCATTTTGAGTCGCCAAATACATGGTACAGAAACAACCACAACTTTTACAACCCATAAACTGTGAGTTTGAATACAAACATTGTCATCTAGACAATATACATACCCAACTATGTCCTCAATACAATTATTGATATATTATTTTACAAAAATGGTGAGGACTACTAAACAACTCTCTCAAAGACCATCAATTCATACCCCGACTCGTACCCGCTATATTCTCGTCTCCTGAGAAGAAAAATGGAACAAAAAAGAAAAGGGTGAGCACAACTAGCTCAGTAAAGAATATTATGACTAAGATAATATACAACAAATTATCGTTAGTCTTCAACAGGGAAAAATCTGATAGAATACAATAGACAACAAGTTTTAAATCAATATTCGCAGCGAAAAATATTAATTCATAGAAGAGTTACGTAGAGGATGAAATCTACTAATGTCTATGAATTTAACAGTCCATCAACAGTATTTTTATCCCTGTAACATCAATCAATACACATCTTGAATCATATATTCATCCTTGCACTACAGGCCAAGGATATTCATCTGTTGGTCATGTTCATCTAAACACCTGTTCATCTTTGCACTACGGGCCAAAGATATTCATCAGAAATCATTCATCTTTGCACTACAGACCAAAGATATTCAATAATAACATCCTTTAAGACTGAAGATGATAAAAATATTTTTAAAGAAACGAATCCAGTGAAACAAAATGACAAGGATTAATGATTCGTACTTTGTTTTATCCATGTCCAAAAATACCTCAAAAATAATTATAGTGGTGTAAAATTCAAGAATGATCAAAACATGGATACAATCAAAGCTAGTATCCACAATAGATATTTTGGACGAAAAGAAAAAAAATAAATTTTTTGTGAATAGTGCCGTATTCGTGAATAGTGCCGTATTCGTGAATAGTGTCGTATACGTGAATAGTACCGTATACGTGAATAGTAACTCCGGCACAAAAAGTTTCAAATTTGATAAAAAAGTTCACCAATATTCCGGCATAATGATATTGAAGAAAAAATATCATTTGAGAATAAAATAACATCCCTTACCTCAAAATAGCCGTACTTCTGACTGAATTTCGGTATAGTACTGACAGAAACTCGCACCGTATAGCAACACTCAAAGTATACTCGCAAGAATACGCTCGATAATATAGAGAGAGAAATAGAGAAAACTTTGTTTCTGGTGTGATTTTCAATTCTAACTTAGCCCTCTATTTATAGGAAAATGTTAGAACGCCAAAGGAGACTAAATTAATAAATTATTATTATTTATTTTCAAACTTTTCTTCTACGCATGCTGCACATGAAATACCAGCCATCTTTGAATAAAAATCAGCAGCCCATGTGTTTTTAAACACCAACCAAAAAGTGGGTCCCACCATAATTAATAAAAAAATCATTTTATTTTCCGTAACTTCAATAATTCATAGAAAATAGCCCGTTCATCAGAAAAATTCAAAACTCGCGACTTTCCATGGGAAATTCCATTATCTACAACTTTGCAGAAGAAAGTTTTTCCAAATTCCAAACAGAAATTATCCGAAATCCACAAACGAGCGATTTTACAGTCTATAATCAATTTTCGGTCAAAAATTATGTCCACCGACACACAAAACATGTGTTAAATATTTAATGCCACAAAAATACTCTACCTTCTCATATACTCATATATCCCACATTCATTGTAAAAATATCATCGTTAATATATTATTAAAATAATATATTTAAATGAATTATTTTATCAGAAAAGGATAAAATATTAATTTTCAACAATTGTCACATTAAAAATTTTCTCCATCTATATCCACATAAAATAAATATTTTCTTTATCATAATAATCAATAATTAATTATTAAAAATAATATTACAGAATCACAGTACTGACAACCAGGCCGTTCCCAGGATAGAGGGGGCTTTCCAATAAGGATTTCTCCTTACTGGCGCGCAATTAGATGACCAAACCTCTCCTTGACAGAACTTTCTAGACATTGCCAATAATGTTATCTGATAATATTATTCAAATAATATGAATTATTGATCTGATAATGGAAAATACTGTGCAATGACAATTATTGAAACAATAATAATATAAATATCAACGCAGCAATTATTGAATCAATAAAGTAATGAACAGTAACTCCTGCAGCAATTATTGAGTAGTGCCTTCTTACGTAAGGATCAATAATTCAAAATACTGTGCAATACCGTGTGCTACTGTGCAACAACGCGTATTACTGTATTTTAACCACCAGGTAACCCAACAGTGTTAACGGTAACAATTTACGCCGTTATTTATAAAACTCAATCTTTGTCGTTTTCTTTCATCCAACCGTTTTTCGTTATGGGGTCCACAAATGACTGCGCCGTCGTACGGAGATTCCCGACAATACGAATATTCCACGACCAAACGAATATTCCCCGACAACAATGAATATTATAACCACTTGCTTATTTTGAAATATTTGCGTATTTTACCCATAACTATCCACATTAATCAAATCAACCCTTACTATTCAAAATAATAATTAAAGGAAATTAAATTTCATTTATTAATTATTTGGGGTCTTACAATATATATATATATATATATATATATATATATATATATATATATATATATATAATAAAAAAGAACCCATTTTGAATCTTTCATTTGACAAAGCACAAGGACGGTTCAGATTCATTCTAACTTAATTTTTTCAACTTAATCTAAAGGCTCATATTTCTTCCCGCCCAAATCAAATTCACTCATACACCATACTCTCTCTCATGTTCACACACAAAATCTTTCTCTCTCCTCTCTTCTTCACACACACACACAAAAACAAATAATAATAGTACTAAAAATAAATCTATATAATAAAACAGAACTCATTTTGAATCTTTCATTTGACAAAGCACAAGAACGGTTCAGATTCATTCTAACTTAATTTTTCCAACTTAATCTAAAGGCTCATATTTCTTTCCGCCCAAATCAAATTCACTCATACACCATACTCTCTCACATGTTCACACACGAAATCTTTCTCTCTCTTCTCTTCTTCACACACACACAAAAACAAATAATAATAGTACTAAAAATAAATATAATAATAATAATAATAATTACTATTATTATTATAATAGTAATAGTAATAGTAATAGAAATAGAAATAATTATAATAATAATAATAATAGTAATCTATATAATAAAGATTCTGATTCATTCTAATTGATTTGAGCGGGAAAGCACAGTACGATTCAGATTCATTCTAATTTTAATTCAAAATAATAATTATTATAATATAATAATATTATTATTATAATAGTAATAATAATAATAATAATAATAGTAATAAAGTAATAATAATTATAATAAAATTAATATTAATACTAATATTAATAATTATAATTAAAATTATAATAATAATAGTAATAATAATAATAATAGCAACAACAACAACAACAATAACAATAATAATAATTATTGTGGTGGTGTGGTGAATTATGATAATTTTTATTGATAATTGTAAGTTTTGTAGACAAGTTTATTTTTTTTTGGATATCTATTTTTAAAGGAAAATTAATTATTGTGGTAGTGTGGTAAATTATGATAATTATTATGTCTGATTTTAAGTTGCAAAGAGTCTTTAGGTAATAAAGTATTTTTCAAATTTTAATCTAATTTTTCGTTACGCCGTGCCTTCAGGCACGAGCAATTACTATTATATATATATATGGAGAGGAGTGATTCATAGACAACTCTATTCATCCAACGCAAATGTCACTATTTATTTTTGTGATCCAAAAGCTAAAATTATTCTCATCCGCATAACTGTTATGCGGATGGTGGACTCCATGCGCAGAACAATTGTGTAGATGGGATCTATATAATTTCTGGATTCCCACCCGCACGCATAATAATTATGCAGATGGTATATCTCATTTTGCACAACTATTGTGCGGACGAGATAAATTTTAAGTTATTCGAACTTTTTTAAAAGATCAGAGATGAATTGGATAATAAGTACTCCTATCCAACTTTAAATATAAATCATTATCCTATATATAGAGAGAGAAATGGAGAATGATCTAATAACAAATAGTTATTATGACAGTACTATTCAAACAAACACATCTCTGACCGTACATAAAAAAAACAATTATCCAAGTTATTATTATTATTACCCTTAACCGATGGTACGTACTTTCAATAAAAAATATGAACCATCTGTTTCTTCTATACAATCAAAAATGTATTTTTTTTGAATTATAACATAAAATATTGTTACTCGGAAGTGGTTAGTATGAAGTTTATTTTGGGATTAGTTGGTCAATTGACCAATAGAATACTGACACGCAAGCGAGGTTGTATGTGTATCAGTATTCTATTGGTCAATTGACCAATTTACCAAAAAAATAACTTCATGCTAACTGGACTTGTTACTCTCTATACATATATGTATGTATGTTTATACATATGTGTCATGTATATATATATATATATATATATATATATATATATATATTGGACCGAATCAAGCTAGAGAACGTTTGACTTGATTGCTCATTTAATTTGATTTCTGTTATGCCTGCCTGCCCCGGTTAAACTAAACTGAGGTAATTAAACATACATATATGTATGTATGTTTATACATATGTGTCATGTATGTATGTATATATATATATATATATATATATATATATATATATATATATATATATATTGGACCGAATCAAGCTAGAGAACGTTTGACATGATTGCTCATTTAATTTGATTTCTGTTATGCCTGCCTGCCCCGGTTAAACTAAACTGAGGTAATTAAACTGAGGTAACTAAACTAAACTAAACTGAGTTTAATTTGATTGCTCATTTAATTGCTCATTCCGCTGTCTACTACTACTACTTATTTCTGTAATTAAATGGAGGCTCAAATCAAACGCTTAACGTACAGCAGCTATTCCTGACTTAAACAATGGAAGGGAAGAAGTTCAAGTTGCCAAGAGCTGAGCTTGCAATTCTTATATATATATCTATCCTCGAGCTTTATCTAATTTGACTATTTTAATTTTTTTTACAACCTTAACTTTCGTAGTAGTCTTAGGCAGCACTTCTAGAACATGTGTTATACAATCACTAAAAGAAAAGTCTTACTTCTGACAAAAAAAATTTAGTTAAAATTAATTTAGTTTCGAGAAAATATTATATTGAAAATTCAATCGTATATATACATGTCGAGATAAGATTCGTCGAAAAACACATGTTCGACTGAATTTCGTCAAAAATAATTTATTTACGACGCATTATTCCGTTGATAATAATTTATTTACGACGGATTAGAGTCCGTCGATATTAACTCTTTTTCTTGTAGTGAATTAAGTTGGGGTCCAAATATATAAATATTTTAATATCATTTTATAACATGATCAATCAATTCACTTGTGAATATTTACATCATATATTTGTACGTAACCCTATGTAAGACCCCAACTTTTATGAATAAAGATGAATTTTTTATAATTATCATTTTTGAATATTATGGAATGAATTTGATATAATGTTATAGTTGTGGGTAATATTTATAAATTTTGCAAAGTGCGCAAGTTGTTATATAATATTCGATTGGTCGGGAAATATTCGTTATAATAGGAAATATTCGTACGACGGCACAATCATTGGTGGACCCCACAACGGAATTATTGTCGGATTGAGAAAACGACAAAAATATTTTATGAAAATAACGGAGGAAGTTTTACCGTTAACTGTTGAAACACTCGGTGTTAAAAGTATAGGAATACGCGTGATTGCATAGTAGCACACAGTATTGATTATTGATGCTTACATGAGAAGTCACTCAGTTTTGTTCAATTATTACTACAGTAATTGTTGCATATTATCTCACGTTATTTGATTCAATTATTGTCGATATTTTATATATTATTAAATCAATAATTGAGACGACAAAGTTATTAATATTATTATTTGCAATATTAACGATGTCTAGAAGTTCTGTCAATGAGAGGTTTGGTCACCTAATTGTGCGCCAATAGGGAGAAATCCTTATTGGAAAGCTCCCTCTTTTCTGGGAACGACCTGATCGATTAATATTGTGAATTATAATAATGATGATAAATATTGTTAAAATAATTGAGGAGATTTTTATAGAATTCATGGACCCCCATTTACCCATTTTTCAGAATAACCGGTAGAAAGTTATATATATATACACACGGTGGCATGATTGAAGGTGAAGGGGAAGGGGTGGGGTGGGGTGGGGGTGGGGGTGGGGGTGGGGGTGGGGGTGGGGGTGGGGGGCGGGAAATCACATGATAGAGTACTATATGTATTATTTTTATATATATATATGTATAGGAAATGTTTAAAATTTGGCAGGATGGGGAGTACAATTATTATTGTTATTTATATATATATGATATATGTTACTTTTGGTGGGAAAGCAAAAGTCATAAGAAATATCACGGAGGGAGTTGTTATTTTTTTTCAAAGCACTATGTGCTTATATATATATATATATATATATATATATATATATATATATATATATATATATAATTTTATTTTTGTTTTACTTGATGTTGGTAATCAAATTCTTGCGCATAACATCCGTGGCTGCTACAATTTCGTCCGTGAAATTATCATTCGGTGCACCCATGTTCAAACAGTACCCCTTCAATTCTCCTATAAATAGGATACTTAGTTAGAATTGAAAACACACCAGAAATTCAGAGAATTCTCTTCTATAATCTTAAGCATATTTCTTTAGAGTTTTAAGAAGCTTTGAACGTAGTGCAAATTTTCTTCAAGAATATACTCACCTTACCAGTCAGAATACTCTTCTTTTATGATAAGGGGTATTATTTCTTTTGTATTCATGAAGAGAACTTCTGTTATTTTATTCTTTATTATTCTGTTAGAATATCATGTCTGTGCGTTTTATGCCAGACCTGGTTCCGTCTTTATTATTCTGTTGGAATATCCTGTCGGTGCATTTTACGTCGGACCTGGTTCCGTCTTTGTTATTCTGTTGGAACATCCTGTCGGTGCGAATTTCGTCTGACCTGATTCCGTTATTTATTATTCTGTTGGAATAACCTGTCTATGCGAAGTACCGCATGCATGGTGATTTATTTTCTTATTCCATTCTGTATTATACTCAGTTGGTTAAAGTTTTGACTTCTAAACTCCATGAAATTATTGGAATATCCTTGATATTTGCGCTTCATCCAGTATCTTTTCATGGAAATATTCTTCTGAGCATTCTTGAATTTTAATCTACAAAGAAGTATCATGTTGACAATTTGGACGTTATTAGTTCCTGAATAAATTAATTCTTGAACTTGTTTTCTTGAATTCTTATATCATTGTCATCATTGAAGATGTAATTCTCACCCTTTCTTTCACTGTTCTCTTCAGAAAATGAGAACGTAGCCGGGACTAGTCGAGGAACGGAGTGACGGTCTAGATGATAGTATTAGTAGTCCTCACTATTCTGTTACATAGTGTGACAATAAATGTAATGAAGACTTTTTCTGAGAGTGGATATTGTTTAGAAGACAATAATTGTATTAAAACTCACAGCTCTGTTGTTGTATATTAAAGATTGTATTCGTATTCTGTACCATGTATTTGACGACTCAAGATGGGTGATGTATACCTATTTTGGGGGCGTCACACCCTAGTTTAATAATTAACGACTTATCATTTAAAATTTAAAATTATATTGGGAATTGATATTTCCAGAAGAAAAATTGATAATTTCACAAGACTTTCTCACATGAATAATAAATAAGACCCACAGTCATATGATTAAAGACTTATAAAATTTTAAATTTCTTGTGAAAATAACAATTTTGTGTGTGTGTGTGTGTGTGAATTTCTTATTTGGTTAATTCATAAACATATAAAAGAAATGGTGGTAGACTCTAGAAATTAAGTATTTTTCCCTAATTCTACAAATTAAACTGATACAAAATGTATAATTTTACACTACTAATTATACCACGACCATGAGGTTGCAATTTAATATATTCTAAAATCAGTAACATATCTCCACCAAAGTGATAATACTCATAGTACAATTTTGCATTTTAGTGTACACAAACGAAGCCTTTTTCTTACATGCATGGAGCCTGGAGGTAGGTAGTATCACCATTATAGCAAAGCCAAAATATATATTTTAGGCAAATATTCTTTCACATTGGAAAGTGAAATTCATACTTTTTCATTATCTGATCGTAATTTCATATATCTGCACGTAAAATATGAATATTAATTAAGATTGTCTACTACTCCGATCCGAACGAACTCTCAAACACATTTAATTTCATCCCTTAATTAATTAAAATAACTCATTTAAATTATACAATTTATATTATATAATTAATTTTAATTTTCTCTTTCTCTCCATAAATTATTTTATATTATATTATATAATTTAATTTAATTTCCTCCACCCCTACCCCTCACCGCCCCCAAACCCCCCCCCCCTCCACCCCCACCCCCACCCCCACCCAAAAAAAATAATATTTACTAATTATATATACACTCCAAAAAATAATATTTACTGATTATTGTAATAAAATTCTCAATAATTTTATTAATTTTAATTAACATAATAATTATTAATGTAAAAAAAAATTTGAAAGTACCTATAATCACAAAATTAATGTTTTTAATACTCAAATTAGTCACATTAATTAAAATTTTTAGTTTCAAACTTGGGTCTAAAAATTAAAATAACTCTTTTAGTATAATAGAAATTAAAATTTTAATGAAACTATAATTTAAAAATAGATCGACCTGAATTCGACCTATAACTATTTAAATCCAAATTACATAACTCATATTAAGTATTGATAATATAATTTTGATTCCAAAACTATCCTAAATCTATTTTATGTAATTCAAAACCAACTCAAACCTATTTTTTGGTCTAACTCCCACTTGTGTGTTAACTTGACCACATAAATTAAATAGGCATTAAGTAGCTTTCTTTGAACCGCTCTCATAATAAACAAATGGACAGGCTTTATATTTAATTAAAACCATTTTTGGCTTTGAGCATTCGGATCTTACTTCCTTTTCATAGACATTGATGCGCTCTCTCTCTCTCTCTCTCTCTCCTCTCAATACCTTACGAATGAAGACAACACACACTATCCTATATGTTTCAGAACTCAAAACCCGAATTTTCTTGGAAAAGTAAATAATATATTTTGGCACAAATGCACGTAAAATCTCATTTGTATGTCACTATATTGAACCATTGATCAATTTAATTAAAAATAAATTTTATATTAACCGCTTCATATATATATATATATATATATATATATATAAGGGTTTCATCCACAGCAACCAGTTGTTGGGGAACAACCCATTTTGGCCAGCCGGTAGAGTTTGTAACGGCCTTAGAGAATTTTTTTTTTTTATAAGCCGGTACAAGCTCTACCGGCTGACCAAAATGGGTTTCTCCCCAACAACCAGTTGCTATGGATAGAGACCTTATATATATATATATATATATACAAAAGTTTTATTTGTATTCTTGAAGCTAGGCAGACGGCAGTATAGAATTAATTCCATAGATCGATCTCAAATTAAGGATTGAATAATATAATTGGTCTTTGTTATATTATGTGTGGTTTTCTTGGACTTGGGAACTAGAATGTCAAATTCATATATAGATAGATATAGATGCAACCAATTTACTACTACTAATCTATTCAATAAATTGAATTAAACTAATACTAATGTTTCTTAGGGCGGGGTATGGTCTGATGGGGGACACGTTCGTTCCCAAAATGTTAGGCATACATAGACAAGATATTAATTCGGCGTTTATTTTATTTATGCTTTAATTAATTGGCCATTAGGGATCCACTGCATGGCTTCCATGCACCTTTCTAAGTTTGCATGGATTTCCAAATAAGAAATCAGTAGTACTCCCTCCGTTTCTTAATATAGATCGTTTTAGGTTTATGCATAAATATTAAGGTAATAATTGTATAACATTAATTATAATATTAATTGTCTATATTGTCCTTGTATTGGAATAAGAGATTGTTATTTATTGAACATAAAATAGTGAGAGAACTAAAGTTATATTTAATATTTGGAATAATATTGGAAACTAAGCAATTAATGCTTACTTGAAATTCTAAAATGACTTATATTAAGGAACAAAAATATTACTCTAAAACGACTTATATTAAGAAACAGAGGGAGCATAAATTTACTCTCTCATTCGAATAACTTGACTTTTGACTCTCGCTTAGACATGATATATATTTTTATCAACACGCAAAACGTACGTACGGTTGGAAACTTATTTTTAGTGTATGTCCTACTAATTTCAAAATGTACGTGTGAAAATATATTTAAATACTATATTTTTTTCAAACGTATTTTTCATTAATGCATCTTCAAATTCATGCCAATGCCAAACCTAGCTTACTTACTAAGATTGTGTTGCAAAAAAATTTGGGAACTTTTCATATAATGCATGTATAATAGCACTTGTCTTGAACACACTTCAACATAATATATTTATGAGTCTAAAATAGTTCAAATTTCTCCAAAAATGATCAACGCTTTATGAATTAATTATATTTTTAGTAATATTATAACTCAATTTTATTATGTTTTAATTTATAAAAAACGAATTTTTTTAAAAAAATTATTAATTACTAATAATATATATTTTATATATTAATGACGTTACTTCGTCAATAACGGTTCGACAATATACTTACATGTTTACATCAAAATTATACTAACATTAGCATAATCTTGAATATTAACTGAAATTAAGTTCCACTGACAAAATTGTAGTTCATACTTACTGAAATTGATGATTGATCATCTAGCAATAAAGACTTGTATTCCAGTTCGTCTTCTTTTCCCCTTGGGCTTAGTTGGTAAAGAGGAGAGGTTCAGAGGAGTATTAATAATTTATATACTCCCTCCATTCTTTAATATAGGTCGTCTTAGAGTTGTGCACAAGTATTAAGAAAATGATTGTAAAGCATTAAATATACTATCAATTGTCTATATTTCCCTTGTATTGGAAAAAGAAATTGTTATTTATTAGGCAAAAAATAGTGAGAGAACCAAAGTTATATTTAATACTTGTGGTAATATGAGAAACTAAGCAATTAAAGCTTACTTAAAATTTTCGAACGACTTATATTTAGGAACAAAAATATTTATCTAAAACGACTTATATTAAGGAACAAATAGAGTATGATACTCCCTCCGTTCCTTAATATATGTCGTTTTAGAGAAATATTTTTGTTCCTTAATATAAGTCGTTTGAGAATTTTAAGTAGCATTAATTGCTTAGTTTCTAATATTACCTCAAGTTTTCAGAGACGGAGCTACATGGTTGTTGGAGGGGGCCACGGCCCTCCTAAGGTTTGAAATTTTTATAAAATTCACCCCAAAGTTTAAAAATTTTATAAAACTCATTTGTACATTTGGTTTGTTTTAAAATTTTTGTAAGACTGCGCCTCCAAGTTTTGACGAAGTTTTGATATGTTTTAAAAGATTTTTTTTTGCTATGTTTTATTATTTTTGTCAAAACAAATTCTATTACTATATTATTTTTGTTTTAGTAAAAATATGTTTTATAATAGTGAAAATTTATTTTTTAGCGATGAATATATTTTATGATGTTAAAGATTTTTTTGCCCCCCCCCCCCCCCCAAAGAACAAATCTTGGCTCCGTCCCTGCAAGTATTAAATGTAACTTTGATTCTC
The DNA here is from genome assembly GCA_020205505.1 of Panax japonicus. Taxonomy (NCBI): domain Eukaryota; kingdom Viridiplantae; phylum Streptophyta; class Magnoliopsida; order Apiales; family Araliaceae; genus Panax; species Panax japonicus. The sequence goes on along the minus strand of CM035108.1, from coordinate 62,919,448 downwards.
TCACTATTTTTTATCCAATAAATAACAAACTCTTCTTCCAATACAAGGGCAATATAGACAGTTGATATTATAGTTAATGTTATACAATCATTACCTTAATACTTGTGCACAACTCTAAAACGATCTATATTAAGAAACGAAGGGAGTATTACATATCGTAGGTAATTGAATTGTTTATTCTGATGCCATGTTAAAACATCTTAAAAATGGTATCCCAAAATAAATTGAGCTTCAAAATATAAAGTATTTTAATTTAAAATAATGCTACTATCACATAAAAAAGGGTAACACAATGTTCACATACACACACATGCATACTGCGGAACCCACATGTCAAGCACGGGCACAAGGTATGTATGTGAGTATTAGTAACCCCTTTTTTATGTGATAGTAGCTTTGTTGTTTAATTTAGAACTTTGATCACTCATAACAAGATTTGCATTCAATCAATACTATAACAACTTCTGTTTACTCAAGTACAGCCACCATCTTGGCCCATATGCGAAGGCCCCTCTAGTGGACCGCAGGCATGGTGTCTTGAAGCCCATATCCAATTTGACAATCAAATTTGTTCCCGCTCAAATATAAGATTTTAACAAAAAGAGTACTATTTGTAAATTTATAAATGTTAAAGATAAATTTTATTTTTATTTTTATTTTTATCACCAAGTATTTATTTTAATAATGATAACATAATAATAAATATGTGATTATAAACTTAAAAACTTTGTACTCAATCAGTTCTAAATTATAAAATTAATATTGACTTTTTAAAGGCCAATTTGCGATATTTTTAGTTTTAAAATTGACACAATTCATTTAAGTTTTGAAAATAATAAATCTTAAAATTAGTAATACTTTTTAAGTAGTTTATGATAATCATAATTATATTTACATAAATTAAATAAATTCATTTCAATTTTGAGTTTAGAAATATTTAAAATTAACTTTTAAAAAGTCAATATTAATCTTATAATTTAAAACAAAAGAGTATTATTTTGACCTTCAATCAAATCTTATTTTTACCCGGAAAGAAGAGAAATTGGAGGGGAAAAGTAGGTATGAATGTAACTTCAGTAATATGTACAATGTGCCAATCTCTTGTTTGAGTTTTAATATAGTTGCTGAAAATGGAAATGCCCAAAAATCATTTCTAAAAGAAGAGAAAAAATTATCTCTTATTTCTTTTGTAATGTTTTCCATTTTTCTCTCATGAAAAGAAAGAATGTTGCATTAGCTTGCAAACAAATTCCCATTATTTATATCAATTTTCTGTCACATATATATATATATATATGAACTGTGGTCGGACTCTGTTCGATGAGCCTGAATTTTACATCCGGTGCATTTACTCTGCTTTTGTGTATATATATATATATATATATTTATATATATGAACTGTTGTCGAACTCTGTTCGATGAGCCTGGATTTTACATCCGGTGCGTTTATTGCTTTTGTGTGTGCGTGTGTGTGTGTGTATATATAAATATATATATATATATATATATATATATATATAGGTTCAACTACTGATCTACCTCAAGAGTGTTCTGGCACTGAAACTCTGAGAAACTTAAAAAGGAAAGAACAGAATTCTGATGAAGATGACTTGCAAACTGCAATCAATTTTCCATCCATTGAGCCGATCGTAAATATGCCCAAGAGATTGAATCCACCACTTCTGTAAACACAAATTGAATACCTACTCTTACAAACAAACAAACAGACAAGATTTATCCGGAGGATGTTCCCTGAGATTCCCAACAAGTTTCAGTCAACTCGAATCAATAACAGCAGCTGTGTCACGAATTTAAGAGACAATTAGACAGCTCCAGGAAGAACTACCCTCAGTCGGCCGCTTGACTTGACTTGTTCCTAGAAAAAAATAAAAAAGACAATCATGTGCCTTGTCAAAAAAAAAGCAGGAAAAATATTAGTATATGAGAAAACGAGGGAGGCTTCAGGACCTAGATTTTATAGTTTTATTAGCTAGCATCAACCAATATCGACAACAAGGTTAGAAAAGAAAATTAACCAGTCATATGTAGATAAAGAAATTTCTACTAAAGAACAACATATAAAAGCACTTGAGGTTAAGATTATAGTCACAAGAGGTTCAAGAAAATGGTATTACTTTTGCTTTATATCCTCCCATGTTTCTTTACATTTCATCCTTGTTTCTCTATGTTATAGGTATATATACATGTATGTACTCTTCTATGTGAATTGTCAAACCTTAGCAGCTCTCTTGGGTTGGCAAAAATGGCTAGCCATACCAAATTTCTCTCCTTCAACAAGCCCCCCACCTTCTCACCAAAAAATAAATAAATAAAAGAATAATTAACACCCAAAAAACATTAACCCAAAAATGACATGCTAACATTTATTTCACCCAGATATAGTGTTGGTGGGAAGTATTACTGTAAACCTGGTGTAAACCTAAACAGAGAAATAACAAATAAGAGAATATAAAAGGCCATATATGCAGGCTGCGGTAGGTGTCGCTACATGTATGGTACAATTATAATCAATTCTTGTTTATTTTTGGGGATATTCCAATAGTAAGACCATTCCTTATAATCCTTTTCCAATTGAAACTACTAGAATTCAAAATTTTCCATAGGCTGTAGAGCATGCAGTCATGCACTCTCTCACTTAAGTAGAAATAGATTACCTTTTTAACCATATGCTATGTTCCAAATCCTTCCATTTCTTATCCTTTTCATTAAAAATTATTATCCAATGAATTCGATCATAACAATGTTCATGCAATAGACATATATGTTTATTCATAGAGGATAAATTAAATATTGATTGCAGTCTCAGTAATAGACAAAATTAAGCATGGGAATCATCCACTAATTGTACTGTTCGAAAGGCTTCTTATCCAGCTACCAATTCCAAATTTCTCTGTGGATAATACTCTCTTAGACTATATTGGACATATTCTAATATAATTTTAATGGGTATTAGTAAATGATTATCTCAATAAATAATTCAACAAGGATAAGCAAAAACTGGATATCTAGTAGATATTATCTGCAACCATTTCAGTCTTTATATAGGCTTTCCTCTAAACTTATTGAAAACAAGGGCTAAAATTATTACTCCCTCCGTCCCAGGATAAAAGTCCTGGTGGACTTTTCACACATATTAAGAAGATGAATAAAATGACAAAATTATCCATAATAATGTCATTAAATATGGAGAGAGAATTAGAATAAGAAAAGTATGAGATATTTAATGCTACGGGCATAATAGGAAAAAATGTGTAAAAGTTTGGTTATTAAAAGAAAGTGGACATTTAACATGGGACAACCCAAAATAGTAATAAAGACTTTTATCCTGGGACGGAGGGAGTACATAATACACAAGGAAATCAACTAAAAGTAGTTAGACATGATATAAACTAGTGTTTTCATACTATGATGTGGACTTTGTATATTTATTAGTTCTATAAATTCTCAGTGAAAAATCAAGGAATCACAGTGTTCTTCAAAAAGAAATTGTAATGTATGTGTATCAACCTACATATATTTGTTCCGAGTGGAAAAAGTATATTAATTAGAATTTGTAGGTGGCAGCTGCAGATAAACAAATCAGTTCAGTTTGCCAGGATCCTGCCTAGAGGCTAGAGGAACCCTAATTTCATGTCTTAATGTTCAGTAATTAAGCATTCCTTCTAAAAGTCTCTCTTGCCCCACAACAAACTCAGGAAGATTTGACAATTTCCATAGTAATATAGACATGGGCGGAACCAGGGGGGTCATATACCCTGGAATTTTCGGGGGTTATTTGTTTTCCTTTTCCTTTTTTTTTATGTATTTCCTTTTTTCCTTTATTTTTTTTTTATTTTTACTTTATCATCAAAGTGAGGCAAAAAAAAGTGGTAACAATTCTCTTTATAAACTAATTAAAAATAAAAAGCTAAAGAAATAAAACAAATTTTTTTGGATCCTACTATAGTGACCATAAGTTCACCATAGTTCTATCCTATCAAGTTTATTAAATCTGTCTTCTTCTATTTGTTTTTGTTTTGGTTTTTGTTGCTGGAATTCATTCTTTCAAGCTAATTAATCTCATGAACCACAATATAAGATTTTGAATATATAATATTGTAATTTGTAATTTATCTATAAAAGTAGCTAATCAGTTGACTAAAAATTTCAAATTCTGATTAATAGTCTCATAGTTCGGGAAAAATTAATATATATATATATATATATATATATATATATATATATTTAAAGTCATTAGACTCACAACTCAAAAGTTGACAAGGGTTGGAATAGAATGTTGTGAAATACTATAATTGGGCAAAATGAATTTGAAAGAAGCACTCCAAGCGTTAATAAATAATTTTTTTACTGATGTATTTTGACCCCCTCTATAAATGTTCTGGTTCTGCCACTGAATATAGACAGTAGACCAATATTCAGATTCAAGCAAGCATGATAACGACAACAGAATTGAGAAACAAAAAGCCTAGGATTTTTTAGACAATTAATTACAATCTTTGTCATCAAAATTCAATGGTCACCAATCAACAATAAGAAAGACTAATGCTATTAGTTCTTAACAATAAGTAACACTTGACTCAATAAAAAAAACACAAAATAAACTATTGCACTAAGGTTAAGAATAAAGACATAAATATCACATGTTCAAATATAGAAAACTAATTCGGCAGCAAATTCCAGTTGTCAGGTTGGCTGTATTATGTCATTTACATAGGACACGTTTGCCCCCCATAAACCTTGGCTCGGACAAAACGATGTCATGACATGAATAGGGCTGAGAGCAGCATCTTTATGTGCTCTTTCTCTTTCATTCTCATAGGTTAAGTTAAATCGATACGACCATTGCTAAATATAGGACAAATCCTTCAATTAATAAGACTAAAACACGTATTATATAACAAACATCTTGAATATGTTCACTTTGATCTAATGCTTCGAACCATGCAAGAGAGTATCTTCACATAATCACAGTAGCCATCAGATGACATATAATCGTCATCAAAAACTTAAATCAGTTGGGTATAACTAAAGTGCTTTAAATAGTATAAAATAGAAGAATTGGTTAAATTATTTACAAAGAAGTATCATCGATCAATAGCAGTTCATTATTGTTAATTTGTTATCAAATATATTGTGAGTAAACATGTTATGCTCTACATATATGAGCGAACTCAATGAAAACCCTGAAAGTTTAAATCTTATTTACTATATCCGGTGATGAATGTCATAATCAAAATTTTATTTTGTAGTGGAAATGATCGCAAAGTAACTCTTAAAACTGATTGTATATTTTGTTCCTAATACTTGTATGGATAAAATACAGAAAGAAAAATACAGTTACTTTTTGCAATAATTTTCACTAAAACAATAAAAACTGCTTGTAACATTCATTGTAGAACGAGGTAGTATTTCATATTTCTCTCACAGAAGGGCCAAAACAATGTTTTAAGTTTTAAAAAACAGATTTCGATACCAAAGTAAATTCCTAGTGTGTATTTCAACGCTGAAGAAAATGTAACACAAATCAAAACCATGGGACTGCACAGCACCATATAACTCCCAGCACTTAAAAAACTATTAAGTGTCATCCCCAAGAGGCAAGGGACATGTAGATGAATGTCAGTTCAAACAAGTAAAATCAAAAGGTTGTTTTCATAGTCCAATGCCTAAGCCTAATTATGAACCAAATCGTATCTTTTTTGTTATTATCTTAAAGAATGTCAACATCTAAACGATATTGCCCACCTTATAATACCTCCAACACAATTCTGGCAAGATACAGCTCGTGTGATCGATATAACCAGTGCTACTCCCTTGTAGTCCTTCCCCTTTTCTTCCAATCATCCCTTTTCAACAAGAAAGAAAATTCTGCTAATGGAGAATGAACCAATTTCCATTTCTCATTTCCCTCCTGGTTTCAGATTCCACCCTTCAGATGAAGAGCTAATCGTTCACTACTTGCTGAAAAAACTAGGTTCACGTCCCCTGCCAGCTCAGGTTGTTGCCGAAATAGACCTTTATAGTTACAACCCATGGGAGCTGCCGAGTTAGTTCTCTATTATCTATAAACTTATTCAGACTATATTACTTTTTTGCCTTTCAATAATTACTGTTATCTTTCTAAATTTTCAGAGAAGGCCTTGTTTGGAGAAGATGAATGGTATTTCTTTACACCAAGGGATCGGAAGTACCCAAAAGGAGCAAGGCCTAATAGGACAGCATCTTCTGGTTTTTGGAAGGCTACTGGGACAGACAAGCCTATACTTAGTGCTTCTGGATCAAGAAGAATTGGGGTGAAGAAAGCTCTTGTATTTTACACTGGCCGTCCTCCAAAGGGTTTAAAGACTGATTGGATCATGAACGAGTACAGATTGCCCGACACAATGACTCGACCATCGAGGTCAAAAGGGTCAATGAGGGTAAGTGTGTGCCATGATGTTTTTTTCATGATTAAATGTTTCTTAGTTGAGAGGAGCAGAAAATATGCCTTGCCGTTAGAAAATAACTTGTGTTGGGTTGAAACACTAATCAGTCATCAGAAAAAGGCACTTCTATATCAAAACAAGTTAAGCCAACTTAAGAACATAAAATTTGTCAACAATCCTAATTATCTTGAATGCAATATGTAAGATAATAAGATTTTGTTCAGTGTGTTCTGTTTTAATCTTTCAAACCCCTTATTATCTTTGAAGATTTGAAAATTATCTTCAGATCATTTTTTGTGAAACAAAAATTGCACACTACTAAATAAATTAACATAGAATATATTGTGCCATGGAGGATTAAATACTTGCACTATATTTCTAAAATTTAGGAATTTAGACCTCATCTAGACTCTAGGGTCCACCCTTCTCACCTCCTCGAAGCTGTGAAGACATCAGAAGTTCACAAACCAAAAATCTCACTACTTGATCAAAAGATAATCAGGTGCCAGAACAATAATCAGTCCATCTAAATGAGAGTCCATTTGATTTTCTGACTTTTTTTTTTATGCAATGAGTCCCATTTAATTTTTGACCATTTTTTACGCATATAAAAAGATTGCCCAAGTTACTTCATCACTTCAAGGTGGCAAGCTTATTATACCATCCCTAAAGGCAAGAACATGCAACTATCTTAAAAGTCTTCACTTCAATTAATCTCACTACTATAATATTCTGGCATCATCATCTTCAACCTCTACATGAATTATGAAGAAGTAACATAAAAAGTGATATTCGAGTTAAATACTTGATCAATAAGATAAATCTTGATACCTAAAAAAATTTCAGTCATCATCATTTTCAACCTCTACAAATTCCCATTTTATAATTGATTCCTAACTGATTTCTGTTTGTTTGTCCCAGTTGGACGATTGGGTACTATGCAGAGTCCGTCAAAAAGGCAACATGTCAAATAAAACTTGGGCAGTCGAAGACAGCCAGAGCAAATTGGTGAGTTTCATGCCAAAAATTGAGGAGCTCCCTTCAGCATACACAGCTGCCAACACAGGCATCACCACAGATTACCTATTGAAGGACTGCCAAATATATGCTTCCACGCTAGCGTGTCAACATCTTGCTCCCGTCAAAAACATTTCCAATGCAACCTTTCCAAGAAGAAACAACAGCAACAGTGATAATACTTCAGACAAAGGGAAGCCTTTCACTACTACTTCTTTCTTCGAGAGTTTCCTCAACCCAACCATAGCAAAATTTAGTGAGGGAAATAGGTTTAATAATCTCATTGATTCCGATAAGATGGTGACAGAGGGAAACGATAATGAGGTTTTTTTACCAGGAGACATGCTGACCACAAACGCTATGAACTTCTATAATCAGAATCAGGCTCAGGGAAATATCTTCAACCCCAGTCATTCGGATGCCATAATGAATTTATTGCTTTCTCAGGAAGATTTCTGAAGTGATGGAGTAACCTCTTAAAGAAGACTTGGCTTCCAGACAAAATTGAAGTTTGTTAATGATACTCTTTAAATAAGACGTGCAAAGAAATGGTACTTGCGCCGCCTGGGTAATAACCGCTAATAGTATTGCATTACATATTTACTTTCTCATCGTTTGAAGTCGATAATGTTTGGTGAATCTTCAAATTCTTGTTTTATGTGTGACAGCTTCGATATATGAACTACATCTTACAAAGTGTGCTAAACTCAGTTTGCAAGTTGCAACTCAATAAAATATAAATGTTTCTGTTCTCGGTAGGGAGTAATAACATCTAAAACCTATTCCATGTTCCATTCAATAATGAAAAGTTCCTTTTTGAATATTTGTTTCTCATCAGTCATCACTTGAAAAGATAAAAGGTTAGTCTAGAGGAAATCTATGACTCGTGACTACTATAGGGACCCCTACAATTGCTATGGTGTGGTTAAATTGTAACGTCAAGTAACGCCAGAAGTAGGGAGGCCACTTGCATCTGTTACAGGGTGACAAACAAGAGGAAAACCCAACACAAACATATTCCTTTTAAATGCATGAAGTGAATTGTAAGTTCTAGCTAGTTGTAAAGAACAAATTAGCATTATGGCAACACAGAGAGTAGTAAAATAAGTAAAATACTGCGATATTTAACAAAAACCTATTAATACACAAACAACAATCTAGTACCCCTCTGTTTCATAACAAAGTCCCATTTATCAATGTCTTTTTGTTTCAAAATAAGACTTATTTCTAGTGATGATAGTATTAAAATTATAAATCTCCTCAAATTTACTGTCAGAACTCCATCATTTTTCACCAATACTAAACTAACCACTACATTAGGGGCAAACCGTAAAATGGGACTCTTACAGTGAAATGGGGGATTAATATATTTCACTAAAATATATTAATATATGTCACTACAACCTACTGACCTAGTCATATATGTAACTAAAATCTATTTATATAAGTAGCAAAAACCAACTAATATACTCTATGTAATAGAAACATCGTAATACAACTTAATCCAATACATTAAACAAAGCTAATATTATTCTAATCCTTGCATCATTACATATCAAACGAGTTATTAAAAGCATATAATAACAATTAAAAGAAAAAAAAGGCATATAATAACTCCAAATTGCATAGTTAACCATAACTTACAAAGGATATGATTATAAAAATCAGTATATTTTATACAACTGCAATGAAAAAGAGTTACCTTAGCTTCAGTTCTCTCTCCTTTTTGAACCCACAGATGCACTTCTTCACCAGTTTCAGCAAATAATGCGCCAAAATTCACTTCAAATCAATTCTTCGCACCGTTTTTCTTCATTGACAACCAGCGAAATTTTCTCCTACAATTAGGTTTCCCCTACCCAAGGTTTTCACATATTATTCCATCTCTTTTTCCTTGATTCTTCAGGCTGTGTTTAGCTTGAACCATTATATCTTCAATTTGCAGTTCCTTTACCGATTGTTTATTCCGATTTTTTAGAAATTATGCAACCATCATTATAATACTCGTCCGAAATTGTTGCTCTACTTCTTCCTTTTTCTCCATTTCTCTTCTTCATGAGCCACCGAGATTTTAGAAATAAAGAGGGGAAAAGAGAAGAGGAAGTTCAAAAGTAGACAGCTTTAAGAAAGCATACAAATTTTCTCTTTTCTCTCCATACAAATTCCTTTATTTTCTTTTATAATAAAAAAATTTGTTAAAATAAAGAAGCTTATTAATTTTCTAACATAGTGTAAAAATTACTAGACCTACACTACTTTCATAATTTGAGATACTTTTTAACTTTTTAAAATGTAATTTTGTACCATTCTCAAATTCAAAATTACTACAAATCTATTTAATTGTAAACTAACTAATAATTATCATGTTTTTTTATTTCAAAATCTAAGTAAATTCTCTTCAATTTTAATGATAGATTTTACAAAGTAACTTTAAAGGTCAAAATGTATCTCAAAATTTAAAACGTGAAGAAATAGTATTTTTACTTTATTTTAATTAAAGGTCAGAAAATTATGAAAATTCTACAAGATTGAAGATATGAGATGGATTCAATTTTGTTTAGTATTTTTCCTAGGGCGGTAAATGATTAACGGAAAATTCGTATTCGTCCATTTTCGTAAAAAGGCAGATATTATTCGTAAATATTCATAAATAAACAGATACGAATACATATATAGGTGTATTCATATTCGTTTAACATCCGACCGTAAATATATTTGCGGATAGCGAATATCCGGTGATATTCGAATTCGTATTTGTATCCGAATAACTTGTATGTGTTTATATATATATAATTTAATTAACAACCATCATATTATGTAAACATATTTATTTTTTCAAATAACCTTCCTTACATATATAATAATTTGTTTTTACTATCATACGGAAATTATTTTAAAATAGAAAATAACACTTTTAATATAATATTAATAAATTGAAAAGAATTCATTTAATTTTAATTAATGTATTTTTACGATTGTAAAGTGTAAAATATCTAAAATGTTCATTTAATGAGAAAATGATATACTAAAGAACAAAAGTTATTAGTTTGTTACAAATATTTTTTTAAAAAAAAAACTTACGTGCAAGAACAAGAGTAAATGATAAATTAGTATTATCTTTCATTGAAAATGTTGTTAATTGATACTTTTTCAAGAATGTTTAAATTTTGATTGATGTGATATGATGACATGCTTGGCATTTTTCTTTCCTTTATGATTAAGATGTTTAATTAATATGTATTTTTTAAACATTAAATGGTGATCAATAATTATTTTTTTTATTTTTCTAAATAATTTGAATGAATTATTTATTAGATACGAATTTGAATACTCGAATATTTGAATAAAATAAACGAATATGGATAGTATTTTTAAAATCTCCAAATATTGAATACGAGTACGGGTAGAGTATTAGTTTTTCGAATACAGATACCACTGTATTTAGATACATATATATCCATTTACAACCCTATAATTTCTCTACCCTACCGTAAGTATTTATAATTCTCAAATATTTAGGTTTACAAATACAAATTTCTTTTATTTTAAAAAAGATAAACTATTAATATATTCTGATTATCAATATCAATGCTATCAAGAACAATAGTTATTGTGACTACAAACAAACACCATCAATATCTTCTCATTATAATTTATATGCTCAACTTTGATACAAACAATAGTCAGTATTCTAAAAAATTTCGTCTAGGTCCACCTAGGGCCTAAGTGCTAGGCTCTTTTGGCGTCCCGCTTAAGCGCTAGACTCCGTGGCGCTTATCTAGGTCCAAAGGTAAAAAAAATTCTTTCAAGAAATTAGGCAGAGTCTACGCGAAGAGTTTCTTTTTAATAACTACTTAATCAGATCTTGAAATATTTATTTTTCTAATGATTTACCATATCCATAATACAGGTTCATATCAAATCACAGCAAGAAGTGAACAATATCAAGTCAAAATAGATAATTTTATTATAGCTGTAATTTTTCAAACTTGTATCAACTTCAAATTATATAATGATGATACATTTGTAATATTTAGTTTAATTCAATATAATTTTAAATTTATATTTAGTTTCTTAAGTTTTAATATTGAATTGAATTCTTGAAATTTTAAAATTTATTATTTAATAACAATCTTGTTTATGAATAAAACTAATACGTTAAAGATATATTTGAATTTTCAACAATTACATGTTTTTTTTTCAACTTTGACATTGACAAATATGGATATGTGTTTGAACTTGAAGTAAAAACTTTTATTATCTTTATTATAGATTGTTTTATTTGGATAAATATAAGATAAAATATTAAAATTGGCTTAAAATAAAAAATTCCGCCTAGACCCCTGGGCGCTACACCACAGCTGCACGCCTGCCACCTCCCACTTAGCACCTTTTATAACATTGACAATAGCTAAAATAAACTGAATTACTTGCATAAGACTGTCAAGTAGCAAATTTTATACTCTAAACAAGGTGCAACAAGTTTTTGGAGCACAACACAGAAAATAAGTCGAGTGAAACTGCTGAATTGGTGTCACCAAACATAGTCCAGTAGAGTACCAGAGAGGCGAGACTGGGTCATCAAGTATGAGAAGCCATAGTTTACTTCAATATACTGCAGCCAGACAGCAGAATTATGTTAAAGTATATTCTTAGAATATTTTAAAAGGAGAGGCAAAGAAAAATACAAAACACACACACAATAATCACAGGGGGGAAGGGTCAGAGTAAAAAAAAATATTGCAGCATTATATATTCAAACAATCACTCATAGATTCATAGTAGACCAAGTAGGGTATATTAAGAATGTTTTTATGAGTATGCAATCTTGACATTTTCTCAAAAAGGCTACAGGTTTCATTTTCATCACATAGTCGGACAAAATGACAAAGAAGAACAGTAAACCTCTATACAAAGGACACATTACTCCTACCCTCCAGGACCCATGGACATGCTTCAAAAGTGATCAAAATCATACATTTGACGAACGGACTTCTTACAACAGAAGGAAGGCAGTAAGGTAGTTGTAGGAAGCAGATATATAGTAACAGAATATTATCTTCTTATTCGCTAAACTAGAGAAGTCCATGCGAGGAGGGAACCCTTTTGAGGTCTTGTATAAAAACTGTTGGCTTGGATGTGTGCTTCTATGAATGTGCATCTCTTGTTAGCACCACTTCAAGTTTTGCAATATTTTAAAAAATAAATATAAATATTATTTATCTATGAAATAAAATAGAAACATAAATATAAATATTATGGGACTTTTATATATTTCCCCCCTATAAACGTTAAGGTAACCGCTACTACTCATGCTGCTTTGTCAGAATAGATATATCTGCATCTGAATTCAGGAAATAATTTAATATTCCAACATTGCCTAGACCAGTTGTAGAATAGGACACAAAATATCAGATAAGGCAACGATAAAGTGTCAGAAAACATAGAGTAATAGTAATAAAAAGTAAAATATGCATCTTTAACCACCTTGCTAAGATATTAATGTGAAAGACTAGGAGTTTACTTGTACAAGTAGCTCGCAATGCCCAGAATAACACACAACAGAACGATGTCAATACAGAAGTTCCGGCTAGACCTCAACTGAAAGAAGATTAGATATAAACAATGGCTAAGTAGCATATAAGGAACCATATAAAATGAAGATAAATATTGGGAAGATATAACAAAGATAACTCCAACCAAATGAAAATAGGAAAAATGAATACAACTACAAGAAGTAGTGAGTTCTCAATCAAATTATGTATAATATCTGAATCAATTACCTGATTAAGATTTTCTTTAAGCCTAACATTAGTATTCTTGAGGTTAGCTGTCGCCTTATCCACCTGTAAAGGATCCACAGTTTCAACATGGTGATAATTCATAACACGCTTTTTAGATCAGATAGAACTGGGGGCAAGGTGAGGAAGTTTGAACCTTTGTATCAATTTCGTCGATTAAAGGAACTTGCTTATCCAGTTCCTGATCAAAATGCAAAAGTATTTCAGTTTATATTTTCTTTAACAGAATTACATAAAGCAGCACATAATGGACAAGACCAACCTCATTCATATCATGAGCCAAATCTTTCAGTGTTTCCAAACCCTCAGATATGATGTCCAAACCTTGATCCTGCGCATATTAAGATAAAAATGTTGAGAATGTGAAATAGTGAATGATAAATTTGTACACAGCTGTTCTACCAGGGCCACAAATAAAAAATATACACAGAGCTCATATATCTTATTAAATTAGGAGAGTAACTTTCCTGTTTAATTTTCCTCATCTCAAATTCATTTCTAAATTGACTTGATTCTTCAGATTGTTGGAAAAATCCATCACCAAAGTCTCCATCTGTGATAAATAAATAAAAAATAAAAACAAGCTGATAACAATCAACGAGAAGGCTCTCATTCAATTATTACGGGACCAACAAAGACCATTAGCAACAATAAGCACCTGAGTCAAACTTTATATTGTTGTGACCAGTTGAAGCACCCCAGCCTCCACTTTGGTTTGCTGCAGAGGTAGTCCCATCAGGTATTGCTTGAATCCTTTCTGGCAGTGCAAGAACCAGCTCACCACGGATGTCTAGTTCTTCTTTTGAGAGCCCTTTGACCTGTTGGTTATATACTTATTCATTATACATATCCACAAACTTCACCTGGTTATGCTAACATCAGATGGACATAGATTTTCTATTATTAAAGCAGAATAGCGCTAATCAAGTCGCATGTCATTTTCCCTTTTCGATCTGATAGTCCAAAAAGTTTCTTTCTAACTACTAAAATGAAAATGTCAATTAGCTTTCTTGTTCTTTCTTTATTTGTTTCCTTCTTTTACTTCATTTCATTATCTATATTTATAACCTTTGCTGCATTGAAAAACAAAATAAAAACCCACCTAGTGCTTGATCATAGAAAAGCTAAAGAATTTATCCAACTAATTTTAACTACGTTCCAACAAACCAACTATAGTTTCCCTCATTCAATCGAAGGTACTAAAAAAAGAAAAAGTTCAAATAAAATCCTTTCAGCACAGAAGAGGCTAAATTGAATAGCATTATATTAACACGTGTCTATGTACCTTTATTATCACAATTTTGTAGAGAGATTACAATGGTCACGAATAAGTTACAAAACCTCCTTTTTAAATGTGTAGTAGTGATGGTAAAAACGAATTATGACAAAACTATAAATTAAAGGCACCCAATTTCACAACGAAATGATATGCACATGATAAACAATAACAATACAGACTTGAAAGAACTACCAACAATCATAATTGAACAAAAATTACTAATATAATTTTTAAAAAGAAATTTAAACTAAAAAAATTAAAAACAATGAACCTTCTTTTGAGCCAACTTCTGCAATTTAGGAACTTCATCCATCAAACGTGCCTTCATTCGACGAATCTCAGCATTCATTGCTACAGCAGAAGCCCTATTTGCCTGCATTTGCACCATCTCTGATTTCTGAAAATTCACATCAATTAACACCACATCATACACTCACATTTCTAATACCATATTCCCTCCCTCCCACAAAAAAATTCCCACATTTATGAAATCAATTTGCGAAACAAATTCATTTGATTTTTATTAATACAATTGTAATTATAAAGTGCCCTAACCAATTTAAAAATTGTTAGTCTCAATCAATTCTAGAGTTTATGAGAGATTGGTGAGGTGAATTATGGAACCTGGAAAGTGGATTCAATTTGAGATTCGAAGGAGGCGTAGAGGCGAGCGAAGGCATCGTCGCCATGGGCGTTGAGTTCTCGTTGTTTGTCGATGTCATACTTCTCGTATTTCTTGCATATTGCATCGACACGGAAGAGAATGTCGATCACGCTCATGTTTCTTCAAGTTTCTCAACTCCGGCTGCCGGAAAATTTGGGGAGAGAGGAATTCTGTTTCTTCTCTCTCCTCCTCGCATTGTTTCAGTTTCTGAACAAAAACGAAGCGCCAACCGTACATATCGGGGAGAGAGTGGCGGGAGCTATTCTAGAAGTAGAAACCAGAAACAGACGGGAGAGGAGAGAGAAGCTCCTCCTGCTTCTATTTGAAATTACGTTATTTTAGGAAATTGTTTTTTTGATATTATGTTTTAATACTTTCACCCATATATTAGCTGATCGAATTTTTATCGACTAATATAGGAATTATATTTATAAAAATATAAAAAAATTATATAAAAATATCATTTTCTTATTTTTAACATTGTTTGGCACGAGAGAAAAAAAATAAGATATATAACATAATTGATATTTTAAAAAGCGAAATTGATACTGACTCTTGAGTTTATTATTAACTTCTTTTTTTACAAATATTAAAAGTTGTACGTATTACACTCATTTGGATATAAATTTTATAAATATTCTTTTAATAGAAAAACTCATTATTAAAACATCTTAAAAAACCAGAATGTCTATATATGTTTTTTTTAAATTGTCTATATCTTTAGGTCTCTGACGTGTGAATTCATGTTTATTCTTTATGTGAAGTTATTTGTGAGTTTAATTTTTTCTTTTTTAGCGAGCTTTATTCGATTCTTGATATTATAATAATGAATGTTGTACTTGATCATAATTTATTATTGTGTTTCTAAAAAATTAGGACTTTTCAAAAAAAAAAGGATGAAGGGACTACAAGTCCGTTCTATAAATTCTTTTAAATTTTATAATGATGAATATTATAAGTTATTCAAAAATAAAGTATTACTCATTAGGATCTTTATTGTTTCATAATTTTTAAATTTGAAAATGTTTTTAAATGTTAAGAATGATCTTATTTTATTTTCATATTTTTTTTTAACTTCTGTGATACAGTCCCGGTTGCCTACATATTTCATCTATCCACTTTGTAATGTCTAAAATCTTCCAATTAATGTCAAACCTTTGTAAAATACTACAATATTCTATTAACACCAGCATAAGTGAGAAAGGAAAATTATAATTTAATATTCATAGTATTCACATAAATGAGAAAGAAAGGTTAAAACTTCAAAATAATATTTGGCAAACTATACAGCAGAAATATTGACAAATTCAATTGTATACAGGAATGACTTGCTTATGATAAAAGAAAATGAATATAGATTTACTGATCAAAGTTCTGACAGTCGATCTGAGATAAACGCCCAGACCTCCACTCTTTTTTTCCTATATTTTTTTCTCAACAAGCGTGCCTAGAAGCTTGCTTTTGCGACAAGGATTCGCGGATTAGCTCTCCAATATTTCTCCAGCCATGTAATGTTTGCGTACCATTCTTCTGTAATCTGCATGAAAAAAAGTTTCACAATGTTTCATGTAGTATATATATATATAGAGAGAGAGAGAGAGACTTCAACAAGATATTAAGTCATCGGGTTAAGATCAAACGACATATGACATCAAAAACTTGCAACAATAACAATCCTGAATTCAGAATTTCAGAGAGATAATCTGATAACATGTAGCAGACAATGTAGCCGCTCATCACTACCAGGGTTCGTGAGGCTGTTAGAAATATCTAAAGGATCAGCAGACATATGAATGCTTGATGGGGGGAAGAATTTATTGTACTCCCTTCGTTGCAAATTACAAGGTCATTATTGACTTTTGAAGTCAATTTGAAACAAATAATTTAAACAACAGAAAAAAAAAAGAAATGAAGGAAAAAGACAGGCTTGGCGTAGTGTTAATATATTTGGCGCACCTTCCTGGTTGTTCCAGAGGGCTGCAGCAGAGCTGTTGAGAGGACTATCAATGTTGGGTTCTGCATGTGAGAATTAAAAAATTAGACTAATTAGTCAAGAGAACAAACATACAAAATCTGAAAGTTCTTGCATTGAATATCTCACAAACCTCCTAATAGACTTTGGATGGACAAAAGAATGGTTCTACAGTCATAAGCTGACGACCACTTGTCCTGCAAACAATTATAACATTACTTCACTAGCATCTTCTTTAAGGAAAAGTGTGTTCCTAAACTTTATGTTTGATCATGGTTCTTAAACATTGTTTGTGTTCACAAACAGTCCAGCAGTTGCTTGGTCCCCCAGTACCATCTCAACTTTGATTACTTGCATTGTGGGAATATTTAAAACCAAAATTAGTTTAGCTGAAGTGAAATAATACTGTGGTCAAAATCATGGTATGATTTTTTTATGTTGGCTATATGGACTGCTTCTCAGATGCAAATTGAGTGAAGTACTTAAAGAGGTCCTGACATTAGAATCAATTATTCCATAATTCAGGGACAAGAAATGAAAAGAAAGGAATTCAAGCAGAAAGCTAATACAACTCCATAATCTTCGTCAGCCGTAGAGTGCACAACTGAGTGAGCTCATTCCTTCAAACTGATATTATGAGAAAACTAGATATGATATGTGAAAACCACCAAACGTGTCTCTCGTGCCCTAATAGTGGAACTTATTTGGCTGGAGGAAATCAAGATGATCAATACCTGAAGGATGTCTAAGCAAATGTTCCCATACTGGTCAACGTTTGGATGGAAGCACATTGTCTCGAACTTCACTTGGGGGGGCTTGAAAGGATAGTCAAGGGGAAAGCGCAAAGAAAGTTTGTAAGATAAACCCTCATACATAGTTCCTGTACCACCCTCAATAGTACCAATCCATGTGAAGATGCTCTCCCCTTCAGGGAAGGCAGAAACTCCAAGATCTCCTCCGCTCATCTGTAAATACGAACAATGCATATATTAACTTGCAATATGTCAATTATTGCAAAACAAATATAATAGCAATGAAGGAAGGATTTTGGTATCGTTCCCTTGAAGTAGTCGTTTGCAGTTCTTCATTTATTAGTAAGTATGTCTACGTATAACACTACTTATAATTATAGCTTGTGTCAGTACACAAAGCAACGACAACATTAAAAAAAATAACTCTCATGTTTATCAAAGTAAGTTTCACCACATGTCCTTAAAGAAGCAATACTTTCTCTGTAACTGATAAATTATAAAAGGAGCAATAGATACTTTTATGAAGATTAACTCATACAACTATATTTATTTTGTTTTATTTTCCTTCAGTTTATACATCTTTTTCTTCTTCTTTGCTTTATTTTCCTTTTTTCGGATGAGCAAATGCAGGCAATAATAGTATGATTCAAGAAAAAAGATTATATTGTATTTATATTTTTCTTAAAAGAACCCTGTGCCCACAGGTTTATCAGAGCCAAGCTTTAATAATGTTAAGCTCCTCTGCTATATAACTCGGTTCAAGATTTGAGTTTAAGCTAGAGTCGTCCTTCATTGCACAAACCCTGAATTTGAGTTCTGCTTGACTAAGTTCACACAACAAACAAGTTGAAAGCCCGGTCCTTTTAGTGTTTTTATCAATTTTCACTATGTAAGAAACAATGGATTTCATCAAAATCCCTAAATTATTAACAAAGGTTTTCAATCAATTCCTTTCTTGAGCAATCTACACTCAGTTCTGGGCAACATAGTCAAGAATTGTAAAGTAAAACGAGAATAGCCCCCCAAAATCATGTAAAAAGAGCTGCATCTAACTATGAGCATTACTATATATAAAATATTCGTATCAAAACACAGACCTTTAATAAAAATGGAAAGAAAAAAATTCCCTCCTTCACCTAATTAAACACATATCAGGAACAAAACTCAACAGACAGCCAAATCAATCTACAGTATAAATATGTGTATATCCAATACGTATATGACTATATGTACATACCATTAGAGACATAAGCTCCTTCTGCAACCTACACAACAAGAATCGGAAGAAAACAACTCCTGATTAATCAATTGAAATGAGAAAAAACAATTAAGGAAACTAAAATTAGGATAAATAGATCGAGAAACTGACCTCTGAGTAACGGAATTGGTATCCACGGGATTCGGAGAAGCCTTGCCCTGCTTCGAAGGAGTTGGAGTTGGCGATGGTTGCTGGTGCTGCTGATGACGGTGCTGATCATCTCCATCGTTCCGAACCTCCATCAATTTTTTCTCTCTCTGCAAATTTTGAATATTTCGGTTTCTTCAGATGTTGGATCGGAAAATGATTACATCACTGTTGACTATCTCTCTCCCCTCTCTTTTATCAGTTTCTTGTATTTCCTGAAACCCGACACGGATTCTATACAATATTGTAGGGTAAACTTCATATAATTACATGAGATTTCACCAGTTTTCCACATGACCACCTATAGTCTAAAAAACTACATTTAAACACCTGAAATTTTGTGACAAAGTAAAAAAATTATATTTACTAACGGTAGTATAGTTGGTATTATTGACAATATCAAATGAACAATATCAATTCACTCATTAAAACATCTACTGCCAACAATACCAACTATACCACAGTTAATTTAAAAGAAAATTATAATTTTTTTACTCCATTTCAAAACTTTAAATATTTAAATATAGTTTTTTAAACTATCATATGAAAAATTAATGAAACCTCATATAGTCAATTAAATTATGTGTGTACTATTCTATTAGTGTATCAGGAGTGATTTGGGACTCTCCTTATCTAGGGTCTATGTCAAATTCTCACTCTCTACTCTCTTTATACAACAGTTTTTTCTAATAAATTTTTTATTTCAAATTTTAAAGAATAAATCAATAAATTATTATTTAATAATTTTTTTATCTTTATTTAACTCTTTATTTTAATCTATAAATATGATTTTAATCCCCAGAGTGAATGAGTCAAAAGACTTTTCTTTATATATATAAAATAACATTTTATACCCTTATTTAAATAGACAATTCATCAATCATACACATCTCGACATTATTGTCACATTACTTTGTACTACTTCATTTTCAAATTATAAAATTAATATTGATATATTTTTAAAAAATAAATTTCAAACGTATTCAAATTTAAAATTGATATAAATTTATTTAATTTATGTCCATAAAATTATAAATATTATAAAAGTACTATTAATTATAAAATTTATTATTTTCAAAATTTAAATTAAATGAATCATATTAATTTAAAATTCAAAATATCACAAATTAACTTTTTAAAAGTTAATATTGATCTTATGTACATTTGCAATTACAATAAATTCCATACTCACTCCATAAATTACTTAAAATTTAAAATAAAATATAAGTTATTTTACAGTGGAATGCAATTGATAAATTATACTCTCTTTTATAAATTATAAGATTATTAATAATTTTTATAAGTCAACTTAATGCATTCTCAAACTTAATAATTTAGCTAAGAATTGAAAAAATAATAAATTTTATAAGTAATAGTATTTTTTTTGTAAATAAGTTACAATATGTATTGATTAAATTTATATTAATTTTAAATTAAAAAAATATCACATACTTAATTCAAGAAAAATTAATAAATTAATAGCGATTTTATAATTAAAAATAAGAGGTTGCAGTATATTACATCTATCATAAACTTTAACGCATAAAACCAATACAAAGGTCAACTAGTTACAACGATCAAAACATGCTTTGATTGTTGGAACTTTAAAATTTAAAATTTTAAATTTCATTATTTAAGGAACCTGTTGGGTACATATTAAAAAATTGAATCTTTATCATGCATAATGACCTAATAAGACTGCAAAATAGGAATAGAAATAAGAAAATTATTGTGAATGCTCTTAATGTCATCATTCCTCATTTTTCTATTTTCACCATCTTTACATCCGATTTTAATATTTATGCATGTTCTCCTTTCACATAAAATTAATATTTATTTTATTTTTTATTAAAAAAATAATGTAAAATATTAAAAATGCACATAAATTTTTTTTTTTTGTCTTTCTATTTTGGTTTATCACCTTTGAATTTATTAACTCCTCCACTCCTCCACAAAAAAAATCATTTTATTAGATTTTAGTTAATATAACTATTAATATTACAATTTTAAATTAATTTTTTTTCTAAATTATTGTGTATAAAATAAATTATATATGTGTACTTTAAATGTCCAGAATATTAACAAGCATAATTATCTCATGGACAAATCTAGGACACCATATTAGAATCCTTACAAGCAATTTTAGGAAATGTCAGCTCACACAAAAGGTCATAACTTGAAGGTACTATTGGTATTACAGTAAAATCCCTATATAAAAATACTCTATATTAGAATAACCTCTATAATATTATAAAAAAAAATTGGTCCTAATTTGGGCAAGTTATAAATAGGAATAACCTCTAAATTGTAATATGTTATATACTTTTTAAGTCCCGTATTAAGAAATTATACCTCTATATAGTAATAATTTCATATATATATATATATATATATATATATATATATATATGAGAGAGAGAGAGACAATATTAATTTTAAAAGACTATATTTTCCTATAAAAGAGTACATTTCTTATAAAGGACTATATTTTTCTATAAAAGATTACATTTCTTATAAAAGACCATATTTTTCTATAAAAGACTATATTTTCTATAAAAGACTACATTGTCCTAGTTTGAAAATCTAAATAATTTATGTTTTCTTTAATTTTTGTTATAAAATTTATAAAATCTATATTTTTGTTAAAGTGAATATTTTTGGATGTTCGAAAAATATTTTGTACCAATACTTCTATTTAGTAATAACCTCTCAATTAGAATACAAATAATTTGGTCCCAAGTCTATTCCTAAATAGAGATTTTACTGTAACTTAGTACATACAAATTTTTATTATATCTTTCGATGTGGGACTGAGTATTACAATTTACAAATTCCCCAGCTTAAATTTATGACGTCCCCGTCAGAACCGATCATACAGTCCACAAATCTTTGTCTCTCTAACCATTGTAGGATAATATCGGTTGGCTTCGTGTCTCCACCTTCGGACCTCCATATCTCCATTGTGAGATATTACCTTCAGCCTTTGTATCACCACTTCCGGCAACCCGATCGGATGTCCTAACCCGAGCTTTCGAGAGTTAGCTCTAATACCATATAAAACAACCCGGGTCAAATTCTAAGTCCGAAACGAATCGAATCAAATTCATCCAAATAAAATCTTAAACTACTGACCCAATAGTATCTTCTTGAGTCATCTTAGCCCACCACAAACTCACCTTCAGTCATGATCTTTTGAATGAGTCTGTAATGGGTTAAGATGACCCAAAAATACTATTAAACCAGTGATTTAAGGTCTTATTTGGATGAATTTGATTCGATTCAAATTTTATATTTGACCCGAAATTTATTCCGAACTCGAGATTTGACGTGAATTATTTGATTGAGGGTTTAAAAGTTTAGTTTGAGATTATGCAATGATATACAACAATGCTATTCAATGTTAACTTTCCCCTATTTTTGTAAGAATTACGTTATTATGACTATTATAAACAAATCATGTTCATTTATTAATTTTCAGAGTTGTTGGTAGATTTATTTTACATATGTTTGCTCTGCTTTGCTTTATGTTCTATCAAGGAAATCAGATCCTATAAAACCAGCACAATATGATTTTCTGATTTGCTTTATCCTACTTTTACTAACAATAAGACCCAAAAAAACACTCCAATAAACCTTTGTTATGACCCTCTCACTATTTATGTGAAAGAAATCATGTAAAAATATCAATTTTTTATGTAAAAACATTAGTTTCTTAAATTAGAGTACAATATTTGATTAGCATTACCCATTATTGTTATTTATTGCAAGTTGTGAGAGCAATATCCTTAACAACTGTGTACAAAATTATTTTTTGACCATAAGTAAGTCGACTGTCAGGATCAAATTTAATTTTAATATACGAATAATTGGTACCCTTATTTTGAAAGTGGACTATTAAGAAAAGTTGGACACTAAAAATGGGACTGAAAAAGCATTATATTTCAAATTAACCTTTTCAATCTTAAATTTATAGCAGCAACAGCCAAACTCAATTCTTACATTTTAGTGCCAAAATATCACTAGTAAAAGTGTAAAACATTAGCTGCTTGAGAAATTACAGTAATTTTTACCTTCACAATCATGTCCGAATTTAGTTTCTAACTGAATTGCTAAAAGCCCACAAGGATTATGTTTGCAGATAATTGAACCAGTTCATTCATCTCTTGAAGCAGGGTCTAACCCGGCTGAGGGGCTATCAGCAAAATACTCCTGATGTTTGACATTCACGCCATACTCTTGCAGCGCTTTGGAAAGGTCCTCCATTGCCAAGGTTAGGCGCTTTTCCTTTTGCAGCTTGTCTCTTTTGTCCTTGACTACTGCCGATTGTCTTGCCTTGCAGTGCTGAAGAGCATCAGTTGCAACCTCAGCGATAAACTTCTGCGTAGCAACTGCTACCAGCCTAACTAGGCGTACATCTGGACACTGAAACCCGCTCTTGGCCAAGTAATGCTCCACCAATTCGTCAGGAATAGTGGGGGTGTAGTCCATCAAAGACGCCAAAAAATTGGAGAGCGCAGCATCATCCTCGTGTCTTGTTTCTTCAAATTGTTGCCTCTGGTTCATTTTCTGTCTGAATTGAACAAAATGTAAATCTTTGCAAAAATTTTCCTTAATCAAGACAACGGGTTGCTCGATGCTCCCAAGCTTACAGATGAGAGGTGAATGACAAGTGGAAGATCATTAGATAGTATTCTAGTGGAAGATAAGCAAGGAAGTGCAATAAAAAATATAACTCATTTGGTAATTGTTTCTGTTTTCATATTTGTTTTTGTATTTGCTTTCATTTTCTAAAAATTGGATCAGAAAACATTGTTGACAACCGGTTGTCCACCTGAGAAACTGGAACCAGAAGCCCTTTTGCAGTAAAATGCTTGAAAGAAAAAAATCAAGGTGCTACTTCAAAACTGACAACATTTTCCCACTATAAACAGATAATACCTTCCTTTTGACTAAACCCAACAAAACCCTCACCTCAAATTCTCTCTAAAATTATAATTCTTCTCTCTTTGCGCACATGGTTATCAAACTATGTTTCGAGTTTTAGGAAGCCGGAAAAAGGAAATCAGAAATCAGAAATATAAAAGCAGTTACCAACTGGACCTTAAACTTCTGTAAATGGAAAAAACAACAGGCCACACATTAAAAAATCTACTCCAATACAGTATGCTACTCAACAACATATTAAGCTAAGGGAAAATCACTAATCATTGCTAAGACTAGAGCAAAGTAGCTAAACTTTCTGCAAAGCTAGTGTTATAAAATATTCAAAGTACATGATAAGAAACTGAAACATTAACACAACCCCTTTCTTGTGGGTATATATCATATATTATGATGCATAATACTTATTTCAAAGGGGCTGATTGACATTTAATTGATAATTTCTTGGGTAACAGTAATCCTGAGTTACTATATACAATAGACTTCAGAGTTCAAATAGATTACAATTGTAAACTCGGAATTGCTAAATTTTGCTTTAACATTCTGAAAGAACATTAAAGAAAAATCTTGATAACTATAAATCTTTACACTTTAGTATGAAGATTTGCAAATACGAAATCCCTAGATTTTCAAGATTTTTATAACCCTAAGATATGATCCTTAAATTTCAAAAATACAAAATCAATATCATATCAATCTGGATGAGAGAAATGTATACATTATCATATGAATATCTAAAACAAGAAACCTTCTTCACTTCAATCATCCACCCAAAAGTTGTTCATCAAATCTAAACACTCGTATCAACAAAATAATACACCACATGAGAATGGGAAGGGATTCAGACTGGATAGTGATACTCGTCAAGGCAAGCAAAGGAAAAGTACAAGAGTCACTAGAGAACCAAGTTGGTTAAGGGATACGGCTAGGTAAGATGAGTTGGCAATTAGTGCGTGGGGACAGGTCACAGTGCTTCAAAGTGTGAGCTGGACTCAATTGTAGAGACCATATATAAGTTGTAAGAGAGATAGTAGAGGCTATGAAAATTCATGCAGTTGTTTTACTTTCTTTCAATTTGATTGTTTTCTGTTCTTAATTTACTTTGGAGATTTCCCTGGTCTCAAATATAGGTAACACAATACTTATAAAATTCATAAAGTGGACAATCTAAAAATCTTTAACAACAAGAAGCTTGTACCGAGAAAGAATGGAGAGGTAGGCTGCAAAATCTTCAATGTTAGGGATTCTTGCAGCAAAGTTCAACAATTGAGCAGCTCTATGGAATTTTTTTCTGGAGAGATGAGGGCCTATAGTTGAGGCGGGGTTTAGAATTGGGATTCATATGTATTCAAGGGTATAAAAGTAGGGTTGTACCACGGTAAATTACAATTAGCAAAATCACTCCAAAATGGATACGGTGTCACGGACTGGTAAGCCAGTTTTCAGTACCGATTTTTATCAATAATTGTACCAGTTGTTCTTTTAAAGTTATTAAAAAAAACTATAATGATGGCTGTTCAAAATCAAAGCTCAAAAAACAATCTTCTAGTCCAAAATTAAAGTACACAATATTAATACAGCCATACATATACAACAACATAAAAAATACAGGCTATACATCAATACAGGTTATACTATAAATACTTCCTGCCTACTGCCTACTGTCTCCACCAAAATTAAAAGGGGTAAAACATTAAACTGATATATCATGTTAATCTAAAATGGGTAAAATAAATTGGAAAATCAAAATTAAATTTCCAATTCATGGAAAAATAATCAAGCAATAAATTAACCCATTCAATTTTTAAGGAAAAAAAAGTTGTTTCATAAACAACCCTAGAAATCAAAACAAACCCAATTAAAGAAATTTTTATAGAAGTGTCAATGAGAGAATCAAGAAGAAAGCTTATTACCTGAGACAGATGTCGATGAGATGGGGCAGAAGGCAGCTGTGGCCCATCAGTAGTAGAAGGCTATAGGTACTGAGGGAGATGGTCGGCTGAGAGACCGAAGAGGCAAAGACCAGATTCGTGAATTAATGACCAAGTGAAAGTATCTAGGTCCCCACTAAATTTTGCCTAGGGCAATATAAAGACTAAAGTGCAAATGGAATCCATATGAGGTTCAATAAAAAGAGGATTAAGAATTGTGGACCGGTGTCCAAGAGAACTAAAGCAAGACTTACTGGATGACAACCTAGGCCTAGTTAGGCCAAGGTGATTGACATCCAGTCCTTTTTTCCTGCTCAAAACATCTTACGCATCAGAGAATAATGTTGGGTTATTCCCTACTATGTGGGTAGGCCCAATTAGTAGCTCATATGGTCTATTGACCCATATGGATGATATAACATAGGTTTCAGGAAAAACAGAAAAAACGAGTTACAAAACGGAAGAGAGAAAAATGAAATACTGATTCCCACAAGAAATAGTCAGTATTTTTCAACTCAGCGATCGGAAGGTCATTCGTGGTCCGATTGGGCTGATTTTTAACTTGTTGGTCTTCAATCTGAACGGTGGGATTGAGCATCGGAGTCTCCTAGCATCAGGTTTTTCTTTACATTGTTGATACATTTTTTTGCAAGAGTTGGTGGAGTGATTAAGTTTTCTCTTGTTATTCTTCTTATTGAAGATGTATGCCAAGAATATGTTATTCTTGATGGTTGTTGCTTGTTTATGCCTCTAGTTGTTGCTAGAGAGAACGTTGTATTGCCCGTTATTATTGATAGTGGAATATTTGGTTGACTACGATCCTGTGGTTTTTACTCCTCACATCGAGGGGGGTTTCTATGTAAAAATTTGATTGTGTTCTTGTGTGTGCTTGTACTCAATTATTAATTGCTTAGATTATTTTTTTTATTGGGTTTACACAAGAGGGGAGAATTATATTGTTCCGCTGTACTGTTAGTGTTGTTTGGATTGTTATTCTCTAACAGTAAAAGGGAAGTAGAATAAAAATTGTGAAGTGTAGTCATGGAATACACACAGTAATATATGCAGAAGCAGTACATGAACTATAACAGAGCTACCATATCGTCAAATGATTTAACTTCAGACTGAATGCAGGTGTGTCAATGGCATCATTGACTGAGCTGTCATTCAACTGGTTGGGCTTCTTCAGTGCTATGATTTCCAATATCTCCTTCACTTACAGGAGTATTTATTCAAAGAAAGCTATGATTTATCTTCTAAGTTCCTTCTGATTATCCTCTTATCCTTAATATTGGGCTCTTGCTTTCTTATGACTGCTACTTCTATTGCAGACTGACATGGATAGTACTAATTTGTACGCGGTACGCCTACATTTCCATCATTGCGCTCTTTGTCTGTATACCACCCGCCATTATTGTAAGCAAACCTCTACTTGTGGTTAATTACAAACAGCCAATTGGAACAAGCATTACAATTGCTGGAGTGGCAATGTACTCGTTCATCAAGGCCAAGATTGAGGAAGAGAAACGAGTGAGTTCAATATTGATTCATATGTAATGTGCTAGGGGTTTGGATTTACTTTAAATTCATCGGACAACAAAAAACTTGAGATTGGTCTTTCATATTTTCATTAATTGTTTAGTTTTTTGCTAGTTAGGATTGAGGTTGCAGTTACATATTTAGCATAACTTTTTATTCTTGGACATGAGAAATTCACTTTTTTCAATTTTGTTTGTTTTGCAGCAAGCGAAAGCAGCTTGAGAAGTAAAGATTTCAAGGGCAGGTTTTAATGTGTTTTCCTTCCATGTTTTAAATAAGTTCCTACTTCCATGTAACATGGCTTGGTAAAACTGCGCCTAGTGTCAAATCTCATGTTATTTTTTGGAAAGTGCCAACAGTAATGTTACATGTGGATACACTCATTTGTTTAGAGTAAAACTAAAGAAATTTATTATACTCTGTATTAGTAACTTTAATAATCTCGATAACACCATCTTATATCTTATTGTTGAGAGAGATGAGCAAGTGACTATAGTAGAAAGACAATCATCACACTGTTTCCCACTGAATCTCGTATAAGCAAAATCATATTATTGCACATCACAGAAGCAGGAACATAAGTACCAAATAAGAATATTTTGAATTATTAGTCATACATAACAAATAATTACAAATCTTATAACTTAAAAAGATAAATACATGTACCAAACCAACTGTTAATAATTTCCTCACCAACAACAGATTAAATGCAAACCTACACCTAAAGCTGAGTGATTTACGCTGTATAATTGAATATAATTAATTTACATTGTTATGTATTTTCTAGCTATCTTATCTTCCACACTTCTAGCTGAACCATTAAATGAACTAAAGTAAAATAATAAATGAGAGGCATGACAAATATGCAGAAAGATAAGCAGAAAATTGTAAGAGATTCAACGGCATAAAAATACTACAGATAAAATGGTCAATTTCAGATAAAGAAAAATTATGTAGAGTGCCTACAAAAGTTGCATTTTCATCTGGTCCATTCATATGGTAGCTTCAGTATAAAGGAGAAAAGGTGACTGAAGCATGTCTGGCCTCAATCTCACCGAGAAAGTTATCATGCCTAGTTTGACGTATAAAAACCCACTCGAGCAATAATTTCTTATCCCCTAGTTGCCAGGTAAAAAAAGAACAAGGCAAACATTTGAACCTCTAAAAGCAAGGTAAGAAACAGGGGCTGATCCATGGTAGGGGCAGGGGGCCACCTGACCCCACTGAATTTTCAGGGGGTCGGGGGGTCAAATGAAAAAAAATATATTTGATGAGGGGTTAAATGAAATTTCATGTTTTAAACTTAAAAAACTATTATAATTCCTAAAGGACCAATCCCAAAAGTAGTCCAACACTCAACCTCTTCATCTGTTTAGCAACAAAGCAGCAGAGCAACAAGTACAACGTCAACAACTCCAAATCTTCAAGTCTCCAAATTCAAATTCGTAACAGAGCAAATTCAAGTGGACCAAGTCTCCAAATTCCAATCACAATCTTGAAGCAATTTCAAAAAGTATAGTTTAATTTTAGTTTTTTAATTAACAAATTTAACAATTGCTTTAGGAATTTTTGTAATTGTTTATGGATTATTCTTTTTAGTACTTTTAAAAAATTAGGGTTTTTTACTTCTTAAAGAAGACAATTCCATCAAATAAAAGTTCTTCAAGTATGTGTTCTATTCTATTTTTACTTTCTTTAAATTTTGTAATTTATTTTATAATGTTACTTGTTATCAGTGGTTTAATTGAGATTTTTTATTCACTATTGTTGGTGCTAATTACACTTGTTAGTGGTTTAATTGAGATGAATTGTTTATTGACTGTTTAGTAACTTACATTGAGCATGATATTTTTGTAACTATTAAAAATAAGGCTATCATGCAACAATTTCAAGCAATAAAGCCTCTAAAAATGTTATTGTAAACAATATTTGAGGATTATTTAGTTTTGTGATTTATTTAATTAAAATTTTATTCTTAAGGGATTTTTGTTTTCGAATTTAACCCCACTGAACTACGAGGCTGGATCCGCCCCTGGTCAGAAACATCATTTTCCTCACCAGAAATTCACAACCTTCCCTGGTAATAGATCATCACTAGATAAAAGCAAACACGGAAATTTATCTGATGCATGCCCTGCGGTTATTATCAAATGGAACATATACAAATTTAGAGAGCAGGTAAAAATAAACTAGAGATATGCTATATCATATCTCTATACCAAAATTGAAATTAAATTAAATCCTCACAACAAACCCCACAAAGGAGGTGAAAACTTAAAAGGCGAATCTACAAAGTTCATAACCCATTATATTTTTCTTCGCTAAAGTATAACCCATTATCAATAACATCATAGTAATATAACTCATGAATTCCAGATTACATTCCCGCAGAAGACCAAAAAAGTCCTAAATCAATTGAGCAAAAATGTACAACTTAAATACCCAAAGAGGGGAAAACCCACTCGAGCAAGAACCACAAAAACCAGGACATGAAACAATAATCACACAAAACAAATCATAATCAGAGGCTCAGAGCATTAGGGCAACAATACCTTCACATAATTCTCTTGATTTTTTATATCAAAATGAAGCACTATATACCAAATTGTAGCAACCATTATATATATACAAACATATATATATATACATATATATATATATACACACACACCTACTTAAAGGATAATCAAAAACAAAAAGCAAAATTGGGGTACCTTGGTAGTGGAGTGAGATATGAATTTGGTTGTTGCAGGAAAACCCTAGAAGTGGGGGGAGACAAGCTTGGATCGCATGGGGAGGGAGGGAGGGAGGGAGGGAGGGAGGGAGGGAGAGAGAGCGCTTGGGTCTGAATAGGAAAAGCGGCAAGTGGTGTTTTCTATGGTGTTTAGTGTGTGCGCCCGACGGTGAATCGATTATGATCTTTAGCCGAAATTTAGTTTTTAAAATCTTAGAATGTGGGGTCATGTCCGTGGGGTCGTATGCCGATGGACTATGTATTGTGATGTTTGGTATTAAATTCAATACTAATTCTGCAGATATATACCCAAAAAGTTGAATTGGAATTGCCAATTCCAATTTCAAGTCATCGATTCAATGTTCCCAAACACACCCTTAGGGCCTGATCGGCTGTTATTTACAAGTTGTTCAAACCAATTTATAATTTTTTTTTTACTGTTTGTGTGTTATTCATTTTTTAACTTATAAATTGATTTATAAGTTCTATTTTGAGAAGTAATAATTTTTTATTTTTTAAAAAATGACTTATAAATCATTTTAAAAGAAGTATTTTGACAAAATGTAAAGATTTTTTTTACCTAATCTTTATAATTTATTTTAGCTTATAAGTTATTTTAGTCAAATTTATTTTAAAAATAACAAATTGTTAGTTTAATTGTGTGATAATAAAATGAAATATGATATATATTACGAACATTTATGTCGTCAACTTTTTTATTATTAGTTATGTGAATAACTTTTACTGATATTTTTTTTTGAGAAATGTGTATTAAGTAAAATTCTCCAATAATTTTTATCAATCATATTTATTAATAAATTTTGTAATTCGACCAAAATATAACAAAACTAACAAAATTGTGGTGGCATATACAAGGATGTGTCGTTTTATATTAGGATAACTAAAAAGTAAACTCCCTTTGTGGAACAAAACCTTTTTATAAATGAGACTCATTTTGCAGAAGTATTATTTTTAATATTATGGAAAATAATTTATAAGTCTATTAATTTTATGTCGAATATGGATTGCTTCTATTCTATATATCCACATTAGTCTGTATTTAATATTAAAATATACTATTAAGTGCCCCAAATTAAATGCTTACTTATATTAAATAATTTAATTTTTTAGATAGTTCCAAATTAAATGTCTATTTATCTTAAATAATTTATTTTTTATAATAATTCATCTATAATACCTTAGTATTAATTATCATATTTCCATTCTCTATACATATTTATAAAGTATCACTAGTCATGTGCAGAAAACTATGAAACTACATTAGAATTTAAATATGAACAATTTTATCATTTTATTATATTTTTTAATATGCGTAAAAAATCAACTCGAATTGTTATCCTGGAACGAAGGGAGTATTAAATTCAAAATGAAAAAGTGCTACACTTTGCAATTTTTATTTACTTTTTTATTTTTCTTTAATCTATAAATTAGATTTTTTAATTGATTTTTCTCAATTAGATTTTTCATGTAAATTGTGTTCATTATTTTTGTATCTCATACATGAATGTGTATATAATCTTACTAGGACTGAGCATTCGGTTAATAACCGAACCGAACCAGTAATTCGGTTATAACCGATATCCGAAAAAGCACTGTTTTTACTATCCGAACAAGTAACCGAATTTTGTACTAACCGAATAACCGAATAAGATATTCGGTTATTCGGTTAATAACCGAATTAAAAAGAAATATCAGCAACACAGTTTAATTCCTACAATCCATAAACAACAAACACAGTTCCTACAATCCATTAACAGTTCCATAAACAACACAGTTACTAGTTAAACAGTTCCATAAACAACACATTTACTAGTTAACAGTCCCATAAACAACACAGTTAATAGATAACAGTTCAATAACAACACAGTTACTAGTTATTAGTTAACAGTTCCATAACAACATAATCCACTTGCTAGTTGCTAGTTGCTGCTGTTGCTAGCCTACCACTTGCTAGTTGTTGTTGTTGCCTGATAAACAAAAAACCATACTTTATAAAACCATACTGCCAACAATTAAGCTTGCTGCTGTTGGCTGTTGCTACCACTTTGCTGCTGTTGCTACCACTTACTAGTTGTTGATGTTGCCTTCCAATTGGACCAATTCCATGCTTGCTTTGAGTCAACAAGAAAATTAGCATGTTGCCTGATAAACAAAAAACCATATTGGCCATCCAATTCCATGTTTGCTTTGAGCCAACAAGAAAATTAGCATGTTGCCTGATAAACAAAAAAGGAATTAATTTGATCATTGCAATTTGTTCACTTCAAACTAACCATGTTGTTTGATAAACTAAGCAAGTTGTTTGTTCACTGCAAGTTAAACAAGAAAACTAAGCATGTTGTTTGATAAACTAAGCAAGTTGTTTGTTCACTGCAAGTTGTTGTACATGTTGCCTGATAAACTAAGCAATTTGTTCACTGCAAAAAAAAAAGTCACTGCAAAAAAGTAACTGCAAAAAAGCAAAAGGAAATAATTTTATCACTGCAATTTGAAAATAATTAAACAAAAAATAATAAACAAAAAAGTCACTGCAATTTGTTCACTGCAAAAGTCACTGCAACTATATTTCCTTTGTTCACTGCAACTATACATATAAGCAAAAGTCACTGCAAGTTCTGCAACTATACTGCAAGGCTTATTGGAGAAACATATCTTATGCAAATTATCAACTGCAACTATACATATCTTATGCAAATTATCTTATGCAACTATACATATTATCTTATGCAAATTATCTCAAATTATCTTATGCAAATTATCAACTGCAAGTCTGCAACTATACATATCTTATGCAAATTAGCAACTGCAACTATACATATCAAGGCTTATTGGAGAAACATATCTTATGCAAATTATCAACTGCAACTTTATATACCTCATTAATTAAGTTGAGTCGTGGTCCTCGTGGAAACATTGGCATCATTAGTAGCAAGGCTCAGCTTGGTAATTGTTGAAAAATGAAAAAAATAATAGAATTCGTTATTTTTATAAATTGTATTATTAGTTCAATAAAATAAACATAAGCAATAATTATTACCAGACTCAAGTTTATCGGCAAAGTCATTATCTTCCTCCACATCAATGCAATTCTTCTTTTTAATCCAATCTTGAGCACATATGAGAGCTTTCACCATATGAGGAGACAATGAACTCCTAAATGAATCAAGAATGCGCCCCCCTGCTAAATGCGGATTCCGAAGCAACAATAGAAATGGGAATAGCCAACACATCACGGGCAATACGTGCAAGGATAGGGAATCTTACACTATTAGCTTTCCACCACATCAAAATATCAAAAGACTCATCGGCTTCTTCCACATCTTCACTTAAATATTTATCCAACTCTGATTTTTCTCCAAGTATCACTTCGGTCCGACGCTTTTTGAACTTATCCATAAGTCTATTTGTATTTTGGGATTCCATTAAATTAGAACCTTGGGATGACAGGTTACTTAAACTTGATGTGCCACTTGCCCCACTTTCTTGTGTTGAATACTTTCTTTTGTACTCATTAAACAAATCTTCCATTGCTTTCTTCACACCATCGGCAATCTCTATTCCCGTGGCCCTATTACTTGCTTGGCATTCTAAATCTCTATCTTCATTATCAATATCAAAATGAAGATCTACTCCCATACCCTCCAATGGATCGTCAACTTCAATTTCATCTTCTCCATACATTTCGTCTAAACCAAATTGAACAAAACTCAACTTAGACCGAGGATCAAGCACAACGGGAATATACAACAACATATTCATCTTTCTCACATTTTCCCAATACTTATCATATTTTCTTTTCATTGCCTTGGCCATTTGTTTCAATTCTCTATCATTGCTTCTTTCCCACTCACTCAAAATAATATAAGTTTCACTTATTTCATGAAATGCATTATTTGATGTGACATAAGATGCAGTAGTGCCATTTGAAGATGAATCGGCAGCTAATTCTTTTCCACAATAAGTATTCTTACCTTTGATGACATTACCATCATTATCTTTAACTGGAATGAAGTGCCCCTCAGTCCACACCTTGGATCTAGGTGCCATCCTCTTTCTTTGCAGCTTTAAATTTTCTGACTTTCCCGTACTCTTTGTACTTGTGGGGGTGGGGGTGGGGGTGGGGGTGGGGGTGGGGGTGGGAACACTGTCACCCCCTTCTTTCTCATGTCCAATTGCATCAAGGTCATCAAGGTCAGGCTCGTCTGTATCATCCACCATATGCAAATCGTTTAAAATACTTCTTGACATCATCTGAAAATTTCAAACAAATTATATTAGCCAAAAATTAGCTTATCCAAATATCCAATTCTATGTTAAGTAAGATGACATTGTACAAACAATAAAAATCTTCAACCCCATTGCAGATTCAAACATTCAACATACTTACATACATAAGAACAACCTATAATTATATATTTATATATGTTGAAAGCTCCCCTATGTAATCAACCAAATGAATCAAACAAAAATTAAAGTTCATTCCTAATAAAACTCCTCTCACCGAAACACAAGCTTTAGCAAACAAACATCTAAATAAACCAATAAATATAATACTTGTGTTGACATATATATTGAATAGGAACACTAGGTAGGGAATTGTTACTTATAAAACTCTCCTACCTACCTAAATTAATTTTTAGATGATAAATTAATTTAATTTTTTTTAGTAAAATTGGAAAGGGAATTGTTACTTATTTTCATAATGAAATTAATATTTCCATAAAGAAGGCCTTCCTCACATACATATATACATGTGAACAAATATGGTATATGGAGCTAACTGTAATCCTTCATTCATTTACAGTGTCAACACAAGCTTTATACAGCAGTCAGTGATGAAATTAAAGTTCATTCCTAATAAAACTCCTCTCATCGAAACACAAGCTTTAGCAAACAAACATCTAAATAAACCAATAAATATACACATAAGGTATATATTTATACAGCAGTCAGTGATGAAACATTGAAACCTACATACCTAGTGACTAGTATTCCTATTCAATTTACAATACTATATATATATATATATATATATATATATATATATATATATATATATATATATATATATATAAATTCATTACAGAACAGCTGAGCTCTACCAGCAGCAGCTGCAGCACTCATCAGAACTCAGAAGAAAAACAGTAAGATATTCCCAAAACTCAAAACTCAAAAGTATAATTTCTAATTTCTTTTTCCTAATTTCTTTTCAAAACCTCAAAAAGACAGAAATTAGTAAATTACACATGCACAGACACAATTACACAAAAATAAATACATACACAAAAATGTGCATATAAACTGAGTTAGATAAAAAAATAAAAAATAAAAATTAAATAAGCCACACTCTTATATAGCAGAATAAGCTAACAAGATTCTAAACTGATGAATACAAGAATACAACATACAAGAATACAAGATGCATTCAATACTCATTATTCATGCACTAAACTGAGTTAAGGTAAATAACAAAATTACCTGAATCAAATGGAAAGCTGCCGTCGGCGGCCGGCGCCGAGATCTGAGACTGAGAGTTCGTCGGTTCGAGATCTGAGACTCTGACTCTGAGAAGACGACTAGACTTTAGACTTGAGATGAGAGAGATCACTAGATCAGAGAGCTAATCTGAGAGAGATCTGAGACTAGCGACACCGACTCGCGTAAGATCTGAGACTGAGAGTGGAGTCCTCAGTCCTCTACTCCTCTTGGCTCTTCGATAAGATCTGATACTGAGTCACTGAGACTCTGAGAAAGAGAGAGATCAGAGACGAGAGTAGCGTTAGCCGTACTCTATTCGGTTTTCATGGTCTGAGACTTGAGTTGTGAGTTGTGACTGTGACTCTGTGAGACGTGCACAAATTGACAGATTTTTTAATTTAGTAAAGTGATATTCGGTTATTCGGTTTAACCGAATAGCCCAAAATTGATATCCGTACAAACTAATTGAAAACCGTATAAAAAATCGGTTATAACCGAAATAGTGAAAATAACCGAATTATCAGAAAATTTCGGTTAAATTATTTCGGTTCGGTTCGGTAATTCGATTATACCCGTTTTTTGCTCAGTCCTAAATCTTACTGTGTTTTTTGTCTACTCACAACAATACAATCCAAAATACTTTGAGAATGACATGGCAATGAAGTTTAGCTTGTTGATAAGTACTCCATCCGTTCTTAAAAAATTGTCATTTTAGAAGAAAATTTTTATTTTAAAATTTTTGTCGTTTATAATTTTCGAGGAGAATAAATTATTTACTTTCCTATATTACCCATACTTTCTCTTATTGTCCCAAAAAAATCTCTCCCATATATTAATAATTTTTAACTTCCCATAAAGGGGTAGTGATAAAATTTTAAATAAATTTTACTTGATAAAAAATACTTTCTTAATCTATATACACAGATTTTAAACGACAATTTTTTAGAAACGAAGATAATAGAACATTGAGACAATGAGTAATTTCATTGGAGAAGTTTCATCGGAGAGCGGTGGTTTTTGGAAACAAAAGAACTTATTAATAAACAATCACGAAACTTCAAAACAAGCACCTAAGTAATTTAATATTGGGAGTGTTTTTGATATTTCTGTTATAATTTGGGCCTAAATTGAAGTGGATGTTATTAATTATTTAAAATTATTCTACATTTTAATGTATTTTAATTCATGAGTAGATTAAATTAAATACTACATCCATTCTATAATAATAGTCTTTTTAGCTTCATGCACATGAATTAAGAAAGTCATTTAATACTATTATTTAAGAATTAAAATTTATATAAAATTTCATCACTTCCCCCTTATGCGAAGTTGAAAACTATTAATACAAGGGAGAAAATTTGTAAGACCCCAACTTTTTATAAATGAAATAAAATTTCCTTTATTTATTATTTTGAAATAGTAAGGGTTGATTTGATTAATGTGGTTAGTTATGGGTAAAATGCGTAAATATTTCAAATAAGCAAGTGGTTATAAAATATTCATTGTTGTCGTGAAATATTCGTTTGGTCGTGGAATATTTTTACTGTCGGAGAATATTCATACGACGGCGCAGCCTTGTGTGGACTCATAACGAAAAGGGATTGGATGAAGAAAATGACAAGTATAAGTTGTTTATAAATAACGGCGTAGTTGTTACCGTTAATACTATTGAAATACTCAGTGGTTAAAACACAGTAGTACACGGTATTGCACCAATTATTGATTCTTACGTAAGAAGGCACTACTCAATAATTGTTACAGTAATTACTGTTCAATATTTTATTTTATTGATTCAATAATTGTTACGTTGATATTTTATATTATTGTTTCAATAATTGTCGGTGCACAATATTTTCCTTTATCAAATCAATAATTCATATTATTTGAATAATTTATTAAATAGCATTATTGGCAATGTCTAGAAAGTTCTGTCTAAGGAGAGGTTTGGTCACCTAATTGCGCGCCAGTAAGGAGAAATCCTTATTGGAAAGCCCCTTCTTTCCTGGGAATGGCCTGGTTGTCAGTATTGTGATTCTGTAATATTATTTGTGAATAATTAATTATTGATTTATATGATAAGAAAAATATTCATTTTATGTGGATATAGATGGAGAAAAATTTTAATGGGACAATTGTTGAAAATTGATATTTTATCTTTTCTGATAAAATAATTCATTTAAATATATTATTATGTTATAATAATATAATAATGATGATATTTTACAATGAATGTGTGATATATGAATAAATGAGGAAGGAAGAGTATTTTTGTTATAAAAAAATGTTTAAAACACATTAAACATGTTTGTGGGCCCCATTTTATGACTGAAATTGGATTATAGCCCGTAAAATCGTCCGTTTATGAATTTCAGTCAACTTCTGTTTGGAATTTGGAAAAACTTAAACTTACAAAGTTGTAGAGAATTGAATTTCTTAAGGAATGGACATAAGATTCAAATTTTTCTGATAAAAGAGTTATTTATTGTGAATTATTGAAGTTCTGGTATATCGGGTCTAAATTGATTTTTGGAGTTTTAAATACTTTTGTATAGAAAAACGTTTTTGGTGAGTCCCACAAGTGTTGCAAACATGCTAAAATCAGATTCTTTTGTGGTGGGCTTAAAATTTTAACAAAAAATATTATTTTATAAAATTTTCTGTTTTGGTGTTCTAATCATTTTCCTATAAATAGGGTGCTTAGGTTAGAATTGAAAATCACATCAGAAACAAATTTTCTCTCTTTCTCTCTCTATATTATCGAGCGTATTCTTGTGAGTATTTTGATACTTTGAGTGTTGTTATACGGTGCAAGTTCCCTTCAGCACTATATCCAATATTCCAGTCAGAAGTACTGTCTTTTTGGAGATAAGGGATGCTATTTTTTTTAAATGATATTATTTCTTCCAATATCATTATGCCAGAATATTGGTAAGATTTTTTTTGTGAAATTATTATCTTTTAGTGTCGGGGTTACTATTCACGTACACGGTACTATTCACGTATACGACACTATTCACGAATACGACACTATTCACAGAAAAATTAAAATTTTATTTTTTATCCAAAATATCTATTATGAATACTAGCTTTGATTGTATCCATGTTTTGATCATTCTTGAATTTTACTTCACTATATTTATTTATGAAGTATTTTTGAACTTGGACTGTTTAAAGTACGAATCCTTATTGTTTGTTCTTTTGTTTCACTGGATTCATTTTCTTTAAAATATTTTTCATCATCCTCAGTCCTAAATGACGATATTACTGAATATCTTTGGCCTGTAGTGCAAAGATGGTTGATTTACTTATGAATATCTTTGGCCCGTAGTGCAAAGATGTACAGGTGTTGAAATTAACATGATCAACTGATGAATATCTTTGGCCTGTAGTGCAAAGATTAATATTTGATTCAAGATGAATATTGATTGGTGTTACAGGGATAAAATATTGATGATGGACTTTTAAATTTATAGATTATAGTAGATTTCATTCTCTACGTAACTCTTCTATGAATTATTATTTCCGCTGCGAATATTGATCTGAAACTTGTTGTCTATTATATTATATCAGATTTTTCATTGTTGAGGACTAACGATAATTTGTTCTATATTATCTTGGTCATAATGTTCTTTACTGGGCTAGTTGAGCTCACCTTTTTTCCTTTTTGTTCCATTTTTTTTCTCAAGAGTCGAGAATGTAGCGAGTTCTAGTCGGGGTATGAAATGATGGTTCTAGAAAGTCGTTTTAGTAGTCATCACTATTTTTATAAAATAATAT
The DNA here is from genome assembly GCA_020205505.1 of Panax japonicus. Taxonomy (NCBI): domain Eukaryota; kingdom Viridiplantae; phylum Streptophyta; class Magnoliopsida; order Apiales; family Araliaceae; genus Panax; species Panax japonicus. Next base: position 62,879,691 of record CM035108.1, on the reverse strand, counting down.
ATCAATAATTGTAATGAGGACTTATTTGAGTGTGGATATTGTCTAGAAGACAATATTTGTATTTAAACTCACAGTTTATGTGTTGTCGTATTTTGCACGACAATTGTATTAATAAAGTTATAGTGATTTCTGTACCATATATTTGACGACTTAGAATGAGTGATGTATACCTATTTTGAGGGCGTCACAGTTGGTATCAGAATTTAGAGATATGATCTCTGACGGAGATCGGAGAATAGAACTAGGAAGGGAGAGACGAGTAAATCTTTCGCTAGTATGTCCTACCTAAGTTTATTTGTTGATTGGTCGGAATATAGGGATATTATGTGATATGTTAATTTCTTCAATTAACCCTTGTTTTATGACAATATTTTAGAATGACAACTGAGAATGTTAACAGTGGAATAAATGAGACCGTTGAGACACCTTTACCCACCAATGAGGAAAACGTGCAACAGGCCGGCAATGTTCCTCCTGTAAACAACATCACTGATCAGACGATGAACGATGGGATGTTTAGAAGCTTTTTGCAGTTCATGCAAAATCAGACGAAGGAGACTCATGTACAAAATACAGGTGGAAAAGATAGCAACGCACGGTTTGTCACAGCCAAGCAGTTCAAAGAGTTGGGACCACCAGAATTCTGGGAAAAGCCGGATCCGATTAAGGCGGAGACTGTGGGTCAAGCAAATTACCAAGATTTTCAATGTCTTGGGATGCACGGAGGAACAGAATGTTTCATTCGCCACTTTTATGTTCCGTAATGAGGTAGATTACTGGTGAGAATCTGTGAAGCGTACCCATCCAGCTGCACTCACCATGTCTTGGGAAACATTTCAGAAACTGTTCAATGACAAGTACTTTCCTGAAAGTATTTGTCATATGAAGGAAGTAAAGTTTATTAGACTGGAGCAGAATAACATGACGGTGTCCCAGTACGAAGCGAAGTTCGCGGAGTTATCCAGGTTTGCACCTCATTTGGTGGAGAATGAGGAACGTATGACGCGGATGTTTCTGAAAGGTTTGAAACCCGACATACGTCAGTATCTCATTTCTCATAAATTTTCACTATATTTAGATGTTGTCAACATGACTCAATTATTAGAGCGAGATAACGAGTACGTTCAACCGAGGGACCACAACCAGGGTCATGCCAGTGATAGCAGTCATCGAAACAACGATAACCAGCGGAGAAAGAAAAATACAGACAAAAACGGTAACCACTCTGGTGGTAATCATGACCATGAAAATAGAAGAAGCGGGTCGGGAGGAGATTTTTAAAAGAGGAGATTCAACAATGACCATATGAAGACGTCAGCACCAGCAGCTGGTTCTAAGGTAGAAGAACGACCACCAGTCGTATGCTATAAATGCGAAAAAGAGGGACATATTAGCCCAAACTGTCCACAACAGTTCAAGGTATGCTATAATTATGGAAAAGAAGGACATATCGCTCGAGATTGTACGGTAGCGAAACCAAGTGCAGGGGAGATGTTGACTCAAAAGACTGTCCCAGAAAAGTCAAAGTCAACGGTTCCTAGAAGAGCGTTTGTCGTGACTGGTCAAAATGCGAGGAACCAAAATGAGGTGATCACGGGTAAACTAATCATAAATTCTTGCGAAGTTTATATCTTACTAGATAGCAGTGCTACACATTCATTTATCTCTCCTGCTTGTGCTCAACGTTTAAACTTAACTCCGGAGAAATTAGACTTTAACCTATCTGTGGAGACTCCGTTAGGAGACACTTTTATTACATCCACTGTTTATAAATCTTGTTTGATCCAAATTGGCACCATTATATTACCTGTTGACCTTATCTCTTTAAAGATACTTGCTTTTGATGTGATTTTAGGGATTGATTGGTTAACTACTCATCATGCTAAAATTGATTGTTTTCGTAAGGTTGTTAGTTTTCATATTCCTAATCAACCTATTGTACGAATTCAAGTAATTAAACCACTAAAATCAATCACTGTCATATCAAGTCATAAAGCTATTCGTTTCTTCTCAGGAGGCGAGAATATAGCGAGTTTTAGTCGGGGTGTGGAATGATGGTTCTAGAAAATCGTTTTAGTAGTCCTCACCATTTTTTTAAAATAATATATCAATAATTATAAAGATGACTTATTTGAGTGTGGATATTGTCTAGAAGATAATATTTGTATTTAAACTCACAGTTTATGTGTTATCGTATTTTGCACGACAATTTTATTAATAAAGTTATAGTGGTTTCTGTACCATATATTTGGCGACTCAGAATGGGTGATGTATACCTATTTTGGGGGCGTCACAAAATTTCTTGGAACAATGAGAGAAATTAGGGGTGATATAGAAAAATAAATAATTTATTCTCCTAAAAAGTTATAAACGACAAATAAATTGAAATAAATTTTTTCTTCTAAAAAGACCGTTATTATGGAATGGAGGTAGTATTTAGAAGCTCAAATTCATGCAGTAATAAATGAGAAATTAACTCCCAAAAATCACCATTGAAAATGATAATAAATACTTGTAAAAAGCGAAGTCCTACATCGAGTAAGAACTAAAATATTAATTTGTTTATATACAATAAAGTTGCTCTTGAGTTTGGCTCTCAAGGGCACTCGACTTTTGTGGAAGGAAAATGACCTAGTCAAGACTTGGTTCAAACCTGCACCACCGACTGGCCTAGCTCTAGCTTAGGGTTCGAGGGTCTGAGTCATTGTATATAATTTTTTGGATAAAATTTAATTATTTTTTGTTTTATTAGTTCTATTATTAAAACTGTGTCATGATCTGCTCGATCGGATGCCCCAAAACGTCGTTTTGCCAAACGAAAGTGCCCTTTTGATAAGGCCCAAAATTACGTCGTTTTTTGCCCGAACGAACGTGTCCATTTTGCAAAGGCGCAAAACTATGTCGTTTTGACCAAAGCATCCCATGTCTTTTCAAGTGCTTGTGTCCCATCAGAATGGTCACTAACCCCTCCTATAAATTGACTAGGAGGCAGCTACTTCAATCATTCAAATCCAAACATTTCATAGTTCATTTCTAGTATTCATTTCATAGTTCATTTAGAGAGAGTTCTGAACATTATAATTGGTTCACAGATTATACTATTTGTAGTGCTACTATAGTATACGTTGTCATTGTATCTGAGAAACAAGTGCTATCAACTCTGAACACCATAAAGATGACATAATTGTCTTAAGGACATAGTACCAAGTACTAACCTTGACAAATCTTCTGCTGCAATTTGATTTACTTGAGATAAGTTATATATATATATATATATATATATATATATATATATATGGATTCCATCCACAGCAACCGGTTGTTGGGGAGCAACCCCTTTTGGCCCAGCCGCTACAACCTGTACCAGCCTTAGACAAATTTTTTTTTATAAGCCGCTACAGGTTGTAGCGGCTGGGCCAAAAGGGGTTGCTCCCAACAACCGGTTGCTGTGGATGGATACCCATATATATATATATATATATAGTCTGTCCATTCAGTTTTTGTAACAATTTTTACATGGTTCCTTTTCAGATGAATGTATGACCCACTGTATGCTTATGTGAGATATCACCATGAAAAATATAAAAAATACATGTGAAAATATCAACCACCTTTAATTTTTCACTTTTTGTTGCTTAGTAGACGATGAATAAAAGCGTGGAAACTTAAGAGAACTGATATTTTCACATATAAAATAATATTTCTACATTATCTCTCTCAAATGAATAGTGAGAGAGTCTTACCTCTATGTGAGAGACTCGTATAGAAATAAAACTGAACAATTAGTATATCTATATATCTAATAAATTAGATCATCTTAGTAAAATAACATATGAACTTAAAAAACTATTTAATAACTAAAAAGTATAAAATATCTGAATGACTTTTAAATTTAAAAATATCAATTATAAATTTAAAAATATCTCAAATTGAACTTTAAAAAAACAATAATAATCTTAAATTTTGGAATGGACGAAGTACAATATTTATAGAGACTCTATAGATTTAAATTTTTCATTAAAAGACGACTCTTAATGACTTAGATTTATATCTTTCTTTTACCGATTAATAAAATTTTACTAAACAATTTTACCCTTTTACGGAAGTAGATGTAGTAACCACCTTATACTTCTGCAACACGGCCATACGTTTATGGTGATATAAAGCTTAAGAACCTCCTCTGTTTTTCACACTGTTGACAGCAAAGTAAGACTAAACCGAACAAAACAAGCACCAAACAATTAGTAGTCACGATTGCGAAAAATACATTTGATAAAAATGCAAAAGACCACAATTATATTGACGGCATCAAACTGGAATCACTAATTTTATCACACAATAAGCAATTATAACGATTTAAGGATATTAAGTGTGATTCCAATATGCCAGGCAACCCAGGAGACCTTCCTGTGGCTAGAGACATTTTTATAAAGGAAAAATATTCTTAAAAACTCTTTTTTGCAATAACGAAGATGATCAAGAAAACTGGTAAGTAAATATAATTTGATGATAATAATAATAATAATACTTAATAGCTCATAAAGTTTGAAGCCTTTCCTTGATTCATGAATTCTTATACAGCCTATAGGATATTTATTATAGTCAACAGTACTGAGGCCCAACTCCTGGTTCATTGATATCATAAAACTCCTATATGCTCAACTCTAATATTTAAGTCGTGTTATCCATATAAAATCCCGAACTCGTTAGAAATGACTAATTATTACTAGCAAATTCTCCTTTAATTGAAATCACAACCATAATATAATTATTTCTCCAAACAATTTGCTTATTTTCAGTTCTTCTTAGAATCTTTTTCTTTAGTCATTTTATCACTTGAATAAAAACACCAATCCGTATTGAAAATAAGAAGCACAACATCGAATTTCCAATGCAAATTGATAATTACGAGTCAGCTAAGGAATAAAAATCTAAAACCACAAAGAGAAATGAAGCAATTTTCATAATTGAACCTGCAAAGATCAGAACAGTAAAATTCACTCAAATTACGATCCTCTTCATCACTACTTCAAATCAAAAACATTAAACAAAATTTACAGAGCATGAAATTCGCGGAAAAATGAATTACCAAAGTCACATAGCTCCAACAACAAGATCCAGAAAATTAAGCTCCAGCAGTGCCAGATCGATAGCGGTAGAGCTTACCAAAAACGTGAAGCGCCGTGACGAATCCAATGAAGCAGACGCTCATCACGAGAACGACAGTCGGCGTGATCTTAAGCCCTGGAGCGTCGTCGGTGTAGAACCTGAGCATGTTGCTCCCTCCTCCACCTCCTCCACTGCTGAGTGCGGCGGAGCTGTTAGAGGATCCACCAAGTCGACGGCGTCGCATGCCGGCGGAGGCCGCAGCGGAACCTCGGGGTGCCATGCCGACGGGACCTGGTCGGGTAGTGGAGGAGGAAGCGGTGGATTGCGACTGAGATGCTCCTCTCGCCATTGGTAAATCAGAGCGGAGAATTCGAGGAGTTAATAAAGTTGCAGAAAAATTCAGAAAAGGAGAGAGAGAGTGAGAGTGAGAGAGAGAGAGAGAGAGAGGAGTGTAAGAATATTAGTAATTTTATTGAGCTGAGTACATGTGGATAAGAATGATCACTTATGACCGAACTAATTTTAGACTAGAGAATAGACCGAATAGTAATTTCAATCATGCCATTACTACTATGAAAAAGACAATTTTGTGAAAGTTTTCCATACAAGTTTTGATATTTATATATTACTTAGGGGCTGTTTGTTTAGAGCTGAATGGGTCTGAATGGCTGAATCGGTAAGTGGCTGAATCATTAAGTGCGTTTGTTTTGAAAAAAAATCGTCTGAATGGCTGAATCGGTCAGATGCGTTGGCTGAATGGTTAAGGCCAAATTTTTGGTTTGAATGGCTGAATGGTTGGCTGAATGAAGTAAAAAAAATTAAAAATAATAATAAAAATAATAAAAAAATATTAACTATTATATTATGTAATATTAAATAAATTTATAACAACTTTGAATTTTTTCAAAGGGGTAAAATATTAAAAATATGTCATTCAGATCTTTAAGATATGTCAGTTATCAAACAGTTTTTTTCATTCAGATTCAGCTCATTCAGATTCAGATTCAGATTCAGCTCATTCAGATTCAGATTCAGATTCATTCAATTTTTATCAAACACCCCCTTAGTCGATAACCCGTTTAACGTTTAAATAATTAATTTAATAATTTATCAAATATTAATATTAAAAAAAGATTAAAAGTATATAATGTATTAACGTTAACTCATATTCGACAATTTCAAATTAAGTAATAAGTATGGATGTTAGCCGAGCAAAGTAGTTCGATACTCGACTCGAGATCGGTTCGAAAATATGATCCAAAACTCGAATTCGAAGTGATTCGAATCGAATATGATCTATATTCATTTTCTATTAATGATACACTAGTCAAATTCGAGTATACCAGTATTCGCTCAAATTAAGATTCGAGTATTTCATTTTTTTTCTCGAACCATACTCGATTGATCATATTCGAATACTGGTCTGATCCATACTAATAAGCTAAATATGTGATATTTGTATCAATCTTTATAATTTATAAAGTGTAGTATTAAATTGTGTAAGCTTGTACTTGAATAAATCAGTGAATTGATTGTCAATTCGTATTACATTCTTTGTAATTTCTTTACATAAATAAAAGTAAAAAACTTTTATATATAAACATTAGTTGAATAATCAATTTAGTATGTAGTGGTTCAATATTAAACGAAATGGTTCATATTCGAAACTCAATTTGAAGACTCGTGAGTAACTCGTTTTGTAAACGGAGTTGAGTACTTACGAGCTGAGTAGGTCCTAGTAATGATCCAAGTCAAATCTGGCGCAAAATTACAAATTCCTTATCGAATTCGAGCTCAATTTTTTCGAGTCGAGCCGAATCTGAGCATTAGAGTGTTCGCTGAGATTCGACTCGTTTTCACCTCAAGTAATGAGTATCAATCTAATTTTATAATGTCTAATTGAAACTTTAATATAATTATAATAAACCGAGAATAATAACACTAAAATAATTTATGTTAATCCAAGATGAACTTTTCCCAAAAATTTTAATTTAGAAAGATCTATCTGTTTCCATCTTAGACTTCCCAAAGCATAACGTATTAGGTGCAGAAGATCTTAGAATAGCCCAACCAAATGGCAAAACCACAAATTCTTTAAATTGCTTAACCCATGTTTTTTTAGCTGGCAGTAACATCCTCTTGTTGCTGCTGAAGGGTGGTCCTCAATTCTTGGAATTCCTGGTTTAATCCGATCAATAATATTAGATGTAAAGACAAAAGAAAATTCAAAGCATAATAGACACAATCAGGCTGCAACTCACTGATCAAAGTTGATCCACTTCAACATTTATTTATTACTTAAGTTCTGAAAGTTCCTACACAAAGAAATAAATAAGATGTTGGGTGGAACAAATGCATTCCAATCTACATATTACATTAGAATGTGTAAATTACATTGGATATTCCAATACAAAACACTGGTAGGAGGAGAAACTAATTTCATCTTAATCAGCTCCAACATCTTGAGATTTTTTTGAAATTGGGACAAAAATAACAATACTAATACCCTATTTTTATCCTTAGCTGTAGAAAAAAAAGTTTAACGTACTATGTCTAAAGACTGCCCCAATATTATACACAAAATCCTCAAGTCGTTTATTAAAAAGAAGTTGTAGTACTATTTATACTTTTCCAAAAATAAATCATTTATGTTGTAAATATGTGAAACCCCAGATTTTATGAATAAAGAATTAATTTTCCCGAAATAATTTTTTTATATTATGGTGTGAATTTGAGATAATATTATAGTTGTGGGTAGTATTTATAAATTTTACAAAGTATGCAAGTTGTTATATTATATTCGATTGGTCAGAGAATATTCTTTGTGTCGGAAAATATTCGTACGACGGTACAATTATTGGTGGACCCCATAACGGAATTATTGTCGGATTGAGAAAAAGACAAAAATATTTTATTGAAAATAACGGCGGAAGTTTTACCGTTGATACTGTTGAACTACTGGGTAGTAAAAGTACAGTAATACGCGTTGTTGCATAGTAGCACACGGTATTGATTATTGATATTTATGTGAGAAGTCGCTCAATTTGATTCAATTATTGTCGATTAATAATATGAATTATTATAGCGATGATGACGTTTTGTTTTATTCGTATTATTAACGTAATAAAACAGAAATATCTTTTTATATAAAACAGAATACTTTATTAAAGTTATTTTATAAATAGAATATATTATATTTTATTATGCATAGTGTTGCATAGTATTTTGCATAGTATTGCATAGTAAAAATCTTTTTATATAAATAGAATATATTATATTTTATTTAAAAGATTTTTCTTTAAATATGGACCGTCAGATTAAAGTAAATCAATCTGGACCGTTCATGGATTAGTTACTATGCATTCTATTTTCCTACAAATAGAAGCTCAGTCCTTTATTATTTTCTTATGAATTCACTGAACTCTAGAGAGTGAAACTATAGAGAGATAGAAGAAAAACTTTTTGCTACTTAACTTTTCTTTTCCTATATCCAGTTTCTGTTACGGTAAGGGGTGTTATTTCTTATGTATTCATGAAGAGAACTGTTGTTATTCCATTTCTTATTATTCTGTTGGAATAACTTGTATACGCGGTCTACCCTATACTTGGTGACATTCTTCTATCATTCTGTTGGAACATCCTGTCTGTGTGTTTTACACCGGACCTGGTTCCGTCTTTATTATTATTCCGTTGGAACATCCTGTCTGTGTGTTTACATCGGACCTGGTTCCGTCTTTATTATTCTGTTAGAACATCCTGTCGGTGCAAATTTTGCCTGACCTGGTTCCGTTGTTATTATTCTGTTAGAATAACCTGTCTATGCGAAGTACCGCATGCATGGTGATTTCTGTTGTTATTCCATTCTTTATTATACTCAGTTGGTTAAAGTTTTGACTTCTATACTCCATGAAATTAGTGGAACATCCTTGATATTTGCGCTTCATCCAGTATCTTTTCGTGGAAATATTCTTCTGAGCATTCTTGAATTTTACTCTACAAAGCAGTATCATGTTGACAATTTGGACGTTATTGGTTCATGGATAAATTAATTCTTGAACTTGTTTTATTGAATTCTTATATCATTGTCATCATCCTCATGTTTATGTTATGTTGAAAGTCATCTGTGGCCTGTAGTGCATAGATGGACTTGGTATGATTATGACCAGGGATTATTCGGTATAATCATTACCGTAATATTACAAATGATGTGGAAAAAGCCCTCATTGGCCCGTAGTGCATTGATGGACAGTTTTTGGTATGATTATGGCTATGGATTCTCTTTGGCCGTAGTGCAAAGATGAATTGTTTTATGGCATGATCAGGACCGTTGATGAAAACACGATTATCTTTGGCCCGTAGTGCATGGATAATTCGTGGTCGTGATACTAAATAATATCCTTGGCCTGTAGTGCAGGGATGATTTAATGATGTGGATTATTTATTAAGCTGAGTCTCAGCGATAAAAGTGATGAAAAACTTTTTAAATCATAAAAGATAGTAGATTCAATTCTCTCATTGACTCTTTTAATGGATTGCTTGTTCCGCTGCAGTTAAACTTGATGTCTATTGTATTTTATCAGTTTAACATTGTTGGAGGCTAATGATAATTTATTCTACAATATCTTAGTCATAATATTTCTTACTGGGCTAGTTGAGCTCACCCTTTCTTTCACTGTTCTCTTCAGGAAATGAGAACATAGCAGGGACTAGTCGGGGAACGGAGTGACGGTCCAGAAGATAGCATTAGTAGTCCTCACTATTCTGTGAAATAGTGTATTAATAATTGTAATGAGGACTCTTTTTGAGTTTGTATAATCTCTAGTAGACAATAATTGTATTCAAACTCACAGTTATGTTTTGTCGTATTGTACACGACAGTTGTATTAGTAAGTTGTATTTGATTTATGTACCATGTATCTGACGACCCAAGATGGGTGATGTATAAGGGTGTAAATGAATCGAATCAATCCGAGTATTGAATTGCTCAGATTTGGTTCACAAAAAATATCGAGTATAAAATAAGGTTTGATTGAGGCTCATTTAGCTACCGAGTCGAGCACGATTCCGAATCGAGCTCGAGCAGTTTGGGCTTTTCCAACGAATATGATCCGAGTATCAATAGAAAATTATAATTTGAGAAAGTTCGAGTAATTTATCGAACTTTAAAATGTGCTCATATTTGACTCATTTATATTTCGAGTCGAGCTCGAATCGAACTTTTAGTCAAGCGAGTACGAATCGAGCTCGAACTGTTTGCTCATTTTACAGCCTTAGTGATGTATACCTAATTTTGGGGGCGTCACAAAATATGTCAGTATATGCATATATTTTATTGTTGTGGATGCAAGTTAAAGCGTATAATATCATGTCATATTTTTTGAAATAGCCACAAAAATTATAAAATTTCAGCAAATTCTTCATGTCAACAAATTATATCTATTTCCTAATACCAAATTTGTTGTTATGCCATTGAATTAATAACATGATTCTAAGGGAATTCAAATAAATTTTGACAGCAAGAGTAATATTAAATCAACACCCAATAATTGTAAGACCCCAAATTAATAATAATTGAAATTTAATTTTCTCTATTTATCATTTTGAAATAGTAAGGGTTGATTTGATTAATGTGGTTAGTTATGGGTAAAACGCGCAAATATTTCAAATAAGCAGGTGGTTATAAAATATTCATTGTTGTCGGGGAATATTCGTTTGGTCGTTAAATATTCTTGCGGTCGGGGAATATTCGTACGACGGCGCTGTAAGACCCCAAATAATTAATAAATGAAATTTAATTTCTTTTAATTATTATTTTGAATAGTAAGGGTTGATTTGATTAATGAGGATAGTTATGGGCAAAATACGCAAATATTTCAAAATAAGCAAGTGGTTATAAAATATTCATTGTTGTCGGGGAATATTCGTTTGGTCGTGGAATATTCGTACTGTCGGGGAATATTCGTACGACGGCGCAGCCATGTGTGGGCCCCATAACGGAAAGCGATTGGAGGAAGAAAACGACAAATATAAGTTGTTTAAAAATAACGGCGTAGTTGTTAACGTTAACACTGTTGGAATACCCGGTGGTTAAAATACAGTAATACGCGTTGTTGCACAGTAGCACACGGTATTGCACAGTATTTTGAATTATTGATCCTTACGTAAGAAGGCACTACTCAATAATTGCTACATGAGTTACTGTTCATTACTTTATTGATTCAATAATTGCTGCGTTGATATTTATATTATTATTGTTTCAATAATTGCCATTGCACAATATTTTCCATTATCAGATCAATAATTCATATTATTTGAATAATATTATCAGATAAAATTATTGGCAATGTCTAGAAAGTTCTGTCAAGGAGAGGTTTGGTCATCTAATTGCACGATAGTAAGGAGAAATCCTTATTGGAAAGCCCCCTCTATCCTGGGAACGGCATGGTTGTCAGTACTGTGATTCTGTAATATTATTTTTAATAATTAATTATTGATTATTATGATAAAAAAAATATTTATTTTATGTGGATATAGATGGAGAAAATTTTTAATGTGACAATTGTTGAAAATTAATATTTTATCTTTTTCTGATAAAATAATTCATTTAAATATATTATTTTAATAATATATTAACGGTGATATTTTTACAATGAATGTGGGATATATGAGTATTTGAGGAGGAAGAGTATTTTTGTGGCATTAAATGTTTAACATATGTTTTGTGTGTCGGTGGACACAATTCTTGACCGAAAATTGATTATAGATTGTAAAATCGCTCGTTTGTGGATTTTGGATAATTTCTGTTTGGAATTTGGAAAAATTTTCTTCTGCAAAGTTGTAGAGAATTGAAATTCCTATAAAAAGTCACGAGATTCGAATTTTCTGACAAAAGGGCTATTTATTGTGAATTATTGAAGTTCCGGAGTTCCGAAATAATTGATTTTTGGAAGTTTTAATTATTATTTTCAACAAAAACGTTTTTCAAAGGTTGATGGGCATCTTTAACATGTGTTTGATGGCTAAAATCAGATTCTTTGGTGGTTGGCTTGAATGTTTTGTAAATATTAATATTATATTAATTTAGTCTCCTTTGGCGTTCTAACATTTTCCTATAAATAGATGGCTAAGTTAGAATTGAAAATCACACCAGAAACAAAGTTTTCTCTCTTTCTCTCTCTATATTATCGAGCGTATTCTTGTGAGTATACTTTGAGTGTTGCTATACGGTGCGAGTTTCTGTCAGCACTATACCGAAATTCAGTCAGAAGTACGGTTATTTTGAGGTAAGGGATGTTATTTTCTTCTCAAATTATATTTTTCTTCAATATCATTATGCCGGAATATTGGTGAACTTTTTTTTATCAAATTTGGAACTTTTTGTGCCGGAGTTACTATTCACGTATACGGTACTATTCACGAATACGGCACTATTCACAGAAAATTATTTTTTTCTTTTCGTCCAAAATATCTATTGTGGATACTAGCTTTGATTGTATCCATGTTTTGATCATTCTTGAATTTTACACCACTATGATTATTTTTGAGGTATTTTTGGACATGGATAAAACAAAGTACGAATCCTTAATCCTTAATCCTTGTCATTTTGTTTCACTGGATTCGCTTCTTTAAAAATATTTTTTTATCATCTTCAGTCTTAAAGGATGTTATTATTGAATATCTTTGGCCTGTAGTGCAAAGATGAATGATTTCTGATGAATATCTTTGGCCCGTAGTGCAAAGATGAACAGGTGTTTAGATGAACATGACCAACAGATGAATATCCTTGGCCTGTAGTGCAAGGATGAATATATGATTCAAGATGTGCAATGATTGATGTTACAGGGATAAAAAAATACTGTTGATGGACTGTTAAATTCATAGACATTAGTAGATTTCATCCTCTACGTAACTCTTCTATGAATTAATATTTTCCGCTGCGAATATTGATTTAAAACTTGTTGTCTATTGTATTCTATCAGATTTTTCCCTGTTGAAGACTAACGATAATTTGTTGTATATTATCTTAGTCATAATATTCTTTACTGAGCTAGTTGAGCTCACCCTTTTCCTTTTTGTTCCATTTTTCTTCTCAGGAGACGAGAATATAGCGGGTACGAGTCGGGGTATGAATTGATGGTCCTTGAGAGAGTTGTTTAGTAGTCCTCACCATTTTTGTAAAATAATATATCAATAATTGTATTGAGGACATAGTTGGGTATGTATATTATCTAGATGACAATGTTTGTATTCAAACTCACAGTTTATGGGTTATAAAAGTTGTGGTTGTTTCTGTACCATGTATTTGGCGACTCAAAATGGGTTAGATGGAATGGACCTATTTTGGGGGCGTCACAGTTGGTATCAGAGCTTAGGGATATGATCTCTGGCGGAGATCGGGGAATATAACTAGGAGGGGAGAGACGAGTAAATCCTTCGCTAGTGTGTTCTACCTAAGCTTATTTGTTAGTTGGTCAGTATATAGGGATATTATGTGATATATTGATTTCCTTAATTAACCCTTGTTTTATGACAGTATTTGAGAATGTCGACTGAGAATATTAACAATGGAAATGAGACCGTGGAGACGCCTGTACTCACCAACGAGGAGAACGTGCAACAGGCTGGCAATGTTCCTCCTGTGAACAACACCACTGATCAGACGATGAACGACGCAATGTTTAGAAGCTTTTTGCAGTTCATGCAAAATCAGACGAGGGAGACTCGTGTTCAAAATACAGGAGGAAATGATAACAATTCACGGGTTGTCACAGCCAAGCAGTTCAAAGAGTTGGGACCACCAGAATTTAAGGGAAAGCCAGATCCGATCATGGCGGAGACATGGGTCAAGCAAATTACCAAGATATTCGATGTCTTGGGATGCACGGAGGAACAGAAGATTCCATTCGCCACCTTTATGTTTCGTGGCGAGGCAGACTACTGGTGGGAGTCTGTGAAGCGTACCCATCCAGCCGCACTTAGCATGTCTTGGGAGACGTTTCAGAAACTATTTAATGACAAATACTTTCCTGAAAGTGTTCGTCATATGAAGGAAGTGGAGTTCATCAGATTAGAACAAAATAACATGATGGTGTCTCAGTACGAGGCAAAGTTTGCAGAGTTATCCAGGTTTGCACCTCATTTGGTGGAGAATGAGGAACGTATGACGCGAATGTTTCTGAGAGGTTTGAAACCCGGCATACGACAATATCTCATCTCTCATAAATCTTCTCTCTATTCAGATGTTGTTAACAGGGCTCAATTGTTGGAGCGAGATAACTAGTACGGTCAACCGAGGTACCACAATCAGGATCATACTGGTGATAACAGTCAACAAAATAACGATAACCAGTGGAGAAAGAAAAAGACGGACAAAAATGGTAACCACTTTGGTGGTAATCATGGCCATGAAAATAGAAGAAGCGAGTCAGGAGGAGATTTTAAAAAGAGGAGATTTAACAAAAACCATGTGAAGACGACAGTGCCGGCAGCAACTGGTTCTAAGGGAGGAGAAAGACCACAGGTTATATGCTATAAGTGCGGGAAAGAGGGACATATCAGTCCAAACTGCCCACAACAGTTCAAGGTATGCTATAATTGTGGAAAGGAAGGACATATCGCTCGAGATTGTACGGTAGCGAAACCTAGTTCAGCGGGGACGGTGACTCAAAAGGTTGTCCCAGAAAAGCCAAAGTCAATGGTTCCTGGAAGAGCGTTTGTTGTGACTGGTCAACATGCGAGGAACCCAAACGAGGTGATCACGGGTAAGCTATTTATAAATTCTTGCGAAGTTTATACCTTACTTGATACCGGTGCTACCCATTCATTTATCTCTCCTGCTTGTGCTCAACGTTTAAACTTGACTCCGGAGAAATTAGACTTTGACTTATCTGTGGAAACTCCGTTAGGAGAAACTTTCATCACATCCACTGTTTATAAATCTTGTTTGATTCAAGTTGGCACCATCACCTTACCTGTTGACCTTATCTTTTTAAAGATACTTGCTTTTGATGTGATTTTAGGGATTGATTGGTTAACTACTCATCATGCCAAAATTGATTGTTTTCGTAAGGTTGTTAGTTTTCATATTTCTAATCAACCTGTTGTTCGAATTCAGGCAACTAAACCATTAAAATCAATCACTGTCATATCTAATCATAAAGCTATTCGTTTATTGAAAAACGGATGTCAAGCTTTCTTAGCCCATGTTATGGATTTGAATAAAGACACGTCAAAATTGAATAATATTCCTGTTGTTATTGACTTTCCTGACGTATTTCCTGAAGAACTTCCCGGTCTACCCCCAGAACGTAAAGTTGAATTCTTTATTGATCTTGAACCTGGTACAAAGCCCATTTCTAAAACCCCATATCGAATGGCTCCTATTGAACTTCAGGAGTTCAAAGTCCAACTACAGGAGTTATTGGACATCGGTTTTATTCGTCCTAGTACATCTCCTTGGGGTGCTCCTGTTTTATTCGTAAAGAAGAAAGACGGGAGTATGCGACTTTGTATTGACTATCGGGAATTGAACCATGTCACCATTAAGAATAGGTATCCTCTACCTCGTATTGATGACTTGTTTGACCAGTTGCAAGGAGCACAATTCTTTTCAAAAATTGATCTTCGTTCTGGATATCATCAGCTAAAAATTAGAACTGAGGATATTCCAAAGACTGCCTTCAGGACTCGGTATGGGCATTATGAATTCTTAGTCATGTCTTTTGGATTGACTAATGCTCCTGCTGCTTTCATGGATATGATGAACCGAGTATTCAAAGATTATTTGGATCAATTCGTTGTTGTCTTTATTGATGACATCCTCATATATTCCAAAAGCCGTGAAGATCATGAGCACCATTTGAAGCTGGTACTCCAAAGGCTTCGTGAAAACAAGTTATATGCTAAGTTGAAGAAATGCGAGTTCTAGCTTGAGGAAGTAGCATTCCTTGGGCACGTGGTGTCAAAAAATGGAGTATCTGTTGACCCGACGAAGATTGAAGCAATACAAAGTTGGGAGCAACCGAAGTCGGTCACTGAAGTACGTAGCTTTTTGGGCTTAGCTGGTTATTATCGGAGATTCGTGGAAGGGTTTTCTCGAATTGCTACTCCATTAACTCAGCTAACTCGGAAGGATACAAAATTTGTATGGAGCGAGGAATGCGAGAAGGGTTTTCAAGAGCTTAAGAGGAGACTTATTTCGGCACCTGTTCTAACAATACCATCTGGTTCGGATGGATTTGTTATCTACAGCGATGCTTCGGGCAAAGGGTTAGGATGTGTTCTCATGCAACGTGGGAAAGTCATAGCCTATGCCTCGCGACAACTTAAAGAGTATGAGAGGAATTATCCTACTCATGATCTAGAGTTGGCAGCAGTCGTTTTCGCGCTAAAGATCTGGAGGCACTATCTATACGGGGAGAAAGTGGAGATATATTCAGATCATAAAAGCCTTAAATATTTCTTCACGCAGAAAGAACTCAACATGCGGCAACGACGTTGGCTCGAGTTGTTGAAAGATTACGACCACACTATTCAATACCATCCTGGAAAAAGCGAACGTGGTAGCTGACGCATTGAGTAGAAGATCATATGCAGGAATGAGTGCAATGATGTCAAGTATACGCATAGAGCCAACTTTAATAGAAAAAGTTAAGGTTGCTCAAGCCACCGATCCGGAGCTGATGCATATGAAGACGAAAGTACAAGAAGGTGCCATTCCAGAAGCGAGAATTGATGAAGAAGGAATACTTCGAGTCCACTCCAGACTTTGTGTTCCTAACGATCCTGATTTGAAGTACAAGATCATGATGGAGGCACACAATACACCGTTTGCAATTCATCCTGGAAGTACCAAAATGTATCGTGACCTTCGACATACATTTTGGTGGAACAATATGAAAAGAGAGATTGCAAAGTTTATTTCAACGTGTTTAACTTGTCAACGTGTAAAGGCGGAGCATCAAGTGCCAAAGGGTCCATTGCAACCACTTGAGATTCCGAAATGGAAGTGGGAACACATTACTATGGATTTCGTTACGGGTCTTCCTACGGTTTCTCAAGGCATCAATGCTATTTGGGTTATTGTTGATAGATTAACCAAGTCTGCTCATTTCTTGCCGATACGGGAGACTTATTCCCTTGAACGTCTTGCTCAAATGTACGTAAATGAGATTGTAAAATTGCATGGCATGCCAGTATCCATAGTTTCGGATCGTGTCCCAAGATTTACTTCAAGATTTTAGGTTAGCTTGCAAAAAGCTATGGGTACGGAGTTACGATTCAGTTCGGCATACCATCCTCAAACGGACGGACAATCAGAGAGGACTATTCAAACTCTTGAAGATTTATTAAGACTCTGTGTCCTAGACTTCAAGGGTAGTTGGGATAAATATTTACCATTGGTGGAATTCTCCTACAACATCAGTTATCAGGCAAGCATTGGTGTGGCCCCATTTGAAGCATTGTATGGACGAAAGTGTCGCTCTCCAGTATGTTGGGACGAGGTGGGTGAAACAACATTGTTGGGACCCGAGTTAGTATGTATGACTACGGAGAAGATCCAAACGATTCGACAACGTATACAAACGGCACAAGATCGACAAAAGAGTTATGCGGATCTTCATCGAAAGGACGTAGAATTTAGTGTTGGGGATCATGTATTGTTGCGTGTTGCCCCATGGAAGGGAGTTACAAGATTTGGGAAGAGAGGAAAGCTTAATCCACGATTTATTGGTCCATTTCAAATTCTTGATCGAGTAAGTAATGTAGCCTATAGACTCGCGTTACCTCCAAGTATGTCTCGTGTTCATAATGTTTTTCATATATCTGTGCTTCGTAAATATGTGAAAGACCCGAACCACATCATTGAGTTAGAACCGGACGAGATAGCCGAAGATTTAACGTATGAGGAGGTACCTGTCAAGATCTTGGATAGAAAGGAGCATGTCCTACGCACGAAGGTAATACCACAAGTTAAAGTTTTGTGGAGGAATCATGCTATAGAGGAAATGACCTGGGAGTTAGAAACGGAAATGAAAGCAAGGTATCCTCACCTTTTCGAAACACCAGGTACGTATGTCAATTTCGAGGACGAAATTTCATAAGGAGGGGAGGTTGTAAGACCCCAAATAATTAATAAATGAAATTTAATTTCCTTTAATTATTATTTTGAATAGTAAGAGTTGATTTGATTAATGAGGATAGTTATGGGCAAAATACGCAAATATTTCAAAATAAGCAAGTGGTTATAAAATATTCATTGTTGTCGGGGAATATTCGTTTGGTCGTGGAATATTCGTACTGTCGGGGAATATTCGTACGACGGCGCAGCCATGTGTGGGCCCCATAACGGAAAGCGATTGGAGGAAGAAAACGATAAATATAAGTTGTTTAAAAATAACGGCGTAGTTGTTAACGTTTACACTGTTGGAATACCCGGTGGTTAAAATACAGTAATACGCGTTGTTGCACAGTAGCACACGGTATTGCACAGTATTTTGAATTATTGATCCTTACGTAAGAAGGCACTACTCAATAATTGCTACATGAGTTACTGTTCATTACTTTATTGATTCAATAATTGCTGCGTTGATATTGATATTATTATTGTTTCAATAATTGTCATTGCACAGTATTTTCCATTATCAGATCAATAATTCATATTATTTGAATAATATTATCAGATAACATTATTGGCAATGTCTAGAAAGTTCTGTCAAGGAGAGGTTTGGTCATCTAATTGCGCGCCAGTAAGGAGAAATCCTTATTGAAAAGCCCCCTCTATCCTGGGAACGGCCTGGTTGTCAGTACTGTGATTCTGTAATATTATTTTTAATAATTAATTATTGATTATTATGATAAAAAAAATATTTATTTTATGTGGATATAGATGGAGAAAATTTTTAATGTGACAATTGTTGAAAATTAATATTTTATCTTTTTCTGATAAAATAATTCATTTAAATATATTATTTTAATAATATATTAACGGTGATATTTTTACAATGAATGTGGGATATATGAGTATTTGAGGAGGAAGAGTATTTTTGTGGCATTAAATGTTTAACATATGTTTTGTGTGTCGGTGGACACAATTCTTGACCGAAAATTGATTATAGATTGTAAAATCGCTCGTTTGTGGATTTTGGATAATTTCTGTTTGGAATTTGGAAAAATTTTCTTCTGCAAAGTTGTAGAGAATTGAAATTCCTATAGAAAGTCGCTAGATTCGAATTTTCTGACAAAAGGGCTATTTATTGTGAATTATTGAAGTTCCGGAGTTCCGAAATAATTGATTTTTGGAAGTTTTAATTATTATTTTTAACAAAAACGTTTTTCAAAGGTTGGTGGGCATCTTTAACATGTGTTTGATGGCTAAAATCAGATTCCTTGGTGGTTGGCTTGAATGTTTTGTAAATATTAATATTATATTAATTTAGTCTCCTTTGGCGTTCTAACATTTTCCTATAAATAGAGGGCTAAGTTAGAATTGAAAATCACACCAGAAACAAAGTTTTCTCTCTTTCTCTCTCTATATTATCGAGCGTATTCTTGTGAGTATACTTTGAGTGTTGCTATACAGTGCGAGTTTCTGTCAGCACTATACCGAAATTTAGTCAGAAGTACGGTTATTTTGAGGTAAGGGATGTTATTTTCTTCTCAAATGATATTTTTTCTTCAATATCATTATGCCGGAGTTACTATTCACGTATACGGTACTATTCACGTATACGGTACTATTCACGAATACGGCACTATTCACAGAAAAATTATTTTTTTTCTTTTCGTCCAAAATATCTATTGTGGATACTAGCTTTGATTGTATCCAAGTTTTGATCATTCTTGAATTTTACACCACTATGATTATTTTTGAGGTATTTTTGGACATGGATAAAACAAAGTACGAATCCTTAATCCTTAATCCTTGTCATTTTGTTTCACTGGATTCGCTTCTTTAAAAATATTTTTTTATCATCTTCAGTCTTAAAGGATGTTATTATTGAATATCTTTGGCCTGTAGTGCAAAGATGAATGATTTCTGATAAATATCTTTGGCCCGTAGTGCAAAGATGAACAGGTGTTTAGATGAACATGACCAACAGATGAATATCCTTGGCCTGTAGTGCAAGGATGAATATATGATTCAAGATGTGCATTGATTGATGTTACAGGGATAAAAAAATACTGTTGATGGACTGTTAAATTCATAGACATTAGTAGATTTCATCCTCTACGTAACTCTTCTATGAATTAATATTTTCCGTTGCGAATATTGATTTAAAACTTGTTGTCTATTGTATTCTATCAGATTTTTCCCTGTTGAAGACTAACGATAATTTGTTGTATATTATCTTAGTCATAATATTCTTTACTGAGCTAGTTGAGCTCACCCTTTTCCTTTTTGTTCCATTTTTCTTCTCAGGAGACGAGAATATTGCGGGTACGAGTCGGGGTATGAATTGATGGTCCTTGAGAGAGTTGTTTAGTAGTCCTCACCATTTTTGTAAAATAATATATCAATAATTGTATTGAGGACATAGTTGGGTATGTATATTGTCTAGATGACAATGTTTGTATTTAAACTCACAGTTTATGGGTTGTAAAAGTTGTGGTTGTTTCTGTACCATGTATTTGGCGACTCAAAATGGGTTGGATGGAATGAACCTATTTTGGGGGCGTCACAGGCGCAGTCTTTTGTGGGCCCCATAACGGAAAGCGATTGGATAAAGAAAACGACAAGTATAAGTTGTTTATAAATAACGGCGCAGTTGTCACCGTTAATACTGTTGGAATTCCCGGTGGTTAAAACACAGTAATACACGTTGTTGCACAGTAACACACGGTATTGCACCAATTATTGATTCTTACGTAAGAAGGCACTACTCAATAATTGTTACAGTAATTACTGTTCAGTATTTTATTTTATTGATTCAATAATTGTTGCGTTGATATTTTATATTACTGTTATTTCAATAATTGTCACTACACAGTATTTTCCATTATCGAAGCAATAATTCATATTATCTGAATAATATTATTAGAAAACATTATTGGCAATGTCTAGAAAGTTCTGTCTAAGGAGAGGTTTGGTCACCTAATTACGCGCAAGTAAGGAGAAATTCTTATTAGAAAGCCCCCTCTTTCCTGGGAACTGCCTGGTTGTCAGTATTGTAATTCTGTAATATTATTCGTGAATAATTAATTATTAATTTATATGATGAGAAAAATATTGATTTTATGTGGATATAGATGGAGAAAATTTTTAATGTGACAATTGTTGAAAATTAAAATTTTATCTTTTTCTGATAAAATAATTCATTTAAATATATTATTATATTTTAATAATATAATAATGGTGATATTTTTATAGTGAATGTGGGATATATGAGTATATGAGGAGGAAGAGTATTTTTGTTGCAAAAGTTGTTTAAAACATGTAAGTTGTTTAAAACATGTTAAACATGTTGGTGGACCCATTTCCTGACTGAAATTTGATTATAGCTTGTAAAATCGTACGTTTATGGATTTCGGTCAATTTCTGTTTGGAATTTGAAAAAACTTCTTTCTGCAAAGTTGTAGATAATGGAATTTCCTATGGAAAAGCGTGAGTTTCGAATTTTTCTGACAAAAGGACTATTTATTATGAATTATTAAGTTCCGAAGCTTCGAAATAATTAATTTTTGGAAGTTTAAAATATTTTAAATAAAAAAAACGTGTTTTTCATTATGGTGTGTTACACATGTGCGTTGAATGAGCTGAATTCAGTTTTTGGAAGGTTGGCGTAGGAAAATTTAATTATTATATTAATATTAAATTAAATTTTCTACTTTGGTGTTCTAAGTATTTTCTTATAAATAGGGTGCTTAGGTTAGAATTAAAAATCACACCAGAAACTGAAGTTTTCTCTATATTTCTCTCTCTATATATTGAGCGTATTCTTTTGAGGATTCTGATACTTTGAGTATTGTTATACGGTGCAAGTTTTCTTCAGCACTATACCTAGTATTCCAGCTAGAATTACTAATCTTTCGAGGTAAGGGATGTTATTTTATTCGAAAATGATATTATTTCTTCAATATCATTATGCCGAAATATTGGTTTGAACTTTTTATCAAATTTGGAACTTTTTTATGTCGGGGTTACTATTCATGAGTTACTATTCACGTGTACTATTCACGAAGCATGATGATATTTTTTATAAAATTTCTATCTTTTGGTGTCGGAGTTACTATTCGCGTATACGACACTATTCACGTATACGACACTATTCACGAATACGTCACTATTCACCTGAAAAATGAAATTTTCTTCTTTTTGTCCAAAATATCTATTATGGATACTAATTTTGATTGCATCCATGTTTTGATCATTCTTGAATTTTACTCCACTCTAGTTATTTATAAAGTATTTTTGAACTTGAATTGTTTAAAGTATGAATCCTTAATATTTGTTCTTTTGTTTCACTGGATTCGTTTTCTTTAAAATATTTTTCATCATCCTCAGTCCTAAATGATGATATAATTGAATATCTTTGGTCTGTATTGCAAAGATGAATGATTTCTGATGAATATCTTTGGTCTGTAGTGCAAAGATGAACAGATGTTTAGATGAACATGAACAAGTGATGAATATCTTTAGCCTGTAGTGCAAAGATGAAGATTTGATTCCAGATATATATTGACTGATGTTACAGGGATAAAATAATGATGATGGATTGTTAAATTCATAGATATTAGTAGATTTCATCCTCTACGTAACTCTTCTATGAATTATTATTTTCCGCTGCGAATATTGATCTAAAACTTGTTGTTTAGTGTATTCTCTCAGATTTTTCCCTGTTGAAGACTAACGATAATTTGTTGTATATTATCTTAGTCATAATATTCTTTACTGGGCTAGTTGAGCTTACCCTTTTCCTTTTTGTTCCATTTTTCTTCTCAGGAGGCGATATTGTAGCGAGTACGAGTCAGGGGATGTAATGATGGTTCTAGTGAGAGTTGTTTAGTAGTCCTCACTATTTTTGTAAAATAATGTATCAATAATTATGATGAGAATTTATTTGTATTTGGATATTGTCTAGATGGCAATATCTATATTTAAACTCTTAGTTTATATGTTGTAATAATAAAGTTGTAATAATAAAGTTGTAGTTATTTATGTACCATGTATTTAACAACTCAGAATGGGCGATGTATACCTGTTTTGGGGGTGTCACAATAATATTCAAAATAAATTAACTGTACAATATGGTAGGATGCATTAATGACTATAATATGTTTTTTTGGTATATAACAACCAGTGTGATATAAAATAAAAAAGGATTCCCAGAAATAAAACGTACATCATAGTACACTTTTACGTGAGTATCTAGCTTTGACCTCCAACTTTGCAAATCCTAGGGACAAATCCATTAAATAAAATTATGTTAATAGCTGATACTAGCAGTTTATTTGACAGTAATAATACATAATTTTTGTTGTGTAAGTTGTGTGGTTATTGTGGTAACTTGAGGATATTATTTTTATTATATATATGTGACGCCCCCAAAATAGGTCCATTCCATCCAACCCATTTTGAGTCGCCAAATACATGGTACAGAAACAACCACAACTTTTACAACCCATAAACTGTGAGTTTGAATACAAACATTGTCATCTAGACAATATACATACCCAACTATGTCCTCAATACAATTATTGATATATTATTTTACAAAAATGGTGAGGACTACTAAACAACTCTCTCAAGGACCATCAATTCATACCCCGACTCGTACCCGCTATATTCTCGTCTCCTGAGAAGAAAAATGGAACAAAAAGGAAAAGGGTGAGCTCAACTAGCTCAGTAAAGAATATTATGGCTAAGATAATATACAACAAATTATCGTTAGTCTTCAACAGGGAAAAATCTGATAGAATACAATAGACAACAAGTTTTAAATCAATATTCGCAGCGGAAAATATTAATTCATAGAAGAGTTACGTAGAGGATGAAATCTACTAATGTCTATGAATTTAACAGTCCATCAACAGTATTTTTTTATCCCTGTAACATCAATCAATGCACATCTTGAATCATATATTCATCCTTGCACTACAGGCCAAGGATATTCATCTGTTGGTCATGTTCATCTAAACACCTGTTCATCTTTGCACTACGGGCCAAAGATATTCATCAGAAATCATTCATCTTTGCACTACAGGCCAAAGATATTCAATAATAACATCCTTTAAGACTGAAGATGATAAAAAAATATTTTTAAAGAAGCGAATCCAGTGAAACAAAATGACAAGGATTAAGGATTAAGGATTCGTACTTTGTTTTATCCATGTCCAAAAATACCTCAAAAATAATCATAGTGGTGTAAAATTCAAGAATGATCAAAACATGGATACAATCAAAGCTAGTATCCACAATAGATATTTTGGACGAAAAGAAAAAAAATAATTTTTCTGTGAATAGTGCCGTATTCGTGAATAGTACCGTATACGTGAATAGTACCGTATACGTGAATAGTAACTCCGGCACAAAAAGTTCCAAATTTGATAAAAAAAGTTCACCAATATTCCGGCATAATGATATTGAAGAAAAAATATCATTTGAGAAGAAAATAACATCCCTTACCTCAAAATAACCGTACTTCTCACTGAATTTTGGTATAGTGCTGACAGAAACTCGCACCGTATAGCAACACTCAAAGTATACTCACAAGAATACGCTCGATAATATAGAGAGAGAAAAAGACAAAACTTTATTTCTGGTGTGATTTTCAATTCTAACTTAGCCCTCTATTTATAGGAAAATGTTAGAACGCCAAAGGAGACTAAATTAATATAATATTAATATTTACAAAACATTCAAGCCAACCACCAAGGAATCTGATTTTAGCCATCAAACACATGTGAAAGATGCCCACCAACCTTTGAAAAACGTTTTTATTGAAAATAATAATTAAAACTTCCAAAAATCAATTATTTCGGAACTCCGGAACTTCAATAATTCACAATAAATAGCCATTTTGTCAGAAAATTCGAATCTCGTGACTTTATATAGGAATTTCAATTCTCTACAACTTTGAAGAAGAAAATTTTTCCAAATTCCAAACAGAAATTATCCAAAATCCACAAACGAGCGATTTTACAGTCTATAATCAATTTTCGGTCAAGAATTGTGTCCACCGACACACAAAACATATGTTAAACATTTAATGCCACAAAAATACTCTTCCTCCTCAAATACTCATATATCCCACATTCATTGTAAAAATATCACCGTTAATATATTATTAAAATAATATATTTAAATGAATTATTTTATCAGAAAAAGATAAAATATTAATTTTCAACAATTGTCACATTAAAAATTTTCTCCATCTATATCCACATAAAATAAATATTTTCTTTATCATAATAATCAATAATTAATTATTAAAAATAATATTACAGAATCACAGTACTGGCAACCAGGCCGTTCCCAGGATAGAGGGGGCTTTCCAATAAGGATTTCTCCTTACTGGCGCGCAATTAGATGACCAAACCTCTCCTTGACAGAACTTTCTAGACATTGCCAATAATGTTATCTGATAATATTATTTAAATAATATGAATTATTGATCTGATAATGGAAAATACTGTGCAATGACAATTATTGAAACAATAATAATATAAATATCAACGCAGCAATTATTGAATCAATAAAGTAATGAACAGTAACTCATGTAGCAATTATTGAGTAGTGCCTTCTTATGTAAGGATCAATAATTCAAAATACTGTGCAATACCGTGTGCTACTGTGCAACAACGCGTATTACTGTATTTTAATCACGGGGTATTCCAACAGTGTAAACGTTAACAACTACGCCGTTATTTTTAAACAACTTATATTTGTCGTTTTCTTCCTCCAATCGCTTTCCGTTATGGGGCCCACACATGGCTGCGCCGTCGTACGAATATTCCCCGACAGTACGAATATTCCACGACCAAACGAATATTCCCCGACAACAATGAATATTTTATAACCACTTGCTTATTTTAAAATATTTGCGTATTTTGCCCATAACTATCCTCATTAATCAAATCAACCCTTACTATTCAAAATAATAATTAAAAGAAATTAAATTTCATTTATTAATTATTTGGGGTCTTACAACCTCCCCTCCTTATGAAATTTCGTCCTCGAAATTGACATACGTACCTGGTGTTTCGAAAAGGTGAGGATACCTTGCTTTCATTTCCGTTTCCAACTCCCAGGTCATTTCTTCTATAGCATGATTCCTCCACAAAACTTTAACTTGTGGTATTACCTTCGTGCGTAGAACATGCTCCTTTCTATCCAAGATCTTGACAGGTACCTCCTCATACGTTAAATCTTCGGCTATCTCGTCCGGTTCTAACTCAATCATGTGGTTCGGGTATTTCACATATTTACGAAGCACAGATATATGAAAAACATTATGAACACGAGACATACTTGGAGGTAACGCGAGTCTATAGGCTACATTACCTACTCGATCAAGAATTTGAAATGGACCAATAAATCATGGATTAAGCTTTCCTCTCTTCCCGAATCTTGTAACTCCCTTCCATGGGGCAACACGCAAC
Organism: Panax japonicus; assembly: GCA_020205505.1. Lineage (NCBI taxonomy): Eukaryota > Viridiplantae > Streptophyta > Magnoliopsida > Apiales > Araliaceae > Panax > Panax japonicus. The sequence goes on along the minus strand of CM035108.1, from coordinate 62,852,982 downwards.
AATACATGATCCCCAACACTAAATTCTACGTCCTTTCGATGAAGATCCGCATAACTCTTTTGTCGATCTTGTCTCGTTTGTATACGTTGTCGAATCGTTTGGATCTTCTCCGTAGTCATACGTACTAACTCGGGTCCCAACAATGTTGCTTCACCCACCTCGTCCCAACATACTGGAGAGCGACACTTTCGTCCATACAATGCTTCAAATGGGGCCACACCAATGCTTGCCTGATAATTGTTGTTGTAGGAGAATTCCACCAATGGTAAATATTTATCCCAACTGCCCTTGAAGTCTAGGACACAGAGTCTTAATAAATCTTCAAGAGTTTGAATAGTCCTCTCTGATTGTCCGTCCGTTTGAGGATGGTATGCCGAACTGAATCGTAACTTCGTACCCATAGCTTTTTGCAAGCTAACCCAAAATCTTGAAGTAAATCTTGGGTCACGATCCGAAACTATGGATACTGGCATGCCATGCAATTTTACAATCTCATTTACGTACATTTGAGCAAGACTTTCAAGGGAATAAATCTCCCGTATCGGCAAGAAATGAGCAGACTTGGTTAATCTATCAACAATAACCCAAATAGCATTAATGCCTTGAGAAACCGTAGGAAGACCCGTAACGAAATCCATAGTAATGTGTTCCCACTTCCATTTCGGAATCTCAAGTGGTTGCAATGGACCCTTTGGTACTTGATACTCTGCCTTTACACGTTGACAAGTTAAACACGTTGAAATAAACTTTGCAATCTCTCTTTTCATATTGTTCCTCCAAAATGTATGTCGAAGGTCACGATACATTTTGGTACTTCCAGGATGAATTGCAAACGGTGTATTGTGTGCCTCCATCATGATCTTGTACTTCAAATCAGGATCGTTAGGAACACAAAGTCTGGAGTGGACTCGAAGTATTCCTTCTTCATCAATTCTCGCTTCTGGAATGGCACCTTCTTGTACTTTCGTCTTCATATGCATCAGCTCCGGATCGGTGGCTTGAGCAACCTTAACTTTTTCTATTAAAGTTGGCTCTATGCGTATACTTGACATCATTGCACTCATTCCTGCATATGATCTTCTACTCAATGCGTCAGCTACCACGTTCGCTTTTCCAGGATGGTATTGAATAGTGTGGTCGTAATCTTTCAACAACTCGAGCCAACGTCGTTGCCGCATGTTGAGTTCTTTCTGCGTGAAGAAATATTTGAGGCTTTTATGATCTGAATATATCTCCACTTTCTCCCCGTATAGATAGTGCCTCCAGATCTTTAGCGCGAAAACGACTGCTGCCAACTCTAGATCATGAGTAGGATAATTCCTCTCACACTCTTTAAGTTGTCGCGTGGCATAGGCTATGACTTTCCCACGTTGCATGAGAACACATCCTAACCCTTTGCCCGAAGCATCGCTGTAGATAACAAATCCATCCGAACCAGATGGTATTGTTCGGATGGATTTGTTAGAACAGGTGCCGAAATAAATCTCCTCTTAAGCTCTTGAAAACCCTTCTCGCATTCCTTGCTCCATACAAATTTTGTATCCTTCCGAGTTAGCTAAGTTAATGGAGTAGCAATTCGAGAAAACCCTTCCACGAATCTCCGATAATAACCAGCTAAGCCCAAAAAGCTACGTACTTCAGTGACCGACTTCGGTTGCTCCCAACTTTGTATTGCTTCAATCTTCGTCGGGTCAACAGATACTCCATTTTTTGACACCACGTGCCCAAGGAATGCTACTTCCTCAAGCCAGAACTCGCATTTCTTTAACTTAGCATATAACTTGTTTTCACGAAGCCTTTGGAGTACCAGCTTCAAATGGTGCTCATGATCTTCACGGCTTTTGGAATATATGAGGATGTCATCAATAAAGACAACAACGAATTGATCCAAATAATCTTTGAATACTCGGTTCATCATATCCATGAAAGTAGCAGGAGCATTAGTCAATCCAAAAGACATGACTAAGAATTCATAATGCCCATACCGAGTCCTGAAGGCAGTCTTTGGAATATCCTCAGTTCTAATTTTTAGCTGATGATATCCAGAACGAAGATCGATTTTTGAAAAGAATTGTGCTCCTTGCAACTGGTCAAACAAGTCATCAATACGAGGTAGAGGATACCTATTCTTAATGGTGACATGGTTCAATTCCCGATAGTCAATACAAAGTCGCATACTCCCGTCTTTCTTCTTTACGAATAAAACAGGAGCACCCCAAGGAGATGTACTAGGACGAATGAAACCGATGTCCAATAACTCCTGTAGTTGGACTTTTAACTCCTGAAGTTCAATAGGAGCCATTCGATATGGGGTTTTAGAAATGGGCTTTGTACCAGGTTCAAGATCAATAAAGAATTCAACTTCACGTTCTGGGGGTAGACCGGAAAGTTCTTCAGGAAATACGTCAGGAAAGTCAATAACAACAGGAATATTATTCAATTTTGACGTGTCTTTATTCAAATCCATAACATGGGTTAAGAAAGCTTGACATCCGTTTTTCAATAAACGAATAGCTTTATGATTAGATATGACAGTGATTGATTTTAATGGTTTAGTTGCCTGAATTCGAACAACGGGTTGATTAGGAATATGAAAACTAACAACCTGACGAAAACAATCAATTTTGGCATGATGAGTAGTTAACCAATCAATCCCTAAAATCACATCAAAAGCAAGTATCTTTAAAAAGATAAGGTCAACAGGTAAGGTGATGGTGCCAACTTGAATCAAACAAGATTTATAAACAGTGGATGTGATGAAAGTTTCTCCTAACGGAGTTTCCACAGATAAGTCAAAGTCTAATTTCTCCGGAGTCAAGTTTAAACGTTGAGCACAAGCAGGAGAGATAAATGAATGGGTAGCACCGGTATCAAGTAAGGTATAAACTTCGCAAGAATTTATAAATAGCTTACCCGTGATCACCTCGTTTGGGTTCCTCGCATGTTGACCAGTCACAACAAACGCTCTTCCAGGAACCATTGACTTTGGCTTTTCTGGGACAACCTTTTGAGTCACCGTCCCCGCTGAACTAGGTTTCGCTACCGTACAATCTCGAGCGATATGTCCTTCCTTTCCACAATTATAGCATACCTTGAACTGTTGTGGGCAGTTTGGACTGATATGTCCCTCTTTCCCGCACTTATAGCATATAACCGGTGGTCTTTCTCCTCCCTTAGAACCAGTTGCTGCCGGCACTGTCGTCTTCACATGGTCGTTGTTAAATCTCCTTTTTTTAAAATCTCCTCCTGACTCGCTTCTTCTATTTTTATGGCCATGATTACCACCAAAGTGGTTACCATTTTTGTCCGTCTTTTTCTTTCTCCACTGGTTATCGTTATTTTGTTGACTGCTATCTCCGGTATGATCCTGATTGTGGTACCTCGGTTGACCGTACTCGTTATCTCGCTCCAACAATTGAGCCCTGTTAACAACATCTGAATAGAGAGAAAATTTATGAGTGATGAGATATTGTCGTATGCCAGGTTTCAAACCTCTCAGAAACATTCGCGTCATACGTTCCTCATTCTCCACCAAATGAGGTGCAAACCTGGATAACTCTGTAAACTTTGCCTCGTACTGAGACACCGTCATGTTATTTTGTTCTAATCTGATGAAATCCACTTTCTTCATATGACGAACACTTTCAGGAAAGTATTTGTCATTAAATAGTTTCTGAAACGTCTCCCAAGACATGCTGAGTGCGGCTGGATGGGTACGCTTCACAGACTCCCACCAGTAGTCTGCCTCGCCACGGAACATAAAGGTGGCGAATGGAACCTTCTGTTCCTCCGTGCATCCCAAGACATCGAATATCTTGGTAATTTGCTTGACCCATGTCTCCGCCATGATCGGATCTGACTTTCCCTTAAATTCTGGTGGTCCCAACTCTTTGAACTGCTTGGCTGTGATAACCCGTGAATTGTTATCATTTCCTCCTGTATTTTGAACAGGAGTCTCCCTCGTCTGATTTTGCATGAACTGCAAAAAGCTTCTAAACATTGCGTCGTTCATCGTCTGATCAGTGGTGTTGTTCACAGGAGGAACATTGTCAGCCTGTTGCACGTTCTCCTCGTTGGTGAGTACAGGCGTCTCCACGGTCTCATTTCCATTGTTAATATTCTCAGTCGACATTCTCAAATACTGTCATAAAACAAGGGTTAATTAAGGAAATCAATATATCACATAATATCCCTATATACTGACAACCTAACAAATAAGCTTAGGTAGAACACACTAGCGAAGGATTTACTCGTCTCTCCCCTCCTAGTTCTATTCCCCGATCTCCGCCAGAGATCATATCCCTAAGCTCTCATACCAACTGTGACACCCCCAAAATAGGTCCATTCCATCCAACCCATTTTGAGTCGCCAAATATATGGTACAGAAACAACCACAACTTTTACAACCCATAAACTGTGAGTTTGAATACAAACATTGTCATCTAGACAATTTACATACCCAACTATGTTCTCAATACAATTATTGATATATTATTTTACAAAAATGGTGAGGACTACTAAACAACTCTCTCAAGGACCATCAATTCATACCCCGACTCGTACCCGCTATATTCTCGTCTCCTGAGAAGAAAAATGGAACAAAAAGAAAAAGGGTGAGCTCAACTAGCTCAGTAAAGAATATTATGACTAAGATAATATACAACAAATTATCGTTAGTCTTCAACAGGGAAAAATCTGATAGAATACAATAGACAACAAGTTTTAAATCAATATTCGCAGCGGAAAATATTAATTCATAGAAGAGTTACGTAGAGGATGAAATCTACTAATGTCTATGAATTTAACAGTCCATCAACAGTATTTTTTTATCCCTGTAACATCAATCAATGCACATCTTGAATCATATATTCATCCTTGCACTACAGGCCAAGGATATTCATCTGTTGGTCATGTTCATCTAAACACCTGTTCATCTTTGCAGTACGGGCCAAAGATATTCATCAGAAATCATTCATCTTTGCACTACAGGCCAAAGATATTCAATAATAACATCCTTTAAGACTGAAGATGATAAAAAAATATTTTTAAAGAAGCGAATCCAGTGAAACAAAATGACAAGGATTAAGGATTAAGGATTCGTACTTTGTTTTATCCATGTCCAAAAATACCTCAAAAATAATCATAGTGGTGTAAAATTCAAGAATGATCAAAACATGGATACAATCAAAGCTAGTATCCACAATAGATATTTTGGACGAAAAGAAAAAAAATAATTTTTCTGTGAATAGTGCCGTATTCGTGAATAGTACCGTATACGTGAATAGTACCGTATACGTGAATAGTAACTCCGGCACAAAAAGTTCCAAATTTGATAAAAAAAGTTCACCAATATTCCGGCATAATGATATTGAAGAAAAAATATCATTTGAGAAGAAAATAACATCCCTTGCCTCAAAATAACCGTACTTCTCACTGAATTTCGGTATAGTGCTGACAGAAACTCGCACCGTATAGCAACACTCAAAGTATACTCACAAGAATACGCTCGATAATATAGAGAGAGAAAAAGAGAAAACTTTGTTTCTGGTGTGATTTTCAATTCTAACTTAGCCCTCTATTTATAGGAAAATGTTAGAACGCCAAAGGAGACTAAATTAATATAATATTAATATTTACAAAACATTCAAGCCAACCACCAAGGAATCTGATTTTAGCCATCAAACACATGTTAAAGATGCCCACCAACCTTTGAAAAACGTTTTTGTTAAAAATAATAATTAAAACTTCCAAAAATCAATTATTTCGGAACTCCGGAACTTCAATAATTCACAATAAATAGCCCTTTTGTCAGAAAATTCGAATCTCGCAACTTTTTATAGGAATTTCAATTCTCTACAACTTTGCAGAAGAAAATTTTTCCAAATTCCAAACAGAAATTATTCAAAATCCACAAACGAGCGATTTTACAGTCTATAATCAATTTTCGGTCAAGAATTGTGTCCACCGACACACAAAACATATGTTAAACATTTAATGCCACAAAAATACTCTTCCTCCTCAAATACTCATATATCCCACATTCATTGTAAAAATATCACCGTTAATATATTATTAAAATAATATATTTAAATGAATTATTTTATCAGAAAAAGATAAAATATTAATTTTCAACAATTGTCATATTAAAAATTTTCTCCATCTATATTCACATAAAATAAATATTTTCTTTATCATAATAATCAATAATTAATTATTAAAAATAATATTACAGAATCACAGTACTGACAACCAGGCCGTTCCCAGGATAGAGGAGGCTTTCCAATAAGGATTTCTCCTTACTGGCGCGCAATTAGATGACCAAACCTCTCCTTGACAGAACTTTCTAGACATTGCCAATAATGTTATCTGATAATATTATTCAAATAATATGAATTATTGATCTGATAATGGAAAATACTGTGCAATGACAATTATTGAAACAATAATAATATAAATATCAACGCAGCAATTATTGAATCAATAAAGTAATGAACAGTAACTCATGTAGCAATTATTGAGTAGTGCCTTCTTACGTAAGGATCAATAATTCAAAATACTGTGCAATACCGTGTGCTACTGTGCAACAACGCGTATTACTGTATTTTAACCACGGGGTATTCCAACAGTGTAAACGTTAACAACTACGCCGTTATTTTTAAACAACTTATATTTGTCGTTTTCTTCCTCCAATCGCTTTCCGTTATGGGGCCCACACATGGCTGCGCCGTCGTACGAATATTCCCCGACAGTACGAATATTCCACGACCAAACGAATATTCCCCGACAACAATGAATATTTTATAACCACTTGCTTATTTTGAAATATTTGCGTATTTTGCCCATAACTATCCTCATTAATCAAATCAACTCTTACTATTCAAAATAATAATTAAAGGAAATTAAATTTCATTTATTAATTATTTGGGGTCTTACATAAGGGATGTTATTTTCTTCTAAAATGATATTATTTCTTCAATATCATTATGTTAAAATATTGGTTGGAACTTTTTATTAAATTTAGAACTTTTTCATGTCGGAGTTACTATTCATGAGTTACTATTCATGAGTTACTATTCACAAGTTACTATTCACGAGTACTATTCACGAAGCGTGATGATGTTTTTTGTGAAATTTCTATCTTTTGGTGTCGGAGTTACTATTCACGTATACGGCACTATTCACGAATACGACACTAATCACCAAAAAAATGAAATTTCTTCTTTTTGTCCAAAATATCTATTCTGGATACTAGCTTTGATTGTATCCATGTTTTGATCATTCTTGAATTTTACTTCAGTATGAATATTTATGAAGTATTTTTGAACTCAGATTGTTTAAAGTACGAATCGTTAATACTTGTTATTTTGTTTCACTGGATTCGTTTCCTTTAAAATATTTTTCATCATCCTCAATCCTAAATGATGGTGTTACTGAATATCTTTGGCCTGTAGTACAAAGATGGTTGATTTTAGTATGAATATCTTTGGCCCGTAGTGCAAAGATGAACAGGTGTTGAGATGAACATGATCGACTGATGAATATCTTTGGCATGTAGTGCAAAGCTGAATATTTGATTTGATTTGAGATATATATTGATTGATGTTACAGGGATAAAATATTGATGATGGACTTTTAAATTCATAGATGTTAGTAGATTTCATTATCTACTTAACTCCTCTAATGAATTATTGTTTCCGCTGCAGTTGTTGATCTAAAACTTGTTGTCTATTGTATTCTATCAGATTTTTCCCTGTTAAAGACTAAGGATAATTTGTTGTACATTATCTTAGTCATAATATTCTTTACTGGACTAGTTGAGCTCACCCTTTTTATTGTTGTTCTATTTTTCTTCTCAGGAGACGAGAATGTAGCGAGTACGAGTCGGGGGATGTAATAATGGTTCTAGAGAGAGTGTTTAGTAGTCTTCACCATTTTTGTAAAATAATGTATCAATAATTATGATGGGGATTTATTTGTATGTGGATATTGTCTAGATGGCAATATCTGTATTTAAACTCACAGTTTGTATGTTGTAATAATGAAGTTGTAGTTATTTATGTACCATGTAATTGACGACTCAGAATGGGTTGGATGGAATGGACCTATTTTTGGGGCGTCACAATGGAGCATTTCAGAGTTTTTGTGAAAAGAAATTTAGGAAGACGAAGAGTGTGTGAGATTTTTGCAGAAAACAAAAAAGTCTGCATATAAGGGTATTTTAGTATTTTTATCACACATATTGGTATCTGTGTGGAACTCTAGAACAACAGATAATTTGGGACGGAGGGAGTAGCATTTGTTTTAAGCTTGTTGGAAATTTCAAACATGTAGTCAATTAGTTATTAAATGCAAAGTTATTTAATATACATTTATAACATATATATACATTAAATGTGTTTGTGTCAACGACCAGATTATTTGCGACTAGTATCAACGATCGCATATGATCGCTGATACCCATCTGCGACCATATGCGGTCGTTGATAAGCCTTTTTGTTGTAGTGTTAACCAATTGAAAATTAAGGACTAGCCATAAATCGGTTACCAAATTCCTGTCGAAGATTCATGACAGTAAAGTGATTTATGCATGTTTGTTATGATTAGTTTTTAACCAACTCATTGAGTTCTCACTTTTATAGTGTACACATATTACCTCCATTTATTTAATTAACTGTTGGTTTTTGAAACATATTAAAATTTTGTGACTAAATAATTTATATTGCTATATAAATTGATCTGTTATCAAGTATATGTTGTTGCAAATCAATTGTAATATTTGTTTCTACTTCAAAATAAGCCCCTAATTTTTTTTAAAAAAATAGACTCTTGAAAAACACTTGAATAGAATTTTGTGTTCAAAAACTCTTGAAAAACACTTTGAGTCGGAGGTTATCCTGTTACCGATTTATAGTCTCGAATAGATTTTGAATAGAATTAAAGGAGGAATAAAGAGAGAAAGAAGATAGAGCGTGGAAAATATTTAATTCATCTTGAGCTTTGACTTTGCTTTTGCTGGTACATTCTACTATTAATACAAAGGTAAAGGGGCATAAAAGACTATTTCCAATATTCCTACCATTAAGTGATGTTTGATTGCATTTTAATGCATATTAACAGTTCACTTCTTAATGCCTATTAAGAACCCATATATTTGTATTAAGAGGTTATCTCATGAATAGTTAAGATATATATAAATATGAGTCTAAACTATTCAGAGGATCTCTCTTAATACAAAAATGTAGACTGTTAAGATGCATTAAGATGCAATATACATCCTTTTTATTAATAATAAGGTAAATGACATAAAAGACTTTCTAATATTTCTACCACCTACCCTATTAAAATTCATAACATTAACCGATTGACACCTTTGAGCCAAAGGTTATCCTGTGCACATCCAAAGGATAGTAACTGTTTGACTGTTGTCAATATATCGATCCGAAATGATCCTTCAATATATGTGTACATATTTATTTCATTTATATACTAGTTCTTCTACCAAATGAAAAATCCTTAATATTAACCTCAAGTTGTGGAAGTGGAGCCACTTGTGATGACTTTGGCTCTTGAGCCTCTAAATGAAGTTCAATGTGGGCAAGTTCAACTTGGTGCTGGTGGTTATAAGATGTTGATGGCGAATCCTCGGTTTCTGAATTATTATAGTTGGATCTCCTAGGGGATGTTTGGTAGCTTTCCAAATCGCTCTTGTGATGGCGCAAGAGATGGACCGGAGACATGGCATGGGATGGTGTCCCCGGTCTGCTCGACATCGGTGTGACGACAAGGCCGGAGGAGGATTGTTTTCTTAGTTTGATGTTTTTTCTCGCCGTCCGGTGCCAATTTCGTAGAGCCGTGGACTACACTTTCGTTGAATATGGTTGGTTTCAATGTTGAACCCATCTGTTCATATATGGCATAACACAAATTTTAAAATATTTCATTAGGCATTTATTTTTTTAAAAAAAAATCTTACTCGGGTTCCAAAAATAATAGGTTTTGAAAAGGGTCAAATGTACGCATGCAGTGTTACATTTTATTACTAAGAATTTAATTGATTAAAAAATCGAAAGCATATTAGTTAGTTAAATGAGATGTTCCAGAGATTATGGATTCTTACTTGTGTTACTAGGGCATAAAGAGGGAGAGCGACATAGCTGCATAGAATCTGAATGAGAACCCTGGTCAAATCACCGGCCACCATTGGTTTGTTAGTAACTTAATTTATGCATGGCAAATTAAGTGTGCATGCAATTTTAATTTAGTAGTAACATTTTGATTTATTAATTTTAAGATGCCGAAATTGACACCGGTAAAAGTAATGTATGTTTGTACGTAGGGATTCCAATAAGATTAACCTAGTTTAAAAATAAGAATTTATATATGGAATTTAATTAATTGTATGTCATCCTTAACCAAAATTAAATCTAATATTAATTAAGTTGATGAAAATGGACTCACCCCATTGAGACGTCGATTATAATATCCTCCGTATCTCTGTGGAAACAAGATTTCAAGCCAAACTCATACTGCAAAAGTAAAGGATCCTATAGAAATTAATAACATATATATATATAGGGTCAGGATCAGGTAAGGGCTCCCTTACTTTGTTAAAATGCGGACTTTTTTTTTTGGATTTTTTTTTGTTTTTTTTTAAAACAACTAAAAAAAAATATTTAATATTTTATGGAACTGAAATTTTTTCATAATACAGTGTTTTGGATGTGATTTGGTACGTATAACAAAAATATGTATGTAGAGTCTGGGCAGACTGTACCACCACTTTTTGGTATAGGTATTCAAAACACGCCCAAAACATTATATTATGGAAAAATTTCAGTTCCATAAAATATTAAATATTTTTTTTTAGTTGTTTTAAAAAAAAAAAACCAAAAAAAATCAAAAAAAAAAAAGTTCGCATTTTAACAAAGTAAGGGAGCCCTTACCTGATCCTGTCTGTATATATATATATATATATATATATATATATATATATATAGAACAATAAAAAATATTAAGAATTTGTCAAATACTCTCCGTGTACGTCCAAAAGTTTAATCCCCATTTGACTCTTGAATTTATTTTACGTACATTAAGGTTTAGTATAGGATATACTCATATATACTCTCTAGGGCGAAATTAGGATTTGATTTTGGGGATCAAGAATTTTTAAGATATTCACTCATTAGTGTGAACCGTGCTAGAGCTCTTAAACACTGTGGAAGGTGAACCACATTAGACTAGTACATATATTCACTCATTATTATGAACCGTGCTAGATATTCACTCATTAGTATGAACCGTGCTAGAGCTCTTAAACACTTAGAAAGCCTAGTAGATTAGTACAGAGGTAATATATCTAATGAGACACACAAAAGCATGTAAAGTAAGATTTTTTAAGATCTTAAAGTTCAACTTCACACCAGAAATCAGTAAATGGTTACTGATTCTTATGTTATCCTGTATCATGCTATCTTGTCACAACTCTAGCTAATCAACTACCTACCGACAACAAAGGTGGTCTTTGAACATCATATTGAGACAATGATAGAATCAATTCATCAGCCCCAAATTATTACAACTGATATCTTTTTATTTTGATTGCTCAATAATTTTTAACACATTTTTATAAAATTATAATAAAAATGCAGTTTCACAATTTTTAACAAACCTTAACCTAGTTTTTAACACTGAAAACCTCAGCTCTAAAATTGGTTTCTTTCAGAGAAAGATAGATTTACCTCGGTGGCTCTTGGGCTTAGATTTTATTTTTGTCAATACAATATTCACTAGGTTTCCCTGACTGGCTAACTGGGTTAGTACATTATCGTGAATATTAGGTAATGATGAAATAGAATATACGCAAGTATCCAATTTAATCCAACAAGTATCACTGTCCAAAAGGATAAACAATATAACCACAAATGTTAAGCTAATCCATATATACAGCTTAGAAATAGTCAGACATCAAAACCCTAACCATTGCAAACTGATTTATAAAAATATGTATGTATGTGTGTGGATGACTAACCGAGATCGGAAGTATCTGAGGGAAGAATATTAGAGCCTTGGAGGTGGAAGGTGATTTGGAAAATAATGAGGGCATGTGTTTGATGGCGCTGCCGAAAATCAGGCGATAGGCGGAGGCCGGATCTAATTTACCGTGAAATAATAGAGGGAGAAATAGAGAGACTGAAAGAAACGAGCGTGTATTGAAAATAATATAGTAGTTATTGGGCCAGACCTTGAATAATAAAATATATTATTGAACAAGTGGGCCTAAAAAATTGTTCATATCACTTAGTAACAAAAAAAATTCAGATCTTGGGGGGGGGCCATGGCCCCCTGCAGCCCTGAGCCAGTTTCGTCCCTGTCTCTACGTCACATAATATATATATATATATATATATATATATATATACACGGTTCGGATCAAGTGCATACCACTTATCTTACTCACCCGTGCTCACCCCTTTAGCAACCGGTGTCCTATATGTTGTCCGTCGCTAAAAATATAGACGACGGTTGTATGACCGAAATCGTCGCCGGGTCCGTCGCTAAAAGGGGTAAGCACGGGTGAGTAAGATAAGGGGTATGCACTTGATCCTTGTTCTATATATATATGACGTTTTAGATAAAACCTTTTACCATACTTATCTCATCCTTTCTCTTCATCGATAATATTTTCCCATGAGAATTAATTTTAAAAAGATTGTGACAAAAAATGATTACCATTTAAAACGACATATATTATGGGACGGAGGGAGACGGTAAAAAAAAGAGAAGAAAAGAAGACAAATTTTACAAAACAGTTAGAAAAAAATAAAAACTAAACAAGACTTTATCTAAACAGTTAAATAAAAATTATAAAAGTTAAACAAGACTTTATTTTACGTATATTAAGGTTTAACCGAGACATAGTAGTACTGGTACACATAATTAAGACATTAAGCTGCATTAAATAAATATTGAATAATCAGGCAGCTTGCTTACCCAAGACCAGGCAAAGAAGGCCAACTGAAAAGCATTCTGCATTTATTGACCCAAGCAAATATAAGAATATTAGTTAGTCTAATTAAGCAAAGAATAGTCTATATATATATATATATATATATATATATATATATATAGAGAGAGAGAGAGAGAGAGAGCAAGAATCAAGTGCATACCACTTATCTTATTCACCCGTGCTCATTCCCCTTTAGCGACGGATCCGGAGACGATTCCGGTCATACAACCGTCGTCTATACTTTTAGCGACGGACAACATATAACCTCGCTAAAAGTATAGACGACGGTTGTATAACCGAATCGTCGTCGGGTCTGTCGCAAAAAGGGAGTGAACACGGGTGAGTAAGATAAGGGGTATGCACTTAATCCGAACCGTATATATATATATATAGGAAAATTAATCAGAATTTTTTTTAGAAAGTAAACCTGAAAGAGAACAAAGTTGATGAGAAAGAGAAGGAAACGCGGACGGTTGAACCAGAAGAGGTCATCACCAAGCTCAACAAGGGGTACCCCCTTCACCACTTGGCTTCTCTCTCCAATTCTTAGCCCCATTTTTGTAATTATCACTTGTAGCTTGGTCCCTACCAATAGGATTATCTGCCAAATATATATTTAAGCAATAATAAATTTAATTCATCCTCAATTTTTTGTATGCAGTCATAACATAAGAGAGTAATTAAGTTTTGACTTTAATTTCTTAATTCATTGATTATATTTAAATCTCAAAGTTTATTTTGATTGGACTGATCTCATTTTGGGAACTGATGGTGCATAAAGAAGTGTACAGCAGTACTAGCTAAGCTACTCACAACTAATGGAATGAATGGTAGCCATAGATGGGAATACCAGCCTGTCAGAAATAATAACGAACTTTTAGTCAATGAATTCTTATAAATAATACTAGGTGATATATATATATATATATATATATATATAGGGTCCGGATCTTAAGCTCACCCCTTATCTAACTTACTCGAGCTCACCCCTCCTTTAGTGATGGACCCAACAACGATTCGGTCATACAATTGTCATCTATACTTTTAGCGACGCTATATGTTATCCGTCGCTAAAAGTATAGACGACGATTGTATGACCGAACAGTCGTCGGATCCATCGCTAAAGAGGAGTGAGCTAAAGTGAATTGGATAAGAAGTGCTTAAGATTCGGACTCTCTATATATATATATGGTTAGTAAGTAATAACTCACCATCGGTATTAAAGAGTAGAAATATTACAGCGAATAACCAAATTAGTGGACTGAGAAAAATCAGAAAATGGGTGTTAGTTTAATGGAATTAAAATAAAAATACCCCACAAAAGAAAGAAAAACATCAAATACCTACATAAATTGAGTACCAGATAAAACTGAAATAATAAGAAAAATAAGGAATTTAAGCACTAACCTGATTCCCACCACAACCTTGAAATCCTCCTGTAATGATCTATTTATATATTTTTGAAAATTAAACCTTGTGTGGGTATGAGGTGCCAAATGTGTCTGAAAAAATTACAAGTCAAAAGTTAGAAGAACTTGTATAAAATTTTACACCGGACAACTAATTAAGACCTGAAGATTCAATATATAACTTGAGATTACCGATTAATTTTGAGTTGTATATTTCATTATGGTATCAGAGCAAACACCATTTAATATGGTGTTCAAATAAATTTTATATACAAATTTCTAAGATTTGATAAATTTTCAAACTAATTTTTAAAAAGTCAATATTATATTATATTTTGAGATGAATAAAATATTTATTTCTTTTTGTTTACACAAATGACTAGCTCCAACAAAAAGAAAAGTATAAAGTTTAATTTTTGAAAACTTAAACAAATCATATTAATTTTAAATTTGAAATTGTTTATAATTAACTTTAAAATTTCAATATTAATTTTATATTATAGAAAGATAAAAGAGTTAATACAATTTAGTAGGTAATTTTTTGGTAATTAATTACCATTATAAATCCATGTCTCAAGGTCAAGTAATCAACTTTTGGCACCGATCTTACAAATTGCCTGAAGAAACACACCTGAAACCAAAACCAAAATCAAATTAAGTTTATTTTAATTATAAAAAATGCCAACTTAATACATAAAAATAACCCTGATATGTTACACACTATTTATCATAGAAGAAAAAATCAAGTCCTCAATTTCTTCTCTCCCACTCTAGAAGGAACAAAATAAAATAACATAAATAATATCCAATTTGGAGTGAATTAGTAGTTTATTGGAAAAATCAACTAAACTAATAAGTCAAGGAATAATTCCTTCAGACTGGATCATATCTGGCAGCCGGTAACGGTCTTAGTTACTTACGCGCCTATATATATATATATATATATATATATATATATATATAGAGAGAGAGAGAGAGAGAGAGAGAGTCCGGATCAGGTCCAGACTCCCGGATTTTAACAAAATTCGGACTTTTTTTTTTTTTACTTTTTTTTTTGAAACAACTAAAAAAAAAATTATGAAATTGGAATTTTTACATTATACAGTGTTTTGGGCGTGATTTGGATGCCTATAACAAAATATGTCTGTACAGTCTGGGCAGATTGTACATACATTGGTTGGTGTAGGTATTAAAAACACACCCAAAACACTGTATTATTGAAAAATTTCAGTTCCATAAATTTTTTTTTTTTAGTTGTTCTACAAAAAAAAAAAAAAAAAATTGGGTCCGAATTTTCTCCCGTCCGGGAGGTCCGGACCTGATCCATTTCATATATATATATATATATATATATATATATATATATATATATATAAAGGATCAAGTGCATACCCCTTATCTTACTTATCCATGTTTACCCTCTTTAGGCGACGATTTCGGTCATACAACCGTCGTCTATACTTTTAGCGACGCTATATATTGTCCGTCGCTAAAAGTATAGACGACGATTGTATGACCGAAACCATCGCCTAAAGGTGGGTAAGCACGGGTGAGTAAAATAAGGGGTATGCACTTGATCCGGACCGTATATATATATATATATATATATATATATATATGGGGTTCCATCCACAGCAATCCGTTGTTGGTAGCAACCCATTTTTGGCTAGTCGCTACAGCCTGTACCGGCCCTTATGCAATTTTTTTTTATAAATCGCTACAACCTGTAGCGGCTGGCCAAAAATAGGTTGCTCCCAACAACCGGTTGCTGTGGATGAAATCCCTATATATATATATATATATATATATATATATATATATATATATATATATATATATATATATATATATAATTCGACCCTTTTCAGTTTAGTTGTTGGACTTTTACAAGTCATTCCATTTAATATCGTTTTTGGCCTTTTCTTTTTGATCAGTTCTATGGTGTTACCGGGCATAATATATATAATCCGTTTCTTCAACGAATTGGAAGAAATAAATTAAGAACGAACCGATTATAGACGATTTTTTCTGTCGTACAGAAAGTCGATTTTTTATACTATAAAGACGGAAAAAATCGTCGCTATAGTCGTTCTTAGTTTATTCCTTCTAATTCGCTTGAGAGAGCTAAGCTATATAGAGAGAGATTCAGAATTCGAACTGCCAGAATAAAGCAATAAAAAAATCGTATAGTCGTTCTAGTTCGCTTCAAATTTATTGGAGAGAGCTGAGCTATATATTGAGAGAAAGATTCAGAATTTGAACTGCCAGAATAAAGAGACCGGGTCAAAAAAGTAACCAGTTCCATATTATGTCCTATTCTCGTTGACAACAAAATCCTCGATATAAGAAATTAATGATACACGTGATTTAGTTGTGTGGAATTTGCCATACAAAGATCAGTAATGTCAAATTAATGATCTGTCACTTTAATTAATGATTGATTTTTTAAAAGTATAAATTAATGGTATAGTGATCAGGAGATTATCTCTTGGTGGCAAACTGGCAATTAATGAATATAGGTGATTCTCTAGTTAAATTATTTAAATTAACAAAAGAAGAAGCATAATAGGATATTTCAATGCTCTTGTACAGTTGTACGTTTTATAATATTCCAATTTCATAAAATTGTCCGTAACTTATTTTGGGTGTGCTCAAGAATGAGTTACATTTTTTATCTTAAAAAAGTTATAATTGTATAACAAAGATCATAAAGATATTGGGAAATGTAGCTCTCTACTCTGATAATACAAATATAACTCATTAATTCCTAGCTATATGTTACGAACAATATCATATACATAATCCAGATATTATTGGTAATGTCATACTTTTAGTAGTATTATTGGTTGCGGGAATATATTAGCTAGTAAGTTTATTGATAAAAGGATTAAGTAATATTAGGGATAGACTTTCTTAGGAGTCGATATATATAATTTAACTATCTAAGAGCATTTTGCTGCTTGTGCTTCTTGCAGGTTAAAAATGTACGTGATATATATATAGTCCATATTTTAAGCTCAGCCCTTATCTAGCTCACATTACTCACCCTTCCTTCAGCAACGGATCGGGCGACGATTCGGTCCGTCGCTATATGTAGAACCGTCGTCCTAACTTTTAGCGACGGATATCATATAACGACGGAAAATATATAGCGATGGACCAAACATATAACGACGGATCAAATTGTTGCCCGGTCCGTCGTTAAAGGAGGTTGAGCAAGGTGAGCTAGATAAGGGGTGAGCTTAAGATCCCGGCCGATATATATATAAGAGAGAGAGAAGGGAGAGAGAGTGGAGAGAGGAGAAAGGAGGGAGGGAGAGAGAGAGAGAGTACTTACTATCCAAAGAAGTACCGCAGAGTGGCTCCAGAAGTGCATATGTCTTCTGCCAAAGGACGTCTCCCTTGTAAACCTAAATCTCTCTGGATCTGTATGTAGTTAATCCATTACATGCATGCGCGAATTAATATTATGAGCCAATAATTACGTCACTAGGAGTATTGTATTTGCACATATAATTTATTCATGCATGCATGCACATACGTTTTTTGAGGAACTAATATATATGTATAGTGATCATCATTCATCGTAGTTTATCTGTAACGGGGTTAGATATTTAGATGATCCATCTGTTTGGTACCTAAAAATCAATAGAATCATGCAGACGTAATTAACTATAGTATTCATGTAGCTAACTACATATGATGTGTGTTCATGTGACTGCATGCATGTAGTGTACATATGTGTTTTCAGTTAGCAATCAGCCTGGATTGTTAGCTAGTATATACTCTTGTTTCAAAAAAAGAGTTTTATTTGATTTTTTTTCTTGATCAATTTATGAAATTTTAAAATTTAAAATTATTGTGAGTAATTTAATCTTAATTGATGCAAAGTATACTATTTAAGAAGTATTACTAAGTAGAAGTTGTTATTTTAAAATTTAAATAAATTCAAATTACAATTTGAAAGTTAATAATTTATAATTTAATTAAGAACAAGAACAAATGAAATACATTTTGTGGAAATGAAAGAGTATAATTTAAGTACATACATACCGTGTGAGAATTGGTACTCAGCTGTTCTTGTTTCTCTTTCCCATGCCTTCCACTTTTTCATCTAAACCATAGGTCCATAACAACAAAGAATTGCATCATCTATATATATATAAACATTATTACATATATAGAGAGAGAAATTAAGAAAATACAAATATCGTTTGTTACTCCCTCCGTTCTTTAATAAAAGTCGTTTTAGAGAAATATTTTTGTTCCTTAATATAAGTCGTTTGAGAATTTCGAGTAAGCATTAATTGTTTAGTTTCCAATATTACTTCAAGTATTAAATGTAACTTTGGTTCTATTACTATTTGTTGTCCAATAAATAACAATCTCTTATTCCAATACAAGAGCAATATAAAAATTGATTAATTAATATTATATACTCCCTCTGTCCCAAATTAACTGCTCAATTTTGACCTTTTTAAGTCAAATTGACTTTTTTTAAAATTATTAATTAAGCATATATAAATATATTTCTAATATTATAAAAATTTGGATTAGTAATAAATTGTATATACTTTCTTTTGGTTATAATCTCTTCACCTATATTTTAACAAAAATAGTAAAAATATTATTTTAAAAAATGGTCAATTTGACTTTAAAAAGTCAAAACTGAGCAATTAATTTGGGACGGAGGGAGTAATTATTACTTTAATATTTGTGCACAATCCTAAAACCACTTGTATTAAGGAAGGGATGAAGTATATAATTACCTTGAATCTCCCAAAAGCCATTGTGAGAATACTGTAAAGTACGTGGAAAAGAGCCAAAACAAAAATGAATATGTGGAGTTGATGTATACCATCCGAAGACATAAATGTCACCTTTCCCTGCCAAATATTAATTTACACCATATATAATTACTCCAATACCTATATAAATGAGCCTCAAAATGAAAATCTAAAATTTGAATATTTAATTATATAACTAACAAATTATGGCAAGATAAAAAGAAAAAAAAACAACTAAAACTAGTCATGCCTTGGCTGCACATTTGTCGGTCTCGGGTCCGGCCAGAATGCGACGAAAAGTTACACCGGTATCTGACATGGACAGAAGTTTCCGACGATGTTCTTCTTCAGATGTATTATCATTATTATTTGGTTTCTCGTCTTCCTTCTTGTTGCATGGATGCCAAGAATCTCCAAGTTTCTTGGATATACAAATATCTGAAATTGGGTCCTGTCCGACAGTGAGTAGCAAGGATATGAATCCCAGCAACATAAGCTCTTAAATAATTCACCCATGCACCACACAAAAGAAAATTAAAATAATAAGTACACAATGATTAATTATTTCAAAAAATAATAATTAAATTTTAGTCTAAATAAAAAAAATGTTATATACATGGATGTACCAGATTTAATCTTTTCGAGCGATTCAAATAAAGCTCTCTTTTGTTTTCTCTTCAACCACTGGAAATAAAAATGTTAAACGAATATATAGAGAAAATTAACTAAAATGAGAAAAATTAGGTAGTAAAATGGATCAAATCTTCACCATAAAATGTATTCAAACTGCAAATATTAATTGAATATTGGAAAAATGAATGTTGAAATAGTACATACTTTTCCAATGAGGTGGATGATGTATTCGATGACGATAGAAACTGCAACAAGAACAAAACAAACTACAGCAACAGCCCATGTTGGTGTTTCTTCCAAAGATCTTCCTTCACTACCTCCAGCCATAAATATTTTTAGATTTTCACCGTCGTCCAAACAACACCTATATATATATTTGTCGATATATATATATAGATAGAACTCTATCGATCAGACTTGTGAGTTGTGATCAGATAGAAAGTAGTAGAAGTGATGAATCTATATTTGTTGATATATATATATATATATATATATATATATATATATATGTATATGTATGTAGGAGTGTTTGGAGGGAGAAGGGTAGAAGTTAAAAAAAAGGTAATGAAACTGTTAGTATTTAAAGAAGGGAGGAAAATTGGAGGAGTGACTTAGGGTTGACGTCTGGGCCAACGCGTAAAATAATTGAATATTATAGCCTTTGACTAATTAATCAAACTGTTAATGTGAATCATGTATATGCTACTTCTATGTTAATGTATGTGATGATAATTGAAATGACCTCCCGGCCGACCAAGCCAAATGAAATGATTATCGGGAGTGACATGAAATTTATTTTTAGATAAATTAATTAATTAGTTAATAAAATATTGATACGCAGATGAAATTTATATATGTTATTATTTTATTGATCAATTAATTAATTTATTAAAAAATAAATTTTATGTTAACCGGATCTTGATTATTCACTACTTACACTTTTTTTAAATTATGATTTTCTTTTTTAAAAAAATTATACGGTAGGAGTATATATAATATTTGATAAAAGTAAATTTCCGTTTTACAAAAAAATCATTCGATAATTTTCTTTTAAAGGAGGAATCTAATTCGTTTGATAGTAATATAAAATCTCACATTTTTCTTTAGTTTTCATTATTATATATGCTTTCATAAATTAAATATGTAATAAATTGAGATTAAACACGAAATAAATATATATCTTTATAATGTTTAAATATGGGGGTCGTTGTGGAACAAATAAACTGTGTAATACTTCTATTCCGTAAAAAGAGTACAATTTATAAAATGGTAGCAGAGGGAGTAACAATTTGTGACAGAGTGCATTGAAAAATATGACCGTTTAGTTTAATAATGATGGTATGATTGAAATTGAGATTATAAATTTGAGTATATTTTTATTATTTGTGAGATCCCCAAATTTTATGAATAAAGATTTAAATTTTTTTAAAATATTTATTTTAATATTATGGAGTAAATTTGATATAATGTTATAGTTGTAGGGTAATATTTATTATTTTTGCAAAGTACGCAAGTTGTTATATAATATTCGATTGGTCGGAGAATATTCGTACGACAGCACAATCATTGGTGGACCCCACAACAGAATTATTGTCGGATTGAGAAAACGACAAAAATATTTTTATAAAAATAACGGCGGAAGTTTTACCGTTAAAACTGTTGAACTACTTGGTAGTAAAAGTATAGTAATACGCGTGGTTGCATAGTAGCACACGGTATTGATTATTGATGCTTACGTGAGAAGTCACTCGATTTTGTTCAATTATTGCTACAGTAATTGTTGCATAGTATCTCACGTTATTTGATTCAATTATTGTCGATATTAAATCAATAATTGAGATTACAGTGTTATTAATATTATTATTTGCAATATTAACGATGTCTAGAAGTTCTGCAAAATGAGAGGTTTGGTCACCTAATTGCGTGCCAATAGGGAGAAATCCTTATTGGAAAGTTCCCTTTTTCCTTGGAACGACATGATCGATTAATATTGTGAATTATAATAATGATGATAAATGTTGTTAAATATATTGATATGTCTTTTTATGAAGTCACAGAAGTTTATATATATATATATTAAATAAATTTTATTTTATTAGTATTATTAATGTAATAAAACAGAAAAACTTTTTATATAAAACAGAATACTTTTATAAAGTTATTTATTTTATTAGACTATAAATAGAGTATAATATATTCTATTATGTATAGTGTTTTACATAGTAAAATCTTTTTATATAAAACAGAATACTTTTATAAAGTTATTAGTTTTATTAGACAATAATTAGAATATATTATATTTTATTATGCATAGTATTTGTATAGTGCCTGCATAGTATTATGCATAGTAAAATCTTTTTATGTAAAACAGAATACTTTTATAAAGTTATTTATTTTATTAGACAATAATTAGAATATATTATATTTTATTATGCATAGTATTTGCGTAGTGTCTGCATAGTATTTGCATAGTAAAATCTTTTTATATAAAATAGAATACTTATATAAAGTTATTTATTTTATTAGACTATAAATAGAATATATTTTATTTTATTTAAAAGATTTTGTTTTATTAGAATATTTTATTAATACTGCATAGTAAATCAATATGGACCGTCCGTTTAAAAGTAAATCAATCTGGACCGTTCATGAATTAGTTACTATTCAGTTCATTCTCATATATATAGAAGCTCATTTCTTCATTATTTCTTATGAATTCACTGAAACTCTAGAGAGAGAAACTATAGAGAGAAAGAAGAAAAGTATTTTGCTACTGCACTACTCATATATCCAGTTTATTCTAAGGTAAGGGATATTATTTGTTGTAATCGTAAGGGGTATTATTTCTTTCGTATTCATGAAGAGAACTTCTGTTATTCCATTCTTTATTATTCTGTTGGAATAACCTATATACGCGAGCTACCCTATACTTGGTAAAATTCTTCTGTTATTCTATTCTTTATCATTATGTTGGAATAACATGTCTATGCGAAGTTTCGCATACATGGTGAAATTCTTCTGTTATTTCATTCTTTATTATTCTGTTGGAGCATCCTGTCTGTGCGTTTACGCATGACCTGGATCCGTTATTTATTATTCTGTTAGAATATCCAGTCGATGCGTATTACGCCTGACCTGGTTCCATTAATTATTATTCTGTTGGAATAACCTGTCTGTGCGGTCTATCGCATGCCTGATGATTTCTGTTCTTATTTCATTCTTTATTATTCTGTTGGAATATCTTGTCGGTTCGAATTTCGCCTGACCTGGTTCCGTTATTTAATATTCTGTTGGAATAACCTGTCTGTGCGGTCTATCGCATGTCTGGTGATTTCTTTTGTTATTTCATTCTTTATTATACTCAGTTGGTTAAAGTTTTGGCTTTTATATTCCATGAAATTAGTGGAATATCTTTGATATTTGCGCTTCATCCAGTATCTTTTCATGAAAATATTCTTCTGAGCATTCTTGAATTTTACTCTACAAAGAAGTGTCATGTTGACAATTTAGACGTTATTAGTTCCTGGATAAATTAATTCTTGAACTTGTTTTATTGAATTCTTATATCATTGTCATCATCCTCATGTTTATATTATATTGAAAGTCATCTGTGGCCTGTAGTGCATAGATGGACTTGGTATGATTTTGACCATGGATTAATCGGTATAATCATGACCGTAATGTTACAAATGATGTGGTAAAAGTCCTCATTGGCCCGTAGTGCATTGATGGACAGTTGTTGGCATGATCATGACCATTGATGAATACACGAATATCCTTGGCCCGTAGTGCATGGATAATTTGTGGTTGTGATACTAATGAATATCATTGACCGTAGTGCAGGGATGATGTGGATTATTTATTAAGCTGAGTTTCAACAATAAAAGTGATGAAAAACCTTTTAAATCATAAAAGATAGTAGATTTTATTCTCTACTTGACTCTTTTAATGGATTGCTTATTCCGCTGCAGTTAAACTTGATGTTTGTTATATTTTATCAGTTTAACATTGTTGAAGACAAATGATAATTTATTCTACATTATCTTAGTCATAATATTTTTTACTGGGCTAGTTGAGCTCACCCCTATCTTTTACTGTTCTCTTCAGGAAATGAGAACGTAGCCGGGACTAGTTAGGGAACAGAGTGACGGTCCAGATGATAGTATTAGTAGTCCTCTCTATTCTGTTAAATAGTGTGACAATAAATGTAATGAAGACTCCTTTGAGTGTGGATATTGTCTAGATGATAATATTATTATTAAAACTCTCAATTTATGTTTTATCGTATTTTACATGACAACTGTATTATTAAGTTGTATTTGTATTTTGTACCATGTATTTGGCAACTCAAGATGGGTGATGTATACCTGTTTTGGGGGCGACACAGTTGGTATCAAAGCTTAGGGATATGATCTCCGGCTGATGTAACGCCCCCAAAATAGGTATACATCACCCATCTTGAGTCGCCATATATATGATACAAAATTCAAATATAACTTAATAATACAGCTGTCGTGTAAAATACGACAAAACATAAATTGAGAGTTTTTAATAAGAATATTGTCATCTAGACAATATCCACACTCAAAAGAGTCCTCATTACATTTATTGTCACACTATTTAACAGAATAGTGAGGACTACTAATACTATCATCTGGACCGTCACTCCGTTCCCCGACTAGTCCCGGCTATGTTCTCATTTTCTGAAGAGAACAGTGAAAGAAAGGGTGAGCTCAACTAACCCAGTAAGAAATATTATGACTAAGATAATGCAGAATAAATTATCTTTAGCCTTCAATAGTGTTAAACCGATACAATATAACAAATATCAAGTTTAACTGCTGCGGAACAAGCAATCCATTAAAAGAGTCAAGTAGAGAATAAAATCTACTATCTTCTATGTTTTAAAAGGTTTTTCATCATTTTTATCGCTAAGACTCAGCTTAATAAATAATCCACATCATCCCTGCACTACGACCAAGGATATTCATTTGTATCACAACCACAAATTATCCATGCACTACGGGCTAAGTATATTCGTGTATTCATCAATGGTCATGATCATTCCAACAACTGTCCATCAATGCACCATGGGCCAATAAATACTTTTACCACATCATTTGTAACATTACGGTCATGATTATACCGATTAATCCCTAGTCATAATCATACCAAGTCCATCTATGCACTACAGGCCACAGATGACTTTCAATATAAAATAAACATGAGGATGATGACAATGATATAAGAATTCAATAAAACAAGTTCAAGAATTAATTTATCCAGGAACTAATAACGTCTAAATTTTCAACATGATACTTCTTTGTGGAGTAAAATTCAAGAATGCTCAGAAGGATATTTCCATGAAAAGATATTGGATGAAGCGCAAATATCCAGGATATTCCGTTAATTTCAAGGAATATAGAAGCCAAAGCTTTAATCAACTGTGTATAATAGAATATATGAAACTGCAAATGAATTTTCGCCCGCTATGCTGTAATCCACGTAACCAGATCATTTCCATAATTTAATAAGAAATGAATACAAAGGATCATTCACCGTGCATGTGGTAATCCGCACAGGCAGGTTATTCTAACAGAATAATAAAGAATGAAATAACAGAAGGATTCACCATGTATGCGATAGATCGCACAAACAGGTTATTCTGAACAGAATAATAAATAATGGAACCAGGTCATGCGTAAACGTACATACAGGATATTTCGACAAAATAATAAAGAATGGAACCAGGTCAGGCGAAATTTGCACAGACAGGATATTCCAACAGAATAATAAAGAATGGAATAACAACAGAAATCACCATGCATGCGATAGACCGCACGGACATGTTATTCCAATAGAATAATAAATAATGGAATAACAGAAGAATTTCACCATGTATGCGGTACTTCGCATAGACAGGTTATTCCAACATAATAATAAAGAATGGAATAACAACCCTTACGAGTATTGAAAGAAAATAACTCTCTTCATGAATACGAAAGAATAATACCACTTACGAGTACAACAAATAATATCTCATACCATAGCATGTGACTTGATTCTGCTTTCTGTGAAATTGATCAACTTAAACAATGCTTGCATTCCTTATCTACACTTGGAGTAACATTACACTCAATAAAAATAATCACAATATTATACTCACAATATTGAAGTAAAAGAATTATATATTTTTAGTGTAGTGATGGTGTGTGTTTAGTTGCTCAACCGGGCAACCTATTTATACTGAAAATTGAGGAAATAATTAGCACACACACTTTGACAAAATAAACAAATGAGGTATATAATAATGGTTGTGACGCCCCCAAAATTGGTATACATCACCTATTCTGAGTCGTCCAAATACATGGTACATAATACAAATACAATCTTTAATATACAACAAGAGAGCTGTGAGTTTTAATATAAATACTGTCTTCTAGACAATATCTACTCTCAGAATAAGTCCTCATTACATTTATTGTCACACTATTTAACAGAATAGTGAGGACTACTAATACTATCATCTGGACCGTCACTCCGTTCCCTGACTAACCCCGGCTACGTTCTCATTTCCGTAAAAGAAGAGTATTCCGACTGGTAGGGTGAGGATATTCTTTAAGAAAACTTGCACTACGCTCAAATCTTCTTAAAACTCTAAAGAAATACGTTCATGATTATAGAAGAGAATTCTCTGAATTTATGGTGTGTTTTTAATTATAACTAAGCATCCTATTTATAGGAGAATTGAAGGGGTACTGTTTAAGAAAAAAATCACGAATGAATAATTCACGCAGTCATAGACAGAAAAACAAATCTTCAAACGTCTAATTTTTCAAAGTATTAATATAATAATCAAATAAAATAAATATATATATATATATATATATATATATATATATATAAATTATCACATGTTCTTTGAAAAAGAATACCAGGTGCATTTATTGCAACCTCTTTTGACAACTTTTGTCAAAACTATATATATATATATATATATATATATATATATATATATATATATATATATATATAATTAATAAATAATATCACACCTTCCGTGCACTACCATAATTTATCCCCACCATTCCCCCACTATTTTCGATTCATGCCATATATATATATATATAAATATATATATATATATATATATATATATATATTACACCCACTACCCACATTACAAACTTTTATATATAAATTCCCTCAACATTTTTAACAACATTTATTATCAATATTATAATTCACAATATTAATCGACTAGGTCGTTCCCAGGAAAGAGGAGGCTTTTCAATAAGGATTTTTCCCTATTGGCGCGCAATTAGGTGACCAAACCTCTCCTTGGCAGAACTTCTAGACATCGTTAATATTACAATTTATAATATTAATAACTCTATCATTTCAATTATTGATTTAATAATATATAAAATATCGACAATAATTGAATCAAATAACGTGAGATACTATGCAACAATTACTGTGGAAATAATTAAACAAAATTGAGTGACTTCTCACGTAAGCATCAATAATTAATACCGTGTGCTACTATGCAACCACACGTGTTACTGTACTTTTACTACAGAGTAGTTCAACAGTATTAACGGTAAAACTTTCACCGTTAATTTCATAAAAATATTTTTGTCTTTTTCTCAATCAGATAATAATTCTGTTGTGGGGTCCACTAATGATTGCGCCATTGTACGAATATTCCCCGACCAATCGAATATAATATAACAACTTGCGTACTTTACAATATTTATAAATATTACTCACAACTATAATATTATATCAAATTCATTTCATAATATTCAAAAATGGTATTTATAGAAAAATCATCTTTATTCATAAAAGCTGGGGTCTTACAATGGTAATGGAATTTATGGTCTCACGGAGAAAATTAAACAAACTTGTACACGCTTTAATAATATTTGTTCAATAATAGAGTTGTGGTCCATACTACTTTAAGAAAAGTAGAGTGTCGGCAAGTCCAGCCAAAATTACTTTTGTAAAAAAATAATAATTGAACAAACATCTGTATATCATACGTATTTTTAATCAACACCTTTTATTCATCAATTATTTACACATCTTCAATCTTTCAACAATTATTCATAATTATTAACATAGACACATAATACTGCTAACTGGGTTAATTATATCATATCAAATAATATGAGTCACTGTGCAATAACTACTATGACAATTATTGATTGAAAAACTTAGTAAGAATCAATAATATGAATCAATGTGCAATAACTACTGTGATAATTATTGAATGAAATACATAGTGACTTCTTACGTAAGAATCAAATCAATACATTACTATAAACAATTTAAATTCTATTAAAACTAGGGATCAACACTAAATCATATTTATCTCGAGTAACATATAAACCAACTAACAATTAATTATTTAATCAAGTTGTCTTTATTTATCGCATAAAATCATTATTCATATTCCAAAACTTTAGAAGTAAATAATAAAACTTGAGAAATATACAACCTCATATATGAAAATCCATTATTCAGATATTATCACCATTTTTACTTTAACAAAAATATTATTTTTGTTTTTATCATAATTCATTCATTACTAGTGGGTTTACATCCCGACACCTCATGAGCTTACTAACACTTCTAAAATATTTAAAAATATGATTATGAATTTTCCAAATAATTTTCATAATTTTCAGATTATCTAACAATTTTCAATAATTATTTTTATTTATAAAAACTATCATTTAATAGCTTCTAAATAGAAATACTAACCCCGCATACTTTTATATCATTAAAACATCATCAATATTAATCTTACATTATTATAATATTTTTCAGCAAAATTCATAATTTTTCACCATTCATAGAATTTTCTATGAATTTCCTCTATTTTTAAACTAACCATAAATAGCTTAAAAATATAATAAATATTTTTGTTATTCAAAAATTTTCCAAAACTATCCAAAAATTATAAAACAATATTATACCATTTTTCACCAAGTTTCATAATTTTTCATCATTCATAGAATTTTCTATGAATTTCTTCTATTTTCAAACTAACTATAAATAGTTTAAAAATGCAATAATTACTTCTGCTTTTCAATAATACATCAAAATTTTACAGAAATTCTAAGATGGTATTATAAGCATTCTGTAAAAATATTTCAACCCAAATAATTTTTTTGATAAATTAATTATAAACTCCAATATTCAGAAATTTCAATAATTCACAATAATTAACACTTCTATCAGAAAAATTACAGATCTTATGTCCTTCCATGTAAAATTTAATTCTTTACAATTTTGTAGAAAAAAGTTTTCCCAAATTCTGACTCTAACATAGAGATATATTCTTACCGAAAAATTCTGCTTGAAAATTTCTGAACCAGCCACCTCACAAAATTCATAACAAATCATAAATTAATCTTTAACGGTTCAAAATTTGTGAACATGTACTCAACTTATATATTCATAACATATCCGAAAATCACAATGATCCAACGGTCGGATTAAAAATTATAATTCACGCAATAGAGCTCAAGAACACTGATTTTTCGGAACTATGAGTCCTTCGGACCAGTTTCACTCAAAAAGTCACCACGAAAATCCACAAAGAATTTTTGGGTGATTCAAATTTCTACGGTTAGCTTACTTCCATGGATTTATTTTGATATATGGCTCATCTCCTAACTCATTATACACAAAGAGTTGTGGATTTTACAAAATCAAGTAGTAAACTAATTCTTATGAAAATTTCCAGATTTTGTTTTTTACTTGATTTCTTGATTTCCCTAATTTGATTCTTGTTTACACAAGTTTAAATCATCTAAATCAAGTATAAATAAAATCTCCTCATATAAAATTCATGAAACCTTAAATATAAAGATAAATCAAAGGTTTAAAACATACCTTTTTCTTGATTTCTTGATTTCTTCTTTCTTTTCTTATTTTCTTCATCTTCTCCGTCATCTCTATCTCTCTCTATTCTCTATTCTCTTTTTTTGCTGAAGTTTCCGTATCTGAAGAATGGATGTGGGAGAGATTATATTCATTCCTTTTTCTTCCTCCCTTGTTATTTCTTCCTTGTCTTTTTCTTCCTCCCTCTTTTTTCCCTTTTCATCGTCATTTTCCTTCCTTTCCTAATCCTTGTCCCCCACTTTGTCTCTCCCCTCAATTCCCTCTCTTATTCTTCTAATCCTCCCGTGACTAACAAATGGGTGGGAATAATAATATAATTTGTGTCCCCCTCCCGTGATATTCATTCAATTAGTCGCCCAAATGGCGAAAAAATATTTATTTCATTTCCTCTTTATTTGCTCATTTATCCGATTAATGTTTGTTTAACCATTTATCAATTTAACATTTTAAAATTTTAAAATAATCATCATAAATTAAAATAAAGTTTTATTTTATAAAAGTCGGGGTTTTATAGCTGAGATGTGAGATAAGAACTAGGAGGGGAGAGACGGGGAATTCCTTCGTTAGTATGACCTACCTAAGTTTATTTGGTATTTAATTGGTCGGTCAGAGTATAAGGATAATATGTGATATGTTAATTAACCTTATTTTATGATAGTGTTTGAAAATGGCATTTGAAAATGTTGTGATAAGCAATGGAGCAAAATAATATGATCGTATCGCAGTATGAGGCTAAGTTTGCGGAGTTATCCCGGTTTGCATCCCATTTGGTCGATAATGAGGAGCGAATGATGCGAATGTTTTTAAGAGGTTTGAAACCCGATATACGTCAATACCTCATTTCTCATAAACTTTGTTTATATTCAGATGTTGTGAATAAGGCTCAGTTATTGGAGCGCGATAATGAGTTTGCACAACCAAAAGGTAACGAACAACAACACGATAATAATCGTACCGGTGGCAATGGCCACCAAAACAATGATGACCATCGTGGGGGAAATTATCATGCCAAGAATGGTAACCACTTCGGTGGTAATCATGGCTAAGATAATAGAAGTAGAAATTTCAAGAAAAGAAGGTTATTTAGCTCGATTTTGTCGTATAGTGAAGTCAAGTCTAGCTGGGACAGTGTTCACCAAAGGCGGATACAGACAAAACAAAGTCGGTGGTTTCAAGAAGAGCGGTTTTCGTGACTTCTCAAAAAGCGAGTAACCCGAACGAAGTTAGCACGGGTTAGTTAATTATAATTTTTTGCGAACTCTATACCTTACTAGATAGTGGTTCTACCCATTCTTTTATATGACACCCCCAAAATAGGTCCAATCCATCCAACCTATTCCGAGTCGCCAAATATATGGTACAAAAAACAACAACAACTTTATTACTACAATTGTCGTGCAAAATACAGCAACACATATACTGTGAGTTTTAATACCAACTGTGACTCATGTCCCAACTATGGACAACACCTCACATTTATACATTACATAAAGGTACAGTCAATAACTGTTTTAGAAATTAAAATCTTTGGGAAGTGTTCAAGGAAACCTTCGTACATAGGAGACCATGAATCTAAGTTATGATAGATATCATATGTCCAGAGAATTATCCTTGGTTGATCCAATAGACCCTAAAGAAAAATGAGAAGATTACTATCATGTTCCTTCCAATGGTGAGTCTTCTCTTGACATATAATTATCTCCACCGTCTGCAATTGAACGTTATGTTTCAACCAAACTCGAAGATCGTATAGATAGTGTTCGTATATATACTTAGCAAGTGGATGTGGACAACCATGTCTTATGATAACTCGTAGGTCATTAATCAAAACTTTATCCAACTGAGTATAATAAAGAATGGAATAACAAAAGAAATCACCAATCATGCGGCAGACCGTACAGGCAGGTTATTCCAACAGAATAATAAAAACAGATCCAGGTCCAGCGTAAAACGCACAGACAGGATATTCCAACAGAATAATAAAGACGGAACCAGGTCCGACGTAAAATGCACAGACAGGATATTCCAACAGAATAATAAAGACGGAACCAGGTCATGCGTAAAGCACATACAGGATGTTCCAACAGAATAATAAAGACGGAACCAGGCCCGGCGTAAAACGCACAGACATGATATTCCAATAGAATAATAAATAATGGAATAACAGAAGAATTTCACCAAGTATGCGGTACTTCGCATAGACAGGTTATTCTAACATAATAATAAAGAATGGAATAATAGAAGTTCTCTTCATGAAGATGAAAGAAAGAAATAATACCCCTTACCTCAGAAGAAACTGGATACTGGAATAGTGAGGTAGCATGCTTCTCTTCTTCTATAGATTTTTTCTCTACAATTTCTCTCTATAATAATTGCTCTTTAGCTTTAGTAAATTGGTGAGAAATGATGGAAGAATGAGCTTCTATTTATAGAAAAATATAGTTTCAATAATTGCACGTTTTGGGGCTCGAAAAATTATAGTACAATGCCTTCAACTTTTCCTTTATTTTTAATTTAGTCATGCAAGTATTATCAAACTTGCACCACCTCTCCTAATAGTAAATAATGTGATTAAATAGTAAATCATGTGAATAGATAGTTCTAGACATGTGAAAATACGAATTACAGTAAAGTACCTCCATCTATACCTCCATTTTTAACTTAGTCATGCAAGTATTATCAATCTTGCACCAACCCCTAATAGTAACAAGATTGTGAAACAATAGTATACACATGTGATCAAATAGTTATAATCACGAGAAATAATAGCAATTAATTGCTCATTTATTTGGTTAAATACCCGATTGGTCAATATAACCTCCAGACATCAATTTTTATCGAAATAAATATCGATTTTCACTAACACAAATAATTCCAACACAATGAAACTATTTTTATCAACAATATAAATTTTGAAATTTTGAAGTTTGACTTTTTCCAAAAAAGTCAACTATTGACTTTTTGACCAAAAAGTTAATCCCGAAAAATTTTGTGTTTATAGACTATTTTTACTAATTTCATCGTTCCGGACTCAAATATCACGTCTGCGTCTCCAAATTTAACTCCGAACACAACTTCAATTTTAATAGCATTCATCATTAATATTATAACTCACAATATTTATCAACCAGGTCGTTCCCAGAAAAGAAGGGCTTTCCAATAAGGATTTCTCCCTATTAGCGCGCAATTAGGTGACCAACCCTCTCATTGACAGAACTTCTAGACATTGTAAATATTGCAATTTAATAATATGAATAACTTTTTTGTCTCAATTATTGATTTAATAAAATAACATATTATGCAGATGATACTGTGACTATAATCGAATCAATAATATGAGAGATATGATGCAGCAATTACTGTAGCAATAATTGGGTATAACTCAGTGACTTCTCACGTAAGCATCAATAATCAATACTGTGTGCTACTATGAAACCACACGTATTACTGTACTTTTACTACCGAGTAGTTCAACAGTATTAATGGTAAAATCTCCGCCGTTATTTTCATAAAATATTTTTGTCGTTTTCTAACTACGACAGTACTTCCGTTGTGGGGTCGACCAATGATTATGTCGCCGTACGAATATTTCCCGACATAAAGAATATTTCCCGGTCAAACGAATATTATATAACAACTTGCGTACTTTGCAGAATTTATAAATACTACCCACAACTATAACATTACATCAAATTCATTCCATAATATTCAAAAATGATAATTATAAAAAAATCATCTTTATTCATAAAAGTTGGGGTCTTACAACCTCCCCTTCTTATGAAATTTTGCCCTCGAAATTAGGGTACGTACCTGGTATGTCGAATAGGTGAAGATATCTTGACTTCGTCTCAGATTCTAACTCCCAGGTTATTTCTTCCACATCGTGCTTTCTCCACAAAACTTTGACTTGAGGTATAACCTTGGAGCATAGAATATGATCCTTCTTATCCAAGATTTTAACAGGAACCTCTTCATACATTAAATCTTCCGCTATTTCGTCTGGTTCTAACTCAATAATGTGGTTCGGGTCTTTCACATATTTACGTAACATAGATATATGAAAAACATTATGAACACGAGACATACTTGGCGGTAAAGCGAGTCTATAAGCCACAGTTCCTACTCGTTAGAGGATTAAAAATGGGCCAATGAATCAAGGATTGAGCTTTTCTCTCTTTCCAAATCTCGTAACTCCTTTCCACGGAGCAACATGTAACAACACATTATCTCCAATATCGAATTCCACGTCCTTTCGATGAAGATCGGCATAACTCTTTTGTCGATCTTGTGAGGTTTTTATACGTTGTCGGATTGTTTGAATCTTTTCCGTAGTCATACGTACCAAATTCGGTCCCAACAATGTTACTTCACCCACCTCATCCTAACATACTGGAGAACGACACTTTCTTCCATATAACGCCTCGAATGGAGCCATGCCAATACTTGCTTGATAACTATTGTTGTAGGAAAACTCCACAAATGGTAAGAACTTGTCCCAACTTCTCTTGAAGTCAAGGACATAGAGTCTTAATAAATCTTCAAGAGTTTGAATAGTCCTCTCTGATTGTCCGTCCATCTGAGGATGATATGCCGAACTAAATCATAAATCTGTGTCCACAACCTTTTGCAAACTAACCCAAAATCTTGAAGTGAATCTTGGATCTCGAACAAAAACTATGGATACTGGCATACCATGCAATATTACAATCTCGTTTATATACATACTAGCAAGACATTCAAGTGAATAAGTTTCTCGTGTCGGTAAGAAATGAGTAGACTTGGTCAATCTATCAACAATGACCCAAATCGCATTTATGCCTTGAGAAACCTTGGGAAGACCAGTAACGAAATCCATGGTAATGTGCTCCCATTTCCATTCTGGAATTTCAAGTGGTTGTAATAGACCTTTTGGCACTTGATGTTCCGCCTTGACTCATTGACAAGTTAGACACCTTGAGATAAACCCCGCTATCTCTCTCTCCATATTTCTCCACCAAAATGTATGTCGAAGATCACGATACATTTTGGTACTCCCAGGATGGATTGCAAACGATGTGTTGTGCGCCTCTATCATGATTTTATACTTCAATTCATAATCGTTAAGAACACAAAGTCTGGAGTTGACTCGAAGTATTCCTTCTTAATCGATTCTTGCTTCTGGAATAACACCTTCTTGCACTTTCTTCCTCATTCGCATCAGCTCCAGGTCTGTAGCTTGAGCAACTTTAACCTTATCGATTAAAGTCGGTTCTACTCGTATATTCGTCATCATCACGTGGGTCCCTGGAGTCTTTATCTCTATCTCCATCCTTTACAAGTTATACAAAATGGGCCTTTGCGTTGACAATATCGCACTCGTACCCGCATATGATCTTCTACTTAATGCGTCAACTACCACGTTCGCTTTTCCAGGATGGTATTGGATGGTATGATCATAATCTTTCAACAGTTCAAGCCAACGTCGCTGTCGCATGTAGAGTTCCTTTTGAGTGAAGAAATATTTGAGGTTTTTATGATCCGTAAAGATCTCCACTTTTTCCTCATACAAATAATGCCTCCAAATCTTTAGTGCAAAAACGACTGCTGCCAACTCTAGATCATGAGTAGGATAATTCCTCTCATATTCTTTGAGTTGTCGTGAGGCATAGGCTATGACTTTCTCATGTTGCATGAGAACACAACCTAACCCTTTGCCCAAAATATCACTGTAGATGACAAATCCCTCCGATCCAGATGGTATTATCAGAACAGGTGATGAAATGAGTCTCCTCTTGAGTTCTTGAAAACTCTTCTCACATTCCTCACTCCAACTGAATTTTTTATCTTTCCGAGTCAGCTGAGTTAATGGAGTAGCGATTCGAGAAAATCCTTCCATAAATCTCCGATAATAACCAGCTAAGCTGAGAAAGCTACGTACTTCGGTCATTGATTTGGGTTGCTCCCAGCTTTGAATAGCTTCAATCTTTGCTGGGTCAACAGATATTCCATGACTTGATACTACGTGCCCAAGGAATGCTATTTCCTCAAGTCAGAACTCGCATTTTTTCAACTTGGCATAAAACTTATATTCACGAAGCTTTTGGAGTATCAACCTCAAGTGTTGCTCATGATCTTCAAGACTTTTGGAATAAATAAGGATGTCATCAATAAAGACGACCACAAAGTGATCTAAATATTCCTTGAATACTCGGTTATCATATCCATGAAGGCAGCAGGAGCATTAGTCAATCCAAAAGACATGACTAGGAATTCATAATGCCCGTACCGAGTTCTGAAAGCCGTCTTTGGAATGTCATCGGTTCAAATCTTCAATTTGTGATAACCGGAACGAAGATCAATCTTTGAAAAGAATTTGGCTCCTTACAACTGGTCAAACAGGTCATCAATACGTGGCAATGGGTACCTATTTTTGATGGTGACATGATTCAACTCCCGATAATCAATACAAAGTCGCATACTCCCATCTTTGTTTTTCACGAATAGAACAGGAGCACCCCATGGTGAAGTACTAGGACTAATAAAGCCAATGTCTAACAATTCCTGTAGTTGGGTCTTTTACTCCTGAAGTTCAATAGGTGCCATTCGATATGGGGCTTTGGAAATAAGTTTTATACCGGGTTCAAGGTCGATACAAAATTCAATTTCACGCTCTGGGGGTAGTCCAGGAAGTTCTTCAGGGAATACGTTAGGAAATTCATTAACAATAGAAATATCTTTCAAAACTGACGTATTTTTGTTTAGATCCGTGACATGAGCTAAGAAAGATTGACATCCGTTTTTCAATAAACGAATAATTTTATGGCTTGAGATGACAGTGATTGATTTAAATGGTTTGGTTGAATGAATTCGCATAATAGGTTGTTTAGGAATATAAAAGCTAACAACCTTACGAAAATAATCAATTTTTGCATGATTAGTAGTTAACCAATCAATCCCTAGAATTACGTCAAATACAAGTATTTTCAATGAAATAAGATCGTCAGGTAATGTGAGGGTACCGATTTGAACTAAACAAGACTTATAAACAGCGGATGTAATGAAGGTTTCTCCCAATGGAGTTTCAACAGATAAGTCAAAGTACAATTTCTCCGGAGTCAAATTTAAACGTTGAGCGCAAGTAGAAGAAATAAAAGAATGGGTAGCACCGATATCAAATAAGGTATAGACTTCGCTAGAGTTTATGATAACCTTACCCGTGATGACCTCGTTCGGGTTCCTTGCTTTCTGGGAGGTCACAACAAACGCTCTCCCTTACACTACTGGCTTTGACTTTTCTGGGACGGCCTTTGGTGCCTCTATCATAGCTGAACTTGTCTTCGGTGAATGACAAAATCAGGCTAGGTGACCTTCTCTTCCATAATTATAACATACTTTGGACGACATCGCGTAGTTTGGACTAATGTGTCCTTCCCCTCCACATTTGAAGCATATAATAGGTGGTCGTTCTCATTCCTTCACAACGGGTGCTGGTGCTGATGTCTTTCTATCATTGTTGAATCTCCTCTTCTTGAAATGTCCATTCTTATTGTTTTAGCCCTGATTACCACCGAAGTAGTTACCATTTCTGGCATGCAGATTCCCTCCACGCTTGTTGTCACCGCTTCGATGACTGCTCTCACTGGTATTATCATTTTGCCGACTGCTCTCTTTTTGTTGCGTTGACTCGTTATCGTGTTCCAATAACTGAGCCCTATTAACAACATCTGAATAAAAACACAGTTTATGAGAGATAAGATATTGACGTATCTCAGGTTTCAAACCTCTTAGAAATATTCGCGTCATTCTCTCATCATTATCAACTAAATGGGACGCAAACCGGGACAGCTCGGTAAACTTCGCTTCGTACTGCGACGCAGGTCATGTTGTTTTGCTCCAGTTTAATGAACTCTACCTCTTTGATGTGAATATACTTTCGGGAAAGTACTTGTCGTTGAACAATTCTTGAAACTTCTCCCAATATATCTTCAGTGCGGCAGGTTGGGTACGCTTTACAGATTTCCACTAGCAATCTGCCTCTGCCCGCAACATGGAGGTGGCGAAGGGAACCTTTTGCTTCTCGGAGCAACCCAAGACATCAAATGTCTTCTTGATCTATTTTATCCACGTCTCCGCCTTAAGTGATTTTGGCTCTCCAAAAAACTCTGGTGGTCCTAGCTCCTTGAACTGTTTGGCGGTGACCGTCCGAGAGTTGCCAGTGTTTCTACCTGCATTTTGGACAGGAGCCGCTCTCGCCTGATGTTTCATGAATTGCATGAAGCCTCGGAACATTCCATCGTTCATCATTTGGTCAATGTTAGTGTTTCCTATGAGTATTATCGCCTTCATGATGCACATTGTCCTGGTTATTGATCTGTAGAGACTCAACGGTCTCTTGTGCTCCATTGATGTTCTCAACATTTTCGGATGTCATTTTCAAATACAGCCACAAAACAAGGGTTAATTAACATATCACATATTATCCCTATACTCTGACCGACCAATTAAATACCAAATAAACTTAGGTAGGTCATACTAGCGAAGGAATTTCCCGTCTCTCCTTTCCTAGTTCTTGTCTCACATCTTAGCCAGGGACCATATCCCTAAACTTTGATACCAACTGTGATGCCACGAAAATAGGTATACATCACCCATCTTGAGTCGCCAAATACATGGTACAAAATTAAAATACAACTTAATAATACAACTATCGTGTAAAATACGACAAAATACAAACTGTGAGTTTTAATACAAATATTGTCTTCTAGACAATATCCACTCTCAGAATAAGACCTCATTATATTTATTATCACACTATTTAACAGAATAGTGTGGAATACTAATACTATAATCTGGTCCATCACTCCATTCCCCGACTCGTCCCAGCTATATTCTCATTTCCTGAAGAGAACAGTGAAAGAAAGGGTGAGCTCAACTAGCCCAGTAAGAAATATTATGACTAAGATAATGCAGAATAAATTATCATTAGTCTACAATAATGTTAAATTGATAAAATACAATAGACATCAAGTTTAACTACAACGGAACAAGTAATCCATTAAAAGAGTCAAGTAGAGAATAAAATCTACTATCTTTTATGATTTAAAAGGTTTTCATCACTTTTATCACTTTTATCACTGAGACTCGGCTTAATAAATAATCCACATCATCGAATCACCCCTGCACTACGGCCAAGGATATTCTTTAGTATCACGACCATAAATTATCCATGCACTACGGGCCAAGGACATTCGCGTATTCATCAATGGTCATGATCATGGCAACAACTGTCCATCAATGCACTACGGGCCTATGAGGACTTTTACCACATCATTTGTAATATTACGGTCATGATTACACCGAATAATCCCTGGTCATAATCATACCAAGTCCATCTATGCACTACAGGCCACGGATGACTTTCAACAAAATATAAACATGAGGATGATGACAATGATATAAGAACTCAATAAAATAAGTTCAAGAATTAATTTATCCAGGAATCAATAACGTCCAAATTGTCAACATGATATTTCTTTGTAGAGTAAAATTCAAGAATGCTCAGAATAATATTTTCATGAAAAGATACTGGATAAAGCGCAAATATCAAGGACATTCCACTAATTTCATGGAATATAGAAGTCAAAACTTTAACCAACTGAGTATAATAAGGAATGGAATAACAAAAGAAATCACCAAGCATGCGGCAGACCACACAGGAAGGTTATTCCAACAGAATAATAAAGACGGAATCAGGTTCGGCGTAAAACGCACAGACAGGATATTCCAACATAATAATAAAGACGGAACCAGATCCGGCGTAAAATGTGACACCCCCAAATCCGGGTACTTCAATTCCACGGGATTTGGTGTTCACTGTACAAATATCATCTATTTATCTACCCATAATAAATGCAAACCATGCAATAGATAGAAATAATAATAAATCTTCCCTTATGGGGTTACAACAACTACATAATAAATACAACCCCAGGTTACTCTAACCTTAAACATCTGTGCGGAATCATAAACAATTAAGTCTTAAACAACATCATTAACTTAAGTCTTTAACAAATACATCATCATATAAAACAACAAGTCTTCATCACTTTTTAACCTTGCCCTTGCCTTTACTAGTAGAAGGTTCGTCAGTTCTTTCGTTCTTAACTGCAATGTTATTATTAAGCAAGAGTGAGCACAAATGCCCACAGGTATAACAATAAAATGACAGTATAATAACATGCGAGTGAATCAAAGACATCTGAATAAAAGATCAACTTTTGAATCAAGAATGAATAACAAGAATCAAAAGATTTCTGAGGGTCATAAGACCTTGAACTATGTCCTAGGTTAACAAGGGTTATACTTGAAACCTTTAACAGTCATAAGACTATGGACCTTTCTTCTCGTACTTAGGGGGATCAGCCCTTAGTACCATACTGTGCACAATATCTTAACACTAACGCATAAGTAAATCCCTTTACAGTATTGTTCATCTCAGTTTGACATTCGAATCGCACTAAAGGAAGTTTGGTTTGGATAATTCAATAAGGGTTCTGAAATTTAGAACGTTCATCAACTAAGGACTAGTTGAATCAATAAAGTTCACTAGTCTAATAAGGTTCAACAATAATGATATTCAATTCGAATAATAATCTCATGAAGTATACAATAGAACAATTATTGTATAACTGAATCATGCTTTGAAAAGATAATAAATCTTTAATATAACATTCGAACTTGAATAATAGTAATGATAATTTACTAGAGGTAAATAATAAACTTGAACAATAATGACAAGTAGGGTTAGGAAACTTGCCTCATGCGTAGGCTAAACGATTACTACTTCCGTTCACCACAAATCCTACACACATACCATATTTATTCACGACATTCATTAGTTACATTTTCACTTAATTATTTAATATAAACTCTACTTTATTTAACAAATCATTACCCTTCTAATTTAATTACATAATTAAATTAGAATATTTTCATTCTCTTACTATTATTACACTCGAATAAATTATTTCATAATAATTTCCATCGAATATTTATTTTACTCCATAAACATCTCAATTAAAATATTTACTTTATTTTATAAATATTTTAATAATAATTTTTATCGAATATTTATTTTATTCAGTAAATATCTCAATTAAAATATTTAATTTATTTTATAAATATTTTAATAATAATTTTCATCAAATATTTATTTTATTCCATAATATCTCAATTAAAATATTTAATTTATTTTATAAATATTTTAATAATAATTTTCATCGAATATTTATTTTATTCCATAAATATCTCAATTAAAATATTTAATTTATTTTATAAATATTTTAATAATAATTTTCATCGAATATTTACTTTTTGTTTTTTATTTATTTATTTATTTTTGACCGTCGGGGCGGGGTAATGTAGTTTAGTAACGCCCGTCGGGGGCGGGGTTACCCAGGCTCATTTTCTGCAGTTTCTGCAGTTCTGCAGTTCGCGAACATAACAAGGCCAAATTAGGCCAAAAATCAATCACAGGTAAAATTATACATGAATATGGCCATAACTTCCAATTAGTTATTTTTACACGAATTTAGACTTACCCAATCATTGTAATTCATATATAATCATTACTTAACCCATCTAGCATGATTTTTAACAAGTTACAACACATAATTTGCAAAATTAACACATTTACTTCCACTGTTCTTGATGTTCTTGAAGGTTTTAAAAATAAAACATGAAAATTGTCACTACGAATTCGTTATAACACCGAATCCGTTTATTTAAATTTTGGTCTCTTCGTATCAACATGCATAACAACATACAAGTGTAAAATTTAGGGATAATACACGATCAATACATAAAATACCACGTATAAGGCCATATGGCCAAAATCCAAACTCTGTAAATTTTGAAATAGCAAGTCATCGTATTATAAAACTTATGATATGGTTTACAAAGTATATATAATTAAATACGATGTGATGTGCCATATCATATACAAAACCCATAATCATTACTCCTATCTCAATTACAGAGGCTTTACAGTATGAATGAAAGTCATTTTCATAAAACTCAAATAACGTAAAAATAGAATTTGGTTTGGAGAAATTACCCAGAGTATAGATTAAGAAGAGGTGATCCAAGATAATCCTTTCACAATTACCTGATGATTACACACTCACAATATCTCTAATTCTCACAAATTTACTCTGATAAATTCTCAATCTCTCTCCCTCTCTGCTCTTCCAGACTTAGAATAATAAAAGAAAAGAAAAGAGAACGTCGTATTATAAGAACTCGACTGACGCGCAATAATGGTCAGTTAACCCAGTCATGGGTAACTGCTAGTAACCCCCACTAAGGCCATGTTTGGCTAACATAATAGATTTCAAAACTCCTTTAATTTAATAAAGCTTTATCATATAGTTTAATTCATGTCACACCCAATTGCACAATAATTCATATATCTTATTTAATATAAATAAAATATAATAACTTCTCATAAATTCATATAGTCATATATTTAATTTTCTCATTAATTAATTATATTAAATTATTAAATCTCTAATTAATAAATAAATTAATTAGAATAACATCATACTTAATTAAATAATTCATTTAATTTAATAAGCTGACATAATTACATACTTGAATAATAAATATTCTCCATATTAATTTAATAAATGTAACACATATAATTAAATTAATCTACCACAATTGCGTCAATTAATTATTTAATTTAATAATTAAATCATCAAAAAATATTTATTTAATTCAATAAATATTAAAATTAATTACAAAATTCTCGTTCGTCACATAAAACGCACAGACAGGATATTCCAACAGAATAATAAAGACGGAACCAGGTCATGCGTAAAGCACAGACAGGATGTTCCAACAGAATAATAAAGACGAAATCAGGTCCGGCGTAAAACGCACAGATAGGATATTCCAATAGAATAATAAATAATGGAATAACAGAAGAATTTCACCAAGTATGTGGTACTTCGCATAGACAGATTATTCTAACATAATAATAAAGAATAGAATAATAGAAGTTCTCTTCATGAAGACGAAAGAAAAAAATAATACCCTTACCTCAGAAGAAACTGGATACTGGAATAGTGAGGTAGCATGCTTCTCTTCTTCTATAGATTTTCTCTCTACAATTTCTCTCTATAATAATTGCTCTATAGCTTTAGTGAATTGGTGAGAAATGTTGGAAGAATGAGCATCTATTTATAGAAAAATATAGTTTTAATAATTGCACGTTTTGGGGCTCGAAAAATTACAGTACAATGCCTCCAACTTTTTCTTTATTTTTAATTTAGTCATGCAAGTATTATCAAACTTGCACCACCTCTCCTAATAGTAAATAATGTGAATCAATAGTTCTAGACATGTGAAAATACGAATTACAGTATAGTACCTCCATCTATACCTCTATTTTTAACTTAGTCATTCAAGTATTATTAATCTTGCACCAACTCCCCTAATAGTAATAAGAATGTGAAATAATAGTATACACATTGTGAACAAATAGTTATAATCATGAGAAATAATAGCAATTAATTTCTCATTTATCTGGTTAAATACCCGATTGGTCAATATAACCTCCAGACATCAATTTTTATCGAAATAAATATCGATTTTCACTAACACAAATAATTCCAACACAATAAAACTATTTTTATCAACAATATAAATTTTGAAATTTTGAAGTTTGACTTTTCCCAAAAAGTCAACTGTTGACTTTTTGACCAAAAATTAATCCCGAAAAATTTTGTGTTTATAGACTATTTTTACTGATTTCATCGTTCCGGACTCAAATATCGCGTCTGCGTCTCCAAATTCAACTCCGAACACAACTTCAATTTTAATAACATTCATCATTAATATTATAACTCACAATATTTATCAACCAAGTCGTTCCCAGGAAAGAGGGGGCTTTCCAATAAGGATTCCTCCCTATTGGCGCGCAATTAGGTGACCAAACCTCTCCTTGACAGAACTTCTAGACATTGTAAATATTTGCAATTTATTAATATGAATAACTTTATCATCTCAATTATTGATTTAATAAAATAACATATTATGCAGATGATACTGTGACAATAATCGAATCAATAATATGAGAAATATGATGCAGCAATTACTGTAGTAATAATTGGGTATAACTCAATGACTTCTCACGTAAGCATCAAAAATCAATATCGTGTGCTACTATGCAACCACGCGTATTACTGTACTTTTACAACCGAGTAGTTCAACAGTATTAACGGTAAAACCTCCGTCGTTATTTTCATAAAATATTATTGTCGTTTTCTAACTACGATAGTACTTCCGTTGTGGGGTCCACCAATGATTATGTCCTTGTACGAATATTCCCCGACATAAAGAATATTCCCCGGTCAAACGAATATTATATAACAACTTGTGTACTTTGCAAAATTTATAAATACTACCCACAACTATAACATTATAACAAATTCATTCCATAATATTCAAAAATGATAATTATAGAAAAATAATCTTTATTCATAAAAGTTGGGGTCTTACAATCAACATACACCTCCATGTTCCTTCCTAGCTGCTTCTGGAAGATAAAGTTCATCATTCTCTGATAAGTGGCCCCAGCATTGTTTAAGTCAAATGTCATCTTCTTGTAAGCATACACCAAACGGTGCGTGATGAAAGCTTTCTTCAAAATATCCATTTTGCACATAAAAATTTGATGATAACCTGAAAAATCATCCATAAATCTTAGTAATGCATACCCCGAAGTCGCATCGATGAGCTGATCAATGTGGGGTAGAGGATAGAAGTCTTTCGGGAAAGCTTTGTTCAGGTCCATGTAGTCGATGCAAACTCGCCATTTTTCATTCTGCTTCTGCACCAGCACTACATTGGCCATCCACCCCGGGTAATCGATCTCAAAGATGAAGTAAGCAGCTATCAGCTTGGCAATCTCTTCGTCAATGATCCATTGTCTTTCAGGTGCGAAGATCCTCCTCTTC
The DNA here is from genome assembly GCA_020205505.1 of Panax japonicus. Lineage (NCBI taxonomy): Eukaryota > Viridiplantae > Streptophyta > Magnoliopsida > Apiales > Araliaceae > Panax > Panax japonicus. The sequence continues at coordinate 62,808,233 of CM035108.1, read as the reverse complement.
TGCCAAACTGGCTTCTTTGAAGGATCTACATCCAACCGGTGCTAGGCAATCTTTCGGCTAACTCCCGGCATATCCTGAGGTTCCCATGCAAAAATATTCGCATAACAGCGGAGTAGTTCCATAAGATTTATCCGGAGAGGTTCTGATAGACCTGAACCTATCTTCATTGTTTTGTCCTTCCTCCCAAAAACCAGCTCAATCTCCTCCGTTTCTCCTGCGGGCATGACCAATGGCTCTGAACTACTTTCGGTGAAGGGCTCGATCTTAATTGCCATGGTCTGTTTCTGCTTGCTGACCCCTACTACAGAGGCAATCACTGTATTCCTATAACATCGTCTGGCCAAATCCAAGTCCCCTGTCACCTCTCCAACTCCATGTGCCATTGGGAACTTGATCTTGAAGTGAGGGATGGATGTCACTGCTTGGAGAGCAGTCAAGGTAGGTCATCCCAGTATGGAGTTGTAGGCCGAATCTATATGCACAACATAAAATTTACATGTTATTTCTACCTGCTGAGGAGTTGTGCAGAAGATTACTGGTAGTTCAATAATTCCTGCCACTTTGACTAGATCGTTGCTGAAGCCATATAAAGGATCCTCCTTCCCCACCTCCATCTTTCGCTCATCAAGATGCATCCTCTGATAAGCATGAGCGTATAGAATATCAACAGAAGACCCATTGTCGATCATCATTCGCTTCATATCTACCGAACCCACTTATGTTGTGATCACCAGTGCTCCTTCATGAGGTTCGATGGGTTCCGAAGGATAATCTGCATCAGTGAAGGATATAACTGTCCCTAGAAATGGTCTATCGATCTTCGGGGGAGCACCCGCCACGGACATGATCGAGTCCAGATATCCTCTCTTCTTCTTCCCCACCAATTTTCCTGTCGTCCCACCGGTTATTGCATTAACGACGTGCCTTGGCGGCTAATTTGGAGCAAGTTGTACAGGTAAAACCGGTTGAACCACTTGAATAGTCCGATCTGCATTCTGTTATTCCTGCTGATGATCCCTCCTGGCCACATACAGAAGTAACAAACCGCTCTGAACCTTCCTCTCTACAAAGTCCTTAAGATTACAGCATTCATTTGTGTCGTGACCTGCAGCTTGATGATAGCCACAATATTTTCGAGCATTGCCATGTCCTGGCTTGAAATTATCATGAGGTGGTTCAAAGAAAGGTTGGTTTCTGATCTGATCCAAGATTATCGACCTGTCCGTGTTCAGTTTGGTATAAACCTTATTCACCTTCTGGGTAGGAGCAGGTGGGCGATTACTTCCCTGTCGCCATGTGTTATTATACTTTTTTGAGCTGCTCTCTGGCCGATAGATAGATATCTATCTGGGCCGTCCAAAGTTTGGGATAAATCTCACCATCCATATATCTAATAAAATACAATCTATCTAATTTTATCTATCTATATCTATTATATCTAATAAAATACAAATAATTTTGAATTTTCTGCTCACTCAATAAATCATCTAGGACGTCCAAAGTTTGGGATAAATCCCATCATCCATCTATCTAATAAAATACAAATGATTTTGAATTTCTCGCTCACTCAATAAATCATTTGGGTAGTCCAAAATTTGGAATAAATCCCAACGTCCATAGTGCCGGAGGCACGGGATTGTTGCTAGTATATATATATCTTACGATTTTATATATTAATTTTTATTATTATAAATTTATATTAATAAATATGAATAATAAAAACTTCTTTTTATTGAAATATGTAAAAAGGTGCGTCGCTCTTATAATATTATCTAATTTTATGTATTGATATATTTTACAATTGTAATTCGACAAAAAAAATTTACAATACCTAATAGAACTCATTGATGAAACAAAATGTGTACTCTCTCTGTTCCTTAGAAATGGGTACGTATATTTAAGAATTAAACTTAGATATACCTTGTGCAAATTTAATAGTAGTTCAAATAAATAAATATATAGTTAAAACTCGAGTGAAAAATTATATTAATGCGTGCATTCAAATATTTGGATAACACTTGCAATCTTATTTTTCATTGACATATATATATTCTCGTCAAATTAATTAGATTATTCTTGTTTTTTGACCATGAAGTTCACGATGCCAATTTTGTAATAGGTTAAGCTTACTAGTGATTTGCTATAGGGTTATAGTCTTGTCAATATTTGTCTATTTTATCCATCATGTAGGAAACCATTTTCTTCACTTTTATACTTACTAGTTGATAACCCGTGCAATGCACGGGTTAGTTTAAATAATAGATTTAATAATTCGTCAGACATTTATGTCAAAAAAAAAAAAACCAAATTATATATGTGCTAACTTGAAAGGACAAAAGTGTTATTTAACTTGTTTTAAAATCACGTAAATTAGTTAATTAACATAAAATAAAGAGATTGACGAATTCCATCAACAACATTCAAAAAACATGCAGTACAATTTAAAACAACAGTCAACACAATATAGCTATAAATTAATAAGTAAAACAATGCATAGTTCAGTAATTAATTTTACACTGCAAATGTCTTTGCCAATCTCCTCTAATTTCTCGAAGAAGCCCACATTTCGAGACACTCATGACGGTAATTCTTCCAAATTTAGTTGACCACAAAATGTATTTAAAAGTATAGAGCATGCCCTTCATGATTGTATAAAAATAACATAATTGACAATTGAAACCCCTCCAAAAGAGAAGAAAACTTCTCTTGAATGTAAAATTTCAACTCACATAAAGCTAATCACATACACACTCAATCATGTTTCATACAAATTAATTATTGACGAATTTGAAGGACACACACACACACACAACTGTTGTACAGACAATAAATTATTTCCAAATTTAAGTTGCTGATATTCTAATGTAAAATAATTAGCTGGAGTAAGTTGCTGCAAAGTAACACAAAACTTATACCAAACATCTGAAGTAGTCTCAATGCACTTATTGGGTGTGTAACCTAAAGCCGAAAGATAGCAAAGTTGTCCTATAATACTTGGCATACTTAATTCAGCATCTACTGGAGCCCCAAAGAAATCAACAAATCTCATATCTTATTCTAATTATTGTGTATAATCTATTGTCCTATCCCCGATGATAGAGAAAATCAATGTACCACAATATCAGGATTGCTTTGCCAAATCTTTTGAGCTACCCATCACAAAAGGAAATATGTTGAACATAATAGAGATAAAATGAATTATCCTCAAGAAATGAACATGCAACCTACCAAGCGACTCAATAAATTGATCTGCACACTCTTTTGTGTACTTCTTAGTCCTTTATTGGGCATCGGATAGCAAAGTCTGTGACATAGTCCCACCAAAGCCATGCCTTTCCGCTTTCATTTGACACTTTGTAGAAGTAAGCCTGTCGTAAATTTTGAACGACGACATCCTTCCCATCATATCCTTTACTGAAGTCCTGGTCTGGATCTGGAGCACAATACCTCCCATGGTTGATACACTGTTATTTGCACTGTTTGCTCAAAATAAAAGCTTTTGGGCAATACCAAGTAATGTAGTGTGGCGTGAACTGTGTGTACCCTTTCTGCTCAAGTATCTGGGCTATACTCCTTTAAAGTTCTTCATTGAAAATTTCAAATAGACACCAAACTTAAAACTGGTTCCTGCCTACCATTTAAAAGCCTCTTACAATAATGAAAATTTTGACATAAACAGGATCAATAAATGTGTGGCTAAAGTCAGACTCGAAAAGGTAGTAGAAGCACCACAACAAATGGCTTTTGAAACCCAATTCATAAACCATAACAAAAATACTTCTTTTGCAGCAAGTCTGAGGTTTGTTAAAACATAAATTTAATAAAAAAAATCTTCATTTTACTACCAGCAAATAATCAGATTGCAACAATTAATTCCGAAAATATGAAACAAAAGAAGAATTCATATAAAAAAGATCACCTATAATTGACAAACTCACTGAATTTGAATGCAAGTGCTAGCTCGAATAGTAACTATGATTTTTTCATAGTCACATGAACCTATAAATACATATAAAATTAAAAAATATTAGGCTTTATTGTTCACAGATGAATAAAGGGAAAATCGCAATAAAATCATGTTAAGCTCTTCAGTCAAGACTTTTATCAAGCACTTACTGAGCTTTTTTTACCTTCATTGACATAAGTTTTCTTCATATTTAGAGGCTAGAAATGAGGAACATTGAACTATAAAGGACAATCAAGACAAATAAAAGCACAAAAAGCAATCATTTGGAAAGAAAAAAAAGAGATAGAAATGGATACTATATGCAAAATATAGAATTTTATAATATATGTGCATAAATAGGGATTTACCTGATAATCGCGAGATCGGACTACGAAAAAGAGTCGAATTCAAATTCGTCCATGGCTTATGTTTCTCTACTTAATTTTTAGGGTAGCAGACCAGTTGCCTTGTAACCAAACATTTTTTTTTCTAAGAGACAAAAAGAAAACAAATTGGGACAAAAACCCAAAATCTATGGCAACAAAATTTACATTAACAATATTCAATATTGTTAAATCAAATATTACATAATCTATTATTATATATTTCAGCAGTAGGTGTTGCAATTATATCTCACCCCAAACCGTTAATTAACATCAGTACTGGCGATTGAATCCATAAACGCAGACTCCTTGCCGTTTTAGGAAGAAAATGGCTAGAAAACCCTAGAGATTGTGGAGAAACCTGCACAGAGGACAAAAATTGAGAAAAATGGAAGATAGAGAAAGAGATATTGGGATGGTAGAAGAAACCCAAAATGTTAAAGCGATATAGATATATAAAGACAGAGAGAATTCTGAGTTAGCTGCACATGGAGAACATAAAAAAATACAGTATACATACATCAATAGCCCATGCAATGCACAGCCTAGTTTGAATAATAAATTTAATAATTTAAAACATTCATGTCAAAAAAGAAAACTTAAAGTACTCAATCTATGCAATTACTTGTATATGTCACAATTTAGAGGGACAAAAGTGTCCTTCAGCCAGTTTAAAAAAAATATAAATTAGTTGATTTATCGTACAATAAATTTAAGAGATTGACGAATTCCACCAACAACATTCAAAAAAATAGTACAATTTAAAACAACAATACAATAGCTATAAAACTAATTTGTAGTGCATAAAACTTTTAAGTGTTGTGTTTTTTTATTTTTTACGAATTCTCCAACTTACCTGTGTACAAATGAGATGGCTACGAAATATAATCACATCTATACGGCTACACTCTCAAGGATAACTCCAATTTAAAGTTACCTCAACTTGTATTTCTAATTCCTTAATCCTTATAAAATAAATACAACCCAAGAAAAATAAAAGGATTGAGCAATTGGATCGAGGAGAAGACTCTCCCATTTCCTTATCACTGAAACAAAAACTCATTGCAAGTAATGTGAAAAACTCATTGCAATTTGGACGTTATTAGTTACTGATATAAGATGCCTCACTGGTAGTAATTTCATAATTCAAACTATTCTGCCATGAGGCTAATTGTTGATCAAGGTAGTATTGGCTGTGGAAGTTTAAAATGTGTATGTATGACCTCTTTATATCATTTCATCAAACAGGTAATGTGCAAGTTTCGTTCAGTGAGAAAAATTGAATCCAATCTTAAAATCAAATAAAACCTCACCTTTTGCTTGGTAAGCTTCAACTTCTCAGCAATTGCTATCTTAAGAGGCCGAAACCCTAACCTCTGATCCCTTGACTTGCTGAGACCAAGATCCTCAATAATTGCAGAAAGAGTATTGGGTAATACAGGGGGGAATAGAAACCCTAAAGTGAGAGAGATATCATCATACACATCCCTCACCAAAAAATACCTAATTCAATCACATAAAACAAAACCCACGCATCACATAAACTGATAAGCATACGACTATTACCGAGGCGGAGAGAAAAAGGGGCTAAACCTTCGTTGAGCAGTGAGAGAGGCAATGACAGTATTGTATTCAGACTCATTGCCGGCGTAATTCCTCTTTGCCAACTCTTCCGCCGACCGGGTAAAATATCGACGGAAAGTGAAAGATGAAGACTAAGAGAAAATGAAAATCAGAAGTGGAGAGTGGAGATGGGTAAATGAAACGAAAGAGTCACCTGACTTACGGAGAAATTAAAAGCGGAAGAGGAAAAGGTAGAGGAGGTGAAAATCAGACCAACTCAATTCCAAACTCGTCAAGTTTAATTGGGTTAACTCACCCAATTATGCAATTTAAAAGATTGATTTGAAATTAATTTGAGGAAGATAGCTTTGTGCTGTATTTATATATAAGGATTGATATATTGACTTATGGAAGAGGAAGAAAATTTGACGGAATCGATTTAGCTGGGAAGGGGAAGGGGAAGAGGAAGAGGAAGGGGAAGAAACTGAAGTTGTGAAGGGAATCGATTTAGCTGGGAAGGGGAAGGGGAAGGAGAAGGGGAAGAAACTGAAGTTATGAAGAGGAGAAGATGAAGAGATTAGACAAACTCGTAAATAACTCAATGAAAGTCAGTGAAATTGACTCCAAATTAAACTGAGTTAACTCAGTAAATTAAGTAGGATTGACTCATCGAATTTTGAAATTGATTATCAAATTGATTCAATTGATTGGTTGTGCTATATATATATATATATATATATATATATATATATATATATATATATATATATATATATATATATTGATTCTAATAATTTTCGTTGCGGTTAAATTAATTTATATAATTAAATTAAGATATATGAGTAATTTGTAGAAGACTCACAACAAAAGTCAACTTTTTTTGTTGCAACTTATATTTTCTTTTCTCCGAGTGGCTTTGCGTTGTACACTTCTACTTAAAATAATCATTTTGCTTTAAAAAAATAAAAATAAAAATAAAAATATTCTGGCAGTTTAAATAAGCAGTTTAGCATATATTACTTAATTTCTTTCTTCTCTATAATTTCTTTTTCTTTTTTTTTAAATTTCCTTTTGCTGCCGTATAAGATTTTAACTCCAAGTAGTCCCAAATCTACCAATTAAAAACCAAATTTGATTCCATTCCTTTGTCTCCTATAGTTCTTTTCAGATTGAAACAAAATTCTGACCTTTAATTTATTATTATTGAAAATTGATCCTAATAATTTGATAGAAATATTTCACTAAGTTCTCATTTTTGTTTAATATTCTAATCATAATAATGGTTTCCGATATCCAAAGGAAAAGATATATATATATATATATTATATCTTCCATTTTAAATGATACGATCATTAATTATTGACTTTTAAAAGTTAAAAATTATGAAATAATGAATATCTTAAGGCATAATACTACTTTTTATATAATTACAATTTTATTCTGATATAAATTAAAATTATAAAAAATTTATGTTAATCATGAATTTGAAAATAACTTAAATTAATTTTAAAAAGTCAATATAATCCACTCTATTTTTTTGAAACGGATGGAGTATTAAAAACTGAAGTAAGCCGCATAATTAATTAACCTCTCCATTTTATAACATTTTTTCAAACTAGATCATGTTCCGCATGGAGGATATGCTAATCAGCAGGGAGAATTTGCTAAACTTGGTAGTAGTTCCAAACTTCCAATTTCCAAAATAGTTATATCACTAATTCCCATGTGACGGCTTTGTATAAGGTTAGAATTTGGAACAATATTGAACACCAAAAAAAATCAATTTAAAAAAAAAAGAAAGAAGAATAAAATCGGTACCCTCACATTACTTGTCGATCTTATTTCATTTAAAATATTTGCATTTGACGTTATTCTTGGGATTGATTGGTTAACCACTCATCATGCAAAAATTAATTGTTTTCGTAAGGTTGTTAGTTTTCATATTCCTAACCAACCTATTATGCGAATTCAAGCAACCAAACCATTAAAATCAATCACTGTCATCTCAAGCCATAAAGCTATTCGTTTATTGAAAAATAGATGTCAAGCTTTCTTAGCTCATGTCATGGATCTAAACAAAAATACGTCAGTTTTGAATGATATTTCTATTGTTAATGAATTTCCTGACGTATTCTCTGAAGAACTTCATGGCCTACCCCTAGAGCGTGAAATCGAATTTTGTATTGACCCCAGTACAAAACCCCATTTCTAAACCCCTTAAATATTTCTTCAACTAAAACAAACGTAACATGCACCAAAGACGTTGGCTCGAGCTGTTGAAGATTACGATCGTTCCATTCAATATCATCGTAGAAGAGCGAACGTGGTAGCTGACGCGTTGAGTAGAAGATCGTATGCGTTTACGAGTGCGATGTTGTTAACACAAAAACCCATTTCGTATAACTTACAAATGATGAAGATAGAGTTAAAGACTCAAGGGACCCACGTAAAGATAACAAATATACGAGTAGAATCGACTTTAATTGATAAAGTTAAAGCCGCTCAAGCTACACACCCAAATCTGATGAATATGAAGAAGAAGGTTCAAGAAGACGTTATCTTAACCATCGATTAAATTGGCCCATTTGAAATCCTCGATCGAGTAGGAACTGTAGCCTATAGACTCACTTTACCGTCAAGTATGTCTCGTGTTCATAACATTTTTCATATATCCATGTTACGTAAATATGTGAAAGACCCGAACCACATTATTAAGTTAGAAGCGGACGAAATATCGGAAGATTTAACGTATGAAGATGTTCATGTTCAAATCTTGGATAAGAAGGAACATATTCTACGCTCCAAGGTTATACCTCAAGTCAAAGTTTTATGGAGGAACCACGATGTTGAGGAAATGACCTGAGAGTTAGAATCTGAAATGAAATTAAGGTATCCTTACCTCTTCGAAATACCAGGTACGTACCCTAATTTTGAGGAAGAAATTTCATAAGAATGAGAGATTGTAAGACCCCAACTTTTATGAATAAAGATGAATTTTCTATAATTATTATTTTTGAATGAATTTGATATAATGTTATAGTTGTGGGTAATATTTAAAAAATTTACAAAGTACGCAAGTAGTTTATAATATTCAATTGGTCGGGAATTTTTGTTTTACATTGGTGGACCCCGCAACGGAATTATTGTCGAATTGAGAAAAAGATAAAAAATATTTTATGAAAATAACGGCGGAAGTTTTACCGTTAACTGTTGAAACACTCAGTGTTAAAAGTTCAGGAATACGCGTGATTGCATAGTAGCACACGGTATTGATTATTGATGCTTACGTGAGAAGTCACTCAGTTTTGTTCAATTATTATTTCGATAATTGTTGCATAGTATCTCACGTTATTTGATTCAATTATTGTCAATATTTTATATATTATTAAATTAATAGTTGAGATAACAAAGTTGTTAATATTATTATTTACATTATTAACGATGTCTAGAAGTTCTGTCAATGAGAGGTTTGGTCACTTAATTGCGCGCCAATAAGGAGAAATCCTTATTGGAAAGCCCCCTCTTTCCTGGGAACGACCTGATCGATTAATAGTGTGAATTATGATAATGATGATGAAGTTTTGTTTTATTAGTATTATTAATGTAATAAAACAAAAAAAAATTTATATAAAACATAATACTTTTATAAAGTTATTCATTTTATTAGGCTAATAGTAAAATCTTTTTATATAAAATAGAATACTTTTATAAAGTTATTTATTTTATTAGACAATAAATAAAATATATTATATTTTATTATGCATAGTGTCTGCATAGTATTTTGCATAGTAAAATCTTTTTATATAAAATAGAATACTTTTATAAAGTTATTCATTTTATTAGATTATAAATAGAATATATTATATTTTATTTAAAAGATTTTGCTTTAAATATGGACCGTCTGATTAAAAGTAAATCAATCTGGACCATTCATGAATTAGTTACTATTCAGTCCATTCTTCTATAAATAGAAGCGCATTCCTTCATTATTTCTTACGAATTCACTGAAACTCTAAAGAGAGAAACTGTAGAGAGAATTCTTGTAATACCCGGTAATAATAATAATAATAATAATAATAATAATAATAATAAATAAAGTAAATAACATTTAAATCTATGTTTTAAATAGAATAATTGGGCTTGTCTTTTATTTGGGTGAATTTTAAAAATAATGTTTGTGGGCTATAACAATAAGTGACAGAAAATATTAATCTTGTAAATTTGGGCTTTAAAACTAATTAAGTTCAATGTTATAAATCCTATTAGGACAATGATGATTAATTATATATATGACTCAAACCTAATTGTATTGGATTCCATCTATTATGAAGTGAAGAGAAAGGGGGCTAGGAGTATAGAAAATAGAAAGAGAAAAATTCTCCCAACCAAGGTAATACCATTATTTTTATTATTGGGTATTTTTTTAGTTATTTTATGATCGGATCTTGCAAGCTTAATTAATTTGATTGTTTATTGTTATAAGTCATGCATGGAGGGAATCTCAATTAAAACTAGTAAATAAATAAAGTATAAATTAGATTAGCTTGTTTGGAACATGTAGTTAAATTTCAAAGTATTGTTCTATATATTATATTGTGGTATCATGTTAGAAATTTTTTATATATTAGAACGGAGTTGGGAATTATGATTAAGTTTGTAATTAATTCAAATTTACTTCAGGATATCAGTTAATGAGTATTTCTTGTGAAACAGAGGTAGAATAAATATAAGTATGTAGTTAGTACAATGGTATTAAAAAGAAAATATATGGAGTGTAATAATAATAATAATAATAAAATGAATTTATCAATGGGTTAAAGATGAAAGAATATTTTTATAAGTGTACTTATATTTATTATTATTTTGTTTAGTTAGTTTGAACGAAAAGGCGACGATTAAAGGCATATTAAATAGATTATGAATTATTTTGGAATTATTGAATTGAATTATATTTAATTTGAGGTGAATATGTTTAGGTTGCGAATGACGTTTCGTATTTGATATCGTTGACATTTGAGTGTAAGATTTGGTGGAGTGTGCTATAAATGGGTTGGAAGTATCAGGTACGGATTCCGTACTCTTTCAGCGATACTCTTGTTAAATTTGATTTGTTCGTTTGTTTATTTATTTCGAATTATGTTATGATTTCACATAATTGTTTCATGTGAAATAAATATATTAGTTTCATTTTGGAGTTGATACACATGACTCATATTTGTACTCTTTGAATTAGGATATCATGTTTAGTATTTATTTTTGATAATTGTAGAGCGGTACATGTTGCTACCTTCTTTTTGAAACCTTGTGAACATAATTTGATTTGGTTCAACATGTACATATAGAACCCTTTTGTTGGTATTATGTCGCATGTGTTGTGACATGGTATTTTTATTAGAATATACCGTAGGGTATACATGAGCTATAACCACCTGTGGGGGTACCACAGGCATGTCGTCTTGGCACGAGAGGCATGACACTCTCCGTGGCGGTGTGATTAGTCCACGGCGTCTCCGTTTTGGGCTCCGGAGTAAGTGGGCCATTTGGTGTTTTGTTGTGGGAGGCGTATGGGTTAACCCTAGTTTTCTGTTCTGCGGATTGGTGATGTTGTGCCAAACACACCTATCCGATTTGCATACATTGGATTCGCGGTCCAATGTGTGATTTGCCTGTGTGGCATTATTTTGATGTGCCTGTGTGGCATTATTTTGACTTGCCTGTGTGGCATCATATGACTTGCCTGTGTGGCATTATTTTGACTTGCCTGTGTGGCATTGTTTTGACTTGTCTGTGTGACAAGATATATTTCTGAGCTCAATCGGTATGAAATAACCCAAGCCATTTGTTTCAGCCTATTATTTTATTGTGGTAGTTTTGTTCGTTTCGTTTCAGTTTGTTTCGTCTCCTTTCAATTAATTGGGTTAGTTATTTCAGTTCATTATTTTCTTTACTCCTCTGTTTGTTTCGTTATTCCTGTTGGTTTAGATATATTCTATTCATATCTTTGGAGTTTTATTTTTGTCAGAGGCAATATTTTGTCTATGTTGATTTCGTATTTTAGTTATATATCTTTTGTACCTTTATATCCGTACTGGGCAATTGGCTCATGCTGTGTTTTTCTTCCGGCAGGTTTGCAGGGGCGATTCAGGGCTAGTGTAATGAGAGAGTTATCTTTGACCATCAATCTAGGTTGTTTCGATTTTTAAGTTTTGATTATTTTGACTCAGTTTAGAGAATTGTACTTATTACTTTATTGATGGATCACCACTATTAATATTTTGAGGTTGTTAGTGCTCTGTTTATTTATTTTGAGGTTTGTTGTGCTTTGCACGTGACCTCCCTTTCCTATTTGGGAAGGGGGTGTTACAGATATGGTATCAGAGCTTAGGTTCTTTCTTGTAGAAAACCTATTTAGGTTTGACCTGTGAGTTGTGGGTAAATCAGTGGGTAGACGTAGGAGTTTGATTTGATTTTGTTCTCTGTTTGGTTGGTCTTGATTTTAACCAAGTGTTTTTAGCTCTTTAAGTTGTAGTTGATTTGAGAAAGGCGAGATAATTTGTTAAGATTATTCTTGTTATGCGCTGGAGCAATAATATTAGTTAAGGATTGTGATTGGATATCATTAAGGAGAATAAATATGTGATTGTGTTTGTGATTGGATATTTTGTATAGTTAAGAAAGGATTATATGATTATGATGTGAGTATTTGTATAAACGAGTTTTTGATTTTTGGAAAATTATTTGTTAGAGTTGTTTTTGGTGACAATTTATTATGATCTTAGAATTGAGGATTTGATTTTGATGATGATTTTGTTTATGTTAAGCTTGTGGGTAATTTGAGGTATGTGTATTGATGGATTACTATGATAAAGTAAAAATTATTAAGTATAGATGGTTTCTTGTAATTTGAGTGGTTGATATTCGAGGTAATTAGTTTAATCATTTGGAGTTAATGATCAGTTTTGTGGCTATTTTTCTAAAAAGATATTGGAGTCATGTCCTATGAAGTTTCTTTGTGATAGTAAGATGAGATTTTGAAAGTTGTTGAGTTAAGGTTTGCAGTAAGAGAATGATTGATTTATTGAATGATTAAATATATAATAAGTGATGAATTCAATATATTTTAAGAGATTTTGGAAGTTATAGTTTGCTTATTCAGATAGTAGGATATATGATTTGGAATTTGGTATGATGATGGAAAGATCTTAGTAGTAGTATATTTTTGGTGTGATAATATTTGAGAACTAATTTGATTTGAGGTTATGATATTTTGAAACTCTTAAGGACTTAGGAGAGTTGGTGATAAAGAGATATTAGTAGTATATTCTTTGGTGTAATAATATTTGATGAATAGTTCAAATTAAGGATGAGATATTTTGAAACTCTTGAGGACTTGGGGAGAGTTGGTAATATAGTTTGCATAGTTATTTTGTTTATCTGATGTCATTAGAGTTTTGTATGAATTTATGTAAAATAAAACAAAAATATTTTGTTAGATCTTTGTCATGTGTGGAACATAAAGGTTTTACGAATTAAAGATAATTTTTAAATATTTTGGTATTCGAATCGTAATTAGATGAAGAGAATTTTTTTTGTGTTTTCGAATTATGTTCCGGAGAGTTCGTATGTTTGCAAGAATTAAACTCAAAGGTATTAGCGACAGCCGCACCAACGGTGGATCATGTGATCTAATTTGATGCAACGCGAATAACCTTCCCTAGGCTCGACACGGTAGCTGACGAATCTTTTACAAGTACATTGATAATTACGTGGACCGATGACTTATCCGCGTTGATTGTTACAAATGGTGGCACTACATCGTAACTAAATTATTTTTGTAGTTATTTGAATTCCGAGGACGGGATTATTTTTAAGGGGTGAAAAATATAATAACCCATTATATTTAATAGTTAAATATTAATTGATTTTTTTTTATTTTATACAATTGTGTTTAAATTGGAAAAGGTAAATGATTTTGTTTCCCTCTTTTCTTCCTTGTTTTGTTTGGAAAATTAAATTCTTTTAGTAGATAATTAAATAACTGATTAGATGGAAATTGAAGAAGATAATTTCTTTTGTTAAAGTCTCGTGGTAAAATCATTCGGAATGGGAAGCTACTTTGGAGATAGAGGTGTCTATTCGAGCGGAGTATTCACATCTTTTGAAAATTAGGTACGTTCATTCTTTTGATTCCGGGGACGGAATCCTTTTTAAGGGGTAGGTGATGTAATACCCGGTAATAATAATAATAATAATAATAATAATAATAATAATAAATAAAGTAAATAACATTTAAATCTATGTTTTAAATAGAATAATTGGGCTTGTCTTTTATTTGGGTGAATTTTAAAAATAATGTTTGTGGGCTATAACAATAAGTGACAGAAAATATTAATCTTGTAAATTTGGGCTTTAAAACTAATTAAGTTCAATGTTATAAATCCTATTAGGACAAGGATGATTAATTATATATATGACTCAAACCTAATTGTATTGGATTCCATCTATTATGAAGTGAAGAGAAAGGGGGCTAGGAGTATAGAAAATAGAAAGAGAAAAATTCTCCCAACCAAGGTAATACCATTATTTTTATTATTGGGTATTTTTTTAGTTATTTTATGATCGGATCTTGCAAGCTTAATTAATTTGATTGTTTATTGTTATAAGTCATGCATGGAGGGAATCTCAATTAAAACTAGTAAATAAATAAAGTATAAATTAGATTAGCTTGTTTGGAACATGTAGTTAAATTTCAAAGTATTGTTCTATATATTATATTGTGGTATCATGTTAGAAATTTTTTTATATATTAGAACGGAGTTGGGAATTATGATTAAGTTTGTAATTAATTCGAATTTACTTCAGGATATCAGTTAATGAGTATTTCTTGTGAAACAGAGGTAGAATAAATATAAGTATGTAGTTAGTACAATGGTATTAAAAAGAAAATATATGGAGTGTAATAATAATAATAATAATAAAATGAATTTATCAATGGGTTAAAGATGAAAGAATATTTTTATAAGTGTACTTATATTTATTATTATTTTGTTTAGTTAGTTTGAACGAAAAGGCGACGATTAAAGGCATATTAAATAGATTATGAATTATTTTGGAATTATTGAATTGAATTATATTTAATTTGAGGTGAATATGTTTAGGTTGCGAATGACGTTTCGTATTTGATATCGTTGACATTTGAGTGTAAGATTTGGTGGAGTGTGCTATAAATGGGTTGGAAGTATCAGGTACGGATTCCGTACTCTTTCAGCGATACTCTTGTTAAATTTGATTTGTTCGTTTGTTTATTTATTTCGAATTATGTTATGATTTCACATAATTGTTTCATGTGAAATAAATATATTAGTTTCATTTTGGAGTTGATACACATGACTCATATTTGTACTCTTTGAATTAGGATATCATGTTTAGTATTTATTTTTGATAATTGTAGAGCGGTACATGTTGCTACCTTCTTTTTGAAACCTTGTGAACATAATTTGATTTGGTTCAACATGTACATATAGAACCCTTTTGTTGGTATTATGTCGCATGTGTTGTGACATGATATTTTTATTAGAATATACCGTAGGGTATACATGAGCTATAACCACCTGTGGGGGTACCACAGGCATGTCGTCTTGGCACGAGAGGCATGACACTCTCCGTGGCGGTGTGATTAGTCCACGGCGTCTCCGTTTTGGGCTCCGGAGTAAGTGGGCCATTTGGTGTTTTGTTGTGGGAGGCGTATGGGTTAACCCTAGTTTTCTGTTCTGCGGATTGGTGATGTTGTGCCAAACACACCTATCCGATTTGCATACATTGGATTCGCGGTCCAATGTGTGATTTGCCTATGTGGCATTATTTTGATGTGCCTGTGTGGCATTATTTTGACTTGCCTGTGTGGCATCATATGACTTGCCTGTGTGGCATTATTTTGACTTGCCTGTGTGGCATTGTTTTGACTTGTCTGTGTGACAAGATATATTTCTGAGCTCAATCGGTATGAAATAACCCAAGCCATTTGTTTCAGCCTATTATTTTATTGTGGTAGTTTTGTTCGTTTCGTTTCAGTTTGTTTCGTCTCCTTTCAATTAATTGGGTTAGTTATTTCAGTTCATTATTTTCTTTACTCCTCTGTTTGTTTCGTTATTCCTGTTGGTTTAGATATATTCTATTCATATCTTTGGAGTTTTATTTTTGTCAGAGGCAATATTTTGTCTATGTTGATTTCGTATTTTAGTTATATATCTTTTGTACCTTTATATCCGTACTGGGCAATTGGCTCATGCTGTGTTTTTCTTCCGGCAGGTTTGCAGGGGCGATTCAGGGCTAGTGTAATGAGAGAGTTGTCTTTGACCATCAATCTAGGTTGTTTCGATTTTTAAGTTTTGATTATTTTGACTCAGTTTAGAGAATTGTACTTATTACTTTATTGATGGATCACCACTATTAATATTTTGAGGTTGTTAGTGCTCTGTTTATTTATTTTGAGGTTTGTTGTGCTTTGCACGTGACCTCCCTTTCCTATTTGGGAAGGGGGTGTTACAATTCTTCTTCTATAATCTTGAGCGTCTTTCTTTAGCATTTAAGAAAGCTTTGAGTGTAGTGCAAGTTTCTTCAAGTATATCCCCGCCCTGCCATCGGAGTACTCTTCTTTATAAAGGGGTATTTTTTTCATATTCATGAAGAGAACTTCTACTATTCCAGTCTTTATTATTCTGTTGGAATAACCTGTATACGCGGGCTATCCTATACTTGGTGAAATTCTTCTATTATTCCATTATTTATTATTCTGCTGGAATAACCTGCCTATGCGAAGTACCGCATACATGGTGAAATTCTGTTGTTATTCAATTCTTTATTATTTTGTTGAAATATCATGTCTATGCGTTTTACGCCGGACTTGGTTCCGTTATTTATTATTCTGTTGGAATAACCTATCTATGCGAAGTACCGCATGCATGGTGATTTCTGTTGTTATTCCATTCTTTATTATTCTGTTGGAATATCCTGTCGGTGCGTATTACGCCTGACCTGGTTCCGTTATTTATTGTTCTGTTGGAATAACCTGTCTATTCGAAGTACCGCATGCATGGTGATTTCTTTTGTTATTCCATTCTTTATTATACTCAATTGGTTAAAGTTTTGACTTCTATACTCCATTAAATTAGTGGAATATCTTTGATATTTGCGCTTCATCCAGTATCTTTCATGGAAATATTCTTCAGAGCATTCTTAAATTTTACTCTACAAAGAAGTATCATGTTGACAATTTGGACGTTATTAGTTCCTGGATAAATTAATTCTTGAACTTGTTTTATTGAATTATTATATCATTGTCATCATCCTCATGTTTATATTTTGTTGAAAGTCATCTGTGGCCTGTAGTGCATAGATGGACTTGGTATGATTATGACTAGGGATTATTCGGTGTAATCATGACCGTAATGTTATAAATGATGTGGTAAAAGTCATCATTGGTCCGTAGTGCATTGATGGACAGTTGTTGACATGATCATGACCATTGATGAATACACGAATATTCTTGGCCCGTAGTGCATGGATAATTTGTGGTTGTGATACTAATGAATATCCTTGGCCGTAGAGCAGGGATGATGTGATTTATTTATTAAGCTGAGTCCCAGCAATAAAAGTGATGAAAAACCTTTTAAATCATAAAAGATAGTAGATTTTATTATCTACTTGACTCTTTTAATGAATTACTTGTTCTGCTGCAGTTAAACTTGATGTCTATTATATTTTATCAGTTTAACATTGTTGAAGACTAATGATAATTTATTCTGCATTATCTTAGTTATAATATTTCTTACTAGGCTAGTTGAGCTCACCCTTTTTTTCACCGTTCTCTTCAGGAAATGAGAACGTAGTCGGGACTAGTCGAGGAACGGAGTGACGGTCCAGATGATAGTATTAGTAGTCCTCACTATTCTGTTAAATAGTGTGATAATAAATATAATGAGGACTTATTCTGAGAGTGAATATTGTCTAGAAGATAATATTTGTATTAAAACTCACAGCTCTCTTGTTGTATATTAAAGATTGTATTTGTATTCTGTACCATGTATTTGACGACTCAGAATAGGTGATATATACCTATTTTGGGGGCGTCACAGCGCTAGTGCAAGAAAAATGATCTTTTTACCCTTAAAAATTGGAAATGACCTAATAAGCCCTGTAACACATATATTAAGCAAAATAATAATAAAATACTATAAAAGCGATATAAAATACGACGAACAAGTAACTTCTTAAGCAATAAAAAATCCGATTCGCAGGTATAAATCTCACTCATCATTCCTCTATGCCTAGAACACCTAAACCGGACACCTCTCTATCCCACGACAAGTGGACACTCAAAGCAGATTTGGCTGTACCAAAACAACCTGCACGTAGACCAACTAAAACCTTGCTACATAAACCAAGTGTTAGAACCGTAGATTCGTAAAGTTTTAATCGAAAAGATAATCAAAAAACATGACACAGGTAATCCTTGTCCATAAGGTCTTTATCGCCCTCACCACGAATAGTTTGCTATGAGTTCCAAGCGATATACCTTCAGGATATATGTCAAGTTTCGGAGTTGAACAATTTTGTGATAGCAATTTACAAATGTTCCAGTCGAATATTTCTTTGTGATAGTTATATGTTTATAGGAAAATTTAAGTGAGAGATCGAAGAGAGAATTTCATGTGCAATTTTTCTCTTCTCATAAGTATTCTCCATCCTCATATATGTATATCTCTTCATATATCTACACATATAGATATATATTTATACATGTATAATAGTAACAACTATTATCTATTTTAAGTACAAATTATTATAGATATAATATTGTAAGTTACACATTAGTCATAATGATGTAAGTTATAAATTATTAAAAATGATGTAATTTAAATAAAAAAATGGAGAGTCACAATTGAAGATTAACTAGTTGTCAAATCTAAAATATATTGGATTTCTTTTCTTTTGTTTCACATAATTAAATAAGATTACACCTCTTATGCTTATAAAGAAACTAGTAATCTTTTATTAATCATAATGAAACTAAGACAAACTAATTTTTACAAACAACTTGCACCTTATCAAATGTTTCACTTAAGTCATTGATAAACACAAATCATATGATTCTAACTTGAACCAAATGAATTACTCTCATTCTCCACATATAGGACATTAAGTTACACCTTTTATACTTACTTAAATTATGTGCACAAATGAGTTTTATCAAACTCAAATATGACAAATAATAAGTCTTAAAAGTATAAAATAAGGTGCAATATATAACAACTCCCACTTGTTATAACACCAAGCAAGAAAGAAACACTCACTCTAAAGGTAGTTTTCGTTCTAACTCAATCTTATATTTCTCATCGTGAAATGAGCTACCAATATGAATGTCGAAGATGCACTAGCCACTTCATATATATGACATTGAGAGAGAGTGTAATGGTACTTGATCTTATTGAATTTATGAGCGTTTAACATTAATTATTTAAAAATATAATTGTGTCATGATAGTATTCAACCTATCTATTATATAATATGAATAATAACACATTAAAATTTCAAGTTATTTTATAATTATAGTGTAATATATATACGGTCCGGATCTTAAGCTCACCCCTTATCTAACATACCTTGTTTACCTCCCTTTAGCGACGGACCGAATTGTTGCTCGGTCCATCGCTAAAGAGGGTGAACAAAGTATGTTAGATAAGGGGTGAACTTAAGATTCGGACCGTATATATATATATATATATATATATATACAGAACAGATCAGGTGAGGGCTCCCTTACTTTGTTAAAATGCGGACTTTTTTTTTTTGCTTTTTTTTGGTTTTTTTTTTAAAACAACTAAAAAAAAATATTTAATATTTTATGGAACTGAAATTTTTCCATAATACAGTGTTTTGGATGTGATTTGAATACCTATACCAAAAAGTGGTGGTACAGTCTGCCCAGACTGTACATACATATTTTTGTTATACGTACCCAAATCACATCCAAAACACTGTATTATGGAAAAATTTCAGTTCCATAAAATATTAAATATTTTTTTTTAGTTGTTCTAAAAAAAAAAGCAAAAAAAAAAAGTCTGCATTTTAACAAAGTAAGGGAGCCCTTACCTGATCCTGACCCTATATATATATATTAAATAGTGAACCAAAAGCGAACCGGCTATAGCGATGGTTTTTTTCGTCAACCGTCGCCATAGCTCAAAAAATCGCTATAGTCGCTTCGCTATTTAAGGTTCACTGTATATATATATATATATATATAGACAAAGGATCAGGTCCGGACTCCCGGACGGGGAGAAAATCCGGACCTGATTTTTTGTCTTTTTTTTTTTTTTTTTTTGGTAGAACAACTAAAAAAAAAAAAAAAAAAATTATGGAACTGAAATTTTTCCAAAATAAAGTGTTTTGGGTGTGTTTTTAACACCTACCCCAACCAATGTATGTACAGTCTGCCCAGACTGTACAGACATATTTCGTTATAGGCATCCAAATCACGCCCAAAACACTTTATTTTGGAAAAATTTCAATTCCATAAATTTTTTTTTTTTTTTTTTTTTGTTGTTTCAAAAAAAAAAAAGCAAAAAAAAAAAAAAAAAAAAAATGGTCCGTATTTTAGTAGAGTCCGGGATCCCGGACTGGATCCGGACTCTATATATATATATATATATATATATACAGTCCGCTTCTCCAGCGAATTAAGAACGAACCGGCTATAGCGACGATTTTTTTCGTCGCAAACTTCTTATGGTTCGCTGAAAAGACGGACCGTATGTGTGTGTGTGTGTATATATATATATATATATATATTGTCTCAATAGATTTAAGTATTTAAAAAGTCTTCATATGAAATAGCTGGAGATTACCAAGGGGCTTAATTAGAAACATCAACATCACCAGTTTTATCATAGGGACTCAACTAAAGCATCAATATGGTTTTATCACGTATTTTAACACCATGCAAAGTATGCGATATGCCTTTCTATTTAATTTGTTTATCATAACCAGAAAAATGAACCATATGGATTTAATGATGCCACACATTATAAAGGACCACTTGTACACAACGCACACCAACAATTTATTGAAGAGTGACTTGATCCATTAATTGTAGATAATAAAGAGACATGTTGCTTTTTTTTCAATTATATATAAAATTATTTTTCCCGTTGATCAAAAGATAAATAGTGACATGATAAATTACAGATAAAATTGTTATGTTTGTCCACAATAAATTCCGACTATTGTTATTGTCAGAGCAAAAATATTATTGTACGTCAGAACAATAACTATCACTTAAAATTTCAAGTATCATTAGAACAATCGTAAGAATTTCATTATATATATATATTTGTTCTATAAACATTATTTTTACTCTAACATTATATTATCAGTCCCCTAAATTCTTGAAGTATTGTTAGACCAAATTTACAAGATGTTTGGAGTCTTTGCTAAGTTTGACACAAGTACATATGATTGTTCTCCCAAGACCCAACTCGAGTAGGCCGGTTGTTGCAGATAGTAATTCACTTAAAAAGTCACATTTTAGCCTTTGTAAATCAAGAATTGCGCAAGTTTTTCAAGGTTTGGGGGAGGTCAGCAGGGACCAGTTTTTAGGACAAAAAGTCTTGGGTCCTTCCAAGTGCAAGTGAGGGCTAGAAATCATATACCTAAAAGAAAATAATGAATTACATGTACCCAAAGGAAAAAGAAAAAGAAAAAGAAAAGGAAAAAATAATGAATTACATGTACCCAAAAGAAAAAGAAAAAGTTCACTTGTATTTGAAATGATTTCATATGATATTCAAACAACTTGCACTTGAATTTATTACCTTAACAAATAATCTTTGACTTTGTATAACAACTTTTTGGAACTTTTTTTCCCTATTTCTTTTTTCAACGGTGCGGTCACAATCTTACCGCAAAAACTGAAAACATTACTTCATCGGCTAACAGTTTATTTTTACTTTTTTAAAAAAGTTAGTTTATATATAAAAAATTAAGTTATTAACAATAATACATTCAGTTATAACCTCTTGCTTACATTGTATTATATAAGAAAGAAATTATATATTGTATGATGCACAAAAAAAATCTAAAGCCTACCACGAGTGAACCACATAAATTTTGTGTCTTAATGTTATTTTCATTTCTCTTTGCTATTATTTTTTTGATGCAATTGGTATTTCTCTAACATGGTGCTATATATGCTATATGCTATATATAATCTAACAATATGTTTATGAACAACCTAACAATGGATATCACAGCCAAACAACCCAACTCAACACTGAACTAACTTCTATTATTTGTCAGTTGTCACAGACAAACTACTCGGGTAAAAACTGAACTAACTTATATAATTTGATTAAAACTGATTAATTTGCTTTGGTTCCATCAGTTTGATCGATATGATGACAACCCTATTTTTATTAGGTGCAAACAACCCAATATTTCAAGTATCACAACCAAACAACTCATCAAAACTAAACTAACTTGTATAACAAGATCAAAACTGAACGATTTGGTCAGTTTTATAAAACGCCCTATTTATCAAATCCAAATAACCAACACAACCTAAGATCTCGATTACAATCGATATCATGGCCAAATACGAGTAGTTACAATCAAATGAATCAATATCCCACCATAACGGTCTCCAGTTCCAACTGTAACCAATCAACTATTAAAGTTTTAATCAGTCTTAACATTTTGTATATACCTAATTTTCTATACAAATTATCATTTGGAAACAATAAACTTTATCAAGTGGAGCATTACGATAGAGCAAAAAATATGAAAATGTTGTTTTTAACAAAAAATTTTATTTTTTTTATTATTATCCTTTCAGTTTTTGAAATTGTAAAATACATGTCCCTTGTACCTATTACAAAATAGGTGCAATAAGATGCATATATCTCTATATAAACTCATTCTTTAGGGCATTTTCACTTCCCTCACAAGGACCTCGCGTAAAAAAGCAAGCATCAAACCACTAAAAGATATAACCATATGCTTGTGTGAAATGAAAATCATTGATTAAATTAGTTATATGCGATTTTCCAGCTTCAACTATCAGAAAGGAGCTCTACCTTGTCATGGAGAGTAACCACCAAGTCATGTGCATCATCTAGGAGCTTCCATACATCAAGATGCCCTGCCATGCTATTGCATTCCCTTATTATCTCATCCATGCTACTGTACTTTTCTATGATTAGTTTCCTTCTTTGCAATACAGATGCTGCAATAGCATAAAGCAATAGATCTTCTGTTGGCGGTGCTTGCTGTCTTATCCTGCTCCACGAAGACTTCCCAATTCCAGCCCTGATTGCCACCTGATCTGCCCACATTACCTCCCAGAGGCAAATTGTCTGCTCAAAATTTAACTCCCTCCTGAAGAGCACCACCACCATCCTGTACACGAAAAAGCAATCCTCTGCCTGGAGCTTCTCCAAGTGTTTAAATAGATGAGAATCTTTGCACTTGATAATTTTAGAAACTCTATTCAGTTGCCCTCTGATTCCCACCTCGTCAAGCCTGAAATTATGCCGAGCCTTCTTCATGAAACCAACAAAACACCAGAAAGCTTCATGGTCCTCCGCTATCACTGTTATTATTGGAGAAAGTAGATCACTCATTCCCTGGCAGTAGCCGATTTCAGGGTCATATAGAGCATAAGCTTCAAGAATGGTAACTAGTCGAGCAGCATGGAAGATCCTGCATGGCTCAAGGTGATCATAGTCCTTCAACTCAACAGCCTCAGCAGAACGACGTGCCCTTTCATCTGACACTGCAGCCTGAGTTGGAGAATATGGTATCCACTCGTCATTGGCACGAAGTGCATCAAGCCGGATGATCCGCTGCCAAGTAGTAAAATCTTCTGTTTTTTGGAGTTTTGATTGAACTTCTGTCTTAGAGGAAGAATCCTCATTGGAAGGCACATCAGGATCTTTATCCTCTGTGATCTCTGTGGAAGTAAAAGTTTGACTCACTTCCGCAGAGGAGTCATAGTCTGATGACTCTGTGTCAGAAGTATTGAGATCTAGTACACGTCTTGAACCAGTATCTCTCTCCAGCAAGGCACTTGTGAGGTCATCTGAGTACTCAGCAGATGAGTTCAATTCCTTGCTAGAAAGAGATTCCCTGCCATTAACATCATCTTCAGAGTCGGCAGAATCCATGCTTTGAATGAGATTCCCATCATCTACATAGTCGTTAGTTACACCGGTTACCTTTAACTTCAAACTGTCATTGTCACACTTTAAAAGTTGCCGACACTGTCTCCGAAGTTTATCATATTCCTTTCTGTAACCAGGGATTGAAACTCAAAACCATGGTATATCAAAACACAAAGCTAGAAAGAATGTACTAGTATAGGGGTGGGTGGTGAAACCCATAATAAACTTGGTGAAAAGAGAGAAAATAATTCGTTAAACATAAAAGAGAAAGAGAGTTGGAAGACTCACCTCCTCTTAGTTCTTAAATTATCTCTTTCCTCTTTGGAACTATTCAAATCATAGCTGTAAGAAAAATAAGTAACTTGGTCATCAGAGGTTCTTGGTTCCCTTACCCTCTTATAAATTTAGAAATAATAATTAAAAAAAACATATATCTGCAGTTTGCTAGTACACAGTTTATTACACACAAGCAGAGAGAGGCAAGCAATGACAGCTATCACTCATTTGTGTTTTTTTCATTCCGTAAACTTCTTGTTCTGATCAATTTCTTAATAGTAGCAACGATACAAGCACCAAAAAATAAATATAACTCCATTCCATCTCTAAGAGGTGAATGTACAAGTTAAGAGGTTTCGCATTCAGATGATTATGCCTTCAGTTCCATACAGCATTCCCTCGTCCAACACACACAAGATATACAAAGCAACTGTAAACATAATGATAATATCACATGATTCCTAAGCCTGGACATGCAACCCATTAAAAGGATCTTGCAAGTATTGTCCCAAAAGAAAACATGATTTACAACAAAATCATGCATCCCTGTGAACAGCAATTATCCTCGACCACCAGAAATTCTTGAATTACTAATCACAACTTTATCTTTAACATCTATTTAAGATACCATACAGAATAAACAGACTTAGAAAGGTCAGAGCATAGAATCGTACCGCGTATTTACTGATCCTGACCGGTTGACTATTATTTCCCCCCCCCCCTCCTTCCCCAGCCTTCCCCCCCTCAAAAAAAAAGGGAACCTTAACAATATCAACAAAAGAGAGGAAAAGGAGACACAGAAGAATTATAAGAACAAACTTAGAAGCTTCCAAGTTTTTTATTGCACCTTAATAATTAAATAAATTATGAAGAAAGGAGATAAAGAGAGGAAACTTCGTTCAACAAATAGTCCTATATTATTAAGAGACCAAGAAGTAATATCTGGTAATTTCAGGAAAACTTTCCAGTCTACTAAGTACTGGCCGAGATAGAGAAGATTTGAAAAGTTTTCATGTGAATGACTTTGAAAAGTAAAGCATTAAAACTTTAAAAAATACTAAGGGAATTCTCAAGGAACCAATTGTAGCTTCATATAAATTGTTAACAGCAGAAAACATACAGATACTGACGTATTCAAGTAGATGTTAGGGAGACTAAGATATCATGTGCATGAATTCCACTACAAGCAGAATGAAAAACGTAAAGCACTGAGAAGCTTCTAGAGCTGATTTGTGGTGAAAGCCTAAGTGTGCAACTCTATGGCTGAGAAATTTAGAATTGCAGGTGGTTGTCAACTACTTGATAAATAACATCCCCTGCCAGCAGTTATCAAAAATACATACTTGAAAGTTACATTACAATGCCACTTTTGGAAACAGAGATGAAGTAAAGATGCTTACACTCCAAGCAGGAATGGCCAAACCTCTCCCCTGATACTAGGATCAACACCCTACATCGTAAATTGATTTAAAAAAATAATTGAAAAACTAGCCATAAATATAAGAGCAAACATGTAAAATTAAAACTTTATATTTCTAAATGGAATGAAACTAACCCCACTGCGGACTTTTTTCAGAAATCTAACTCCGCCATCATGGAATTTCCCATCTGGTGTAAACAACATTCTCCATTGCTGAGGTGAAAGGGGATGTTTTCTTTTCGTACGAGACCATGGAGATTTAAGATGACCCCTGGAATTGAAAAGTAGTTGCAGTTAAACAAGATATTATAAATCACTAATAGATATGTATTCAACAATCAGGTGAAATTAAAAAGCAAGAGTTCCATGCATTCCATCAAATTTACATGGAAGTATGGAACCAAATCGATGGGACAGAAAAATCTCTCAATCTCCCAACACATTCCATAAGTCCTAAAGTTCATGCAAATCTTGAATGGAAAATATGTACTGCAGAGTTTACAACCAGTTATTTATCTCCTAGTTACTTGTCAATAAAAAAGGAGATACAGCTAGGATTGTCTATCATCTTCCAATATTAAGATCTTAGCATGTTTAGGTACAAGAAGTTCACGCAATGATGTCAATAATGATACAGATCTATACGTCAGGGCAATTTTAAAGCATCACGTATATTGTTGAGCCCTGGCCCAGAGGCCCTCTCTTAATCTTTTAGGGTAATTGGTGGCTTAACATTGTATTAAAGCTCTTAGATATTCAAGGTCTTGTGTTCTAAGTCTTCCAGCTTGAAACTTGTTTCCCCTTATGTTGTTAATGCAATTGTAATTTATTCAGTTGTACGCTATGATGCACTTGGTTTGTCTCACATGCAATTGGGGTTGCACGTGAGGAGTGTTAAAGTATGATATACAATGTTTTGGCATTCTCTCTAAAAGCTAAACAGTTGGTGACTTAACAAGAGAACCTATAAAATAATATGCCTCTGATTACAAGTACTACAGCCGAAATACATCCAGCTTAAGAATAACATCTAGCCCCACCACATATTGTCGGATCGTGGATCCAAAATCCCTGTATTTGAATATGTATCATGTATAGTATTGTGAATCGTATCGTAAGATACAAACAAACATGCAAAACACAATAATCATATATTTAAGTGTAAAGAGAATTCATTTTATTAGAAAATAAAGTATATTAGCTTTATTGGAATGTTAAAGTATTCAAATAAGCATATAAACAAACCTTAAATAATACTTTATTAGCTTTAGAGTAATGTTAAAAAGTCAAATAAGCCTATAAACAAACCTTAAATAATCATACTATAGTTTGAAGAGTTTAAACTAAAGGCTTAAATTATACTCCATCCGTCCAAGTTTACTTGTCCTAATTTCCTTTTTAGTCCAAATCTTTTTGTCCTCTTTCTATTTTAATACTATTTTTGACCTTATTTTTTCAATACTAGCCTCATTTAAGTTTATTAAAAAGTTTCATTGAAAATAACATGACATATATTGGAAAAAAATAACACTATTGACTTTGACATTAGAACTACAATCACATTTCTTTTTTCCCATCTCTCTCTCCTCTATTTTATTATTCCAAGAAAGAGTTAGAAAATTAATTAAATCAATCCCCAAATTGCAAAAGACAAAGTATTACTCCCTCCGTCCTCAAAAACATGACTTCACTTCAAGTACAACATATTTTGTCCACAAAAAGATGTCTAAAATTACACAAATAAAATATAAAATAAGCATAAAAATTAGTGTGCCCTCGGAAGTATACTCAAGTAGGGTCCATTAAGTGTTCTAAAAATCATTAGGCGGACCTAGACGACAGAGGGGGCACCTGGCGCCTAGGTGGACTAGGCTTTTTCTTAGGCGCTCTCATTTATTTTTTTTTTTATTGTACATACTTGTTTTACTATACAAAACATATAGTACTTGTAATTTATTTAAAATTTACAAGATAGTAGAAGTCTGACCAGCCAAATTGAGGCAGTAGAGGACCGCCTAGCGCCTAGACGAGAATTAATCGAACCTTGTCGATAATTTTTAAAATACTGGGTTCATTAAGTTTAAAAAGGTAAAAACTTATTAGTGTGCTTGCATAAGGTCCACTATGACCAAAATTGACACTTATTTTTATACTCTCTCCTCTACTTTAATTTTCCTAATTTTTGTGAAACTTGTACTTTGGACATCTTTTAAGGATGAAAGGAGCAATTTATATTTCCATATGACAATGAGGGGAGAAAAAAAATTAGGGGAGATGAAGTCCTTTAAAATGTTAAGAAATCCTAGAAAGCATTTAAGACTTGTGATATAGATTAAGTTAAAGCCTATCCTACTAAAAAAATTGTATTAATGTGTTATTTGAACTCTTATCAGATCTATCTCAGAAATATATTAATTGTATCATAAATGGTATACCCTATTGTAGAATCTATCGCAAATTGTACCGTATTGCATAATACGCGTGTAATAGCGTAAGATACGACTCACTTTCTAATACGCTAGAGTTATTGTATCGAATTGTTCCTGTATCGTATTGTATATCATGCACCGTAACATACCAACTAGGTTGCACGAACACTCCCACGAATCCATGTCGGACACACGCACCCATGAACTCCTTTTTATAAAAAAAAAAATTAATGCTAGAACACGCGAGGACACACCAAGGGACACGTCAGGACACACCCTTGTACACAACATAGGTCGAAATTAAAAATTAAATAAAAAGTGCAATATTTAAATTTTAATATACAAGTTAAATGAGGGTACCCATACACAATTCCCCCCTTTTAAACAGCAAACATTCTAAAACTTACTTATTTCATCTTTTTTTCTCTTGGATGTAATATTACTGCTAAATGCTAATGCTAGTGTAAGTAATAAGTATGTTTATTATTTTAATTTTGGCTGAACATATGTGAGTGGTTGCATATTTGAGTGGCTACTCACATTCGAACATATTTATTAAGGAAATACATTTATATTATCAAATATTAAAAAAATGAAGTATCCCCCGACGTATCCTCTTTTTTTTTGGAAAATATCATGTCCCATGTCCCGTATCCCGTATCGCGTTGCATCCATGTTTCGAATCCATATTTGCGCTTCATAGCATACGGACAACTATGTCTACTCAATAGTTTAGTTTTGTCATTCCAGTACCTATCAATAGTTTAGTTCTATGATGCATCGGACACGACACGATTCGCGATACAATATATTCCAAAAAAAAGATACGATACGTAAGGAACACATTCAATTATATATATATATATATATATATAATATTAATGTATTTTTACAGTAAGTAAATTTAATATTAATAAAGCACAATAAAAACTTGAACAAAATAATAAGAAACACAAACACATTACATAATAAATATTCTAAATTACATAATACTGTCCCAACTTAAAAGATATAAAATAACCCATAATTTTTATATTACAATTTAAGTTTAAGTACTACAATTCTTTTTTTAAAAAAAAAATTGACCACAGGCATATCTTCTAGTGTGTCTCGACGTGTCCATGGCATGTCCAAGCTTTTTTATAATAAAAAAAGGCAGCTCGCAAAAACGTGTTGGAGCAAATTATTGACCCTACGGAAGTGTCCGTGCTTCCTAAGTTTAGTTCAATAATTTTAGATGTACATCTCTACTCAATGGTTTAGTTATGTCATTCTTGTACCTATCAGATTCTTGAGTAATTGTCACCTGTCACCTACTTCACTGCTTCAGCAACCTTAAAGTAAGGTCTCTCGTGGAAAAAAAGACAAGCTAGAATGGCATAGAATTTTTGCTCCAAGTCTTTTTTAAAACTTTCTCCCAAATAATTTTTGGCCTCCACCCTACTTTTCCTTGCATCTTCTTCCTGATACAACATTCCTTTTCTCACTGATGTGTCAACAGACCAATACTGGATATTATCAAACCATCTCAACCAATATTCATTCATCTTGTCCTCAAATCAATGTTACCTTAACCTTCTTTTCAACGTGCTTGTTTCTTATCTTATCAATCCTTTTATTCCCATACATGCACATTAACATTTTCATCTCAAAATCTCCTATCTATGAACATATTACTTCTTGAATGCCCAATATTCAATTCTCTATAGCATCGTTGGCCTCACAGTCGTCCTATAAAACTTTTTCTCCAAATTGGCCAAAATTTTACCATCACATAATAACCTCAATGGACCACGCTACTTAAAATGATCTTACTCTAATCTTATGTTTATATCCTTATCAATATTTCCACCTTATCCAATATGTATCCCAAGTACTTAAATATACCTTCTTGTCCCAACATATTCACAATGCCTACATCTCTTCTGCTTAGATCACTTTACTTGTATTTCATATACTATGACTTACTTCGACTTAATCTAAACCCCTTACCTTCCAATAAACTTCTCCATATCTTCAACTTAGCATTAACATCCTTCCTAATCTCACCAATCAACACAATATTGTCAACAAACAACATACATCATGACACCTCATCCTAAATGTCTTTCGTTATTATATCCATAACTAAGACAAAAAGATGACATGCTATCGCAAGTCTTCACACAAGTAGTTGCTCCATCATACATGTCCTTAATCACATTAACATACTTCATAGACTTTTTTTCTCAAGAAGCACCAAAGGGCCCCCTCTTTGGAAGCCTATGATATGCATTCTCTAGGTCAATGAGCACCATATATAGGTCTCTTTAAACCTTTTTAGCAACTGTTACTTAGGAAAATTGCCTCCATGGACCATAGTAGATCTCTCTGGCATAAACCCAAACTGATTATCTGATACTCTGCTTCTTATTCTTAACGTTTCATGAGTTACTTTCTCCCACAACTTCACTGTATAGTTCACAAGCTTAATTCCGTTGTAGTTAGAGCAGTTTGGAAAATCACCTTTCTTCTCGTAGATTGGCACATTCTTCATCATGAATGCTCCAAAAAAAGGAAAATAGACTTCTGATTATGGATCTAAAAACTCCATTGAACAGAAAAACATTGCATTAACTAACAAAAGGTGAGCGTAGTGCTTCTCAAACATATACTACTCTTTCCAGTGGGGCTAACGAAACTTCTAGCTTCAAAGATCTCCAGTATAATGAGACTTCATATAAATAGTGTGCACAATTAAATTCTTAAAACTCTGTTCCCTACTGAAGTGTTGAAGTATCATTATCAAAGCCTTAGGCAAAAAATTCTGCTAAAGCAAAATTACTATCTTCTTATGTGAAACATAATAAATAACCTTCCAAAAATATTGATGAATGAAACAACAATTATTAATGAGATTGAGCCTATAATGTTAGAGCCAAAATGTAGTTTTACAAACTTAGACACATCTATATAAAGTAGACAAATGAAACAAACCCCCCTCCAGGGAATAGATGAATAACATATGATCACACTTTCCATCTGAAGGCTTATAGAAATTTATGTAAAAGAAAAGAAGAAACCAACCTCTTAGAAAGCCCTAAAACTCAGGATCCTAAAACATGACAAACAACCAAGCGAGGCACAACAATCACATTGTAATGAAATTTTAAAACAAAATTCACCAAACACGTATATAGTATATAGAACGGTGGTTTCAGTGATGCCCATTAAAACTTGAAGAGTTTGTAGCTCAGTCTTGCTTTTTGAGAGTGGTGCTTTTCGCTTAGTGTATTTATTAAACCAGTAGCAAATTGCCCTTGAAGAACCGGTAAATTAAATAGAATGAATAAAAACTCAATTTTACAAGATATAAACGTCAAACTAGTACAAGCATAACTATATCTTCTAAAAGATGAAAACTTGAGGGAATAAGCAAAAGAAAAGACAAATATAAACTGAGATGCTAGTTTTTCAATCTACTTAATACGGAGTTAGGACAGTGAATTAGTCCAACTATTTACAAAAATAAAAAATAAAAAAATAATAGCACTACTCCTATCATTTATTAAAAAAATTGGGATTAAGGTACCATAATATAAATGTGGAAAGAGAAACATCAATTAACTGAGATTGAGCTAGAAAAATACAAGATAAACCTAAAATTTCGAGAATTTTGAGATTGAGATCTGGGTAGAAAAATTCCAAAATTTGAGCTGAATCCAAGAATATTATGAGGAAATGGAAAGAGAGAGAAAGATTCTACAGAGAAACTCACCGATCAGAAGAAGAAAATGATGCTGGTGAGGATGAGGCAACTACAAAAAAAACTGATCTCAAATGAATCCACGGCGATGACGATGGTGAAGATGATTTCGACGACGAAGGCGAAGATGATTTCGAGGACGATGACGACGAATTTTGACTTCGCCTGAGGCCTTTCATATATCTACAATTACTGTTTTTTTACTATGAATAAACCTATCAGATTCTAGGGTCAATAATTGATGTTTTGCTTCTACTACTTTGATTTTACCTACTACTGTAGAATACGGCGGCGGCTATGGCGATTCCAGCGATGGCCGTGACGGCGACAACTACTCTGGCATTAGGACTTGCTGTCTCCATCCAGAATCCAGCACCGCCGCCGACGAAGACGTCAACGAGTTTAGTACTGAGCTTATGGATACTGATGCCTTGAACAACATTAGCGCCGGAGCTGAAGAAGAGGGAGAGCATAGTATAGATGAGAATGGGAGTGGAGATGTATTTTATCTATAATGACGGATTTACCCTTCTGCAGCAAGAGGACGCTCAAGTGGAATTTCCACCATAAACAACCAAACCCTCTCTTTCTCTCTCAACTGCTTTTTCCCCTCTTTACTTTATTTTCCCTCCTCTCTCGAGTCATTTTCTTTTCCCTCCGTTGTGGATCTTGTGATTTGGAGAGAAAATAAAATCTTTAGACATGGAGAGTAAATAAATCTAACCTTTCTTTTTTATTAATTAAATTAAACTTGATTATGACTTAGTAAAATAGAATGCATTATTTAACGTTTATTTAGTAAAATAAAATAAAATGTTATATGCATGTTACCTACCTACACTTTAACGTTTATTTAGTAAAATAAAATACACTCTTTGAAAACAATTTTTTTTACTTTTAAACCTATTTTTTGAAAGATAATATAAATACAACATGTTAAATAAAAATATTAAAAATTTCAGCTCGTGAATTTTAAGTAATGATATTATTTTAGTAAGAAAATTTACAACTAATATACATATATTAATTAAATTGTATGATATGTAAGAGATTTATTCGATTAATTATTCAGATATTGAGTAGGTAATTATCAAATAATTAAATTTAATAAGAAATCTATTATTATTATTATTAAGCTGAATTCATAGAGTAGCTAATAATAATACAATTAAACATCAAAATTTGATGAGATTTCAAGTTCTAATAAATTTTAATTTAGTTGAGGCACTAATCTTGTAAGAAAAAATACGTATAAATTAATATAATTAAATCTCATGATATGTTAAAATTTCAAGTGTTAATAAATTTTATTGTCTAAAATTAAATTAATTTATAGTATTTAAAGTTAAATATATCTTAAATTAATTATAAAAGAGTTAAATTAATCTTATGGTGTATTTTGGATTGGAGGAAGTAATACGGGTCTTTTACATAAGTATACAACAAATAGAAAGTAATTACAAGAAAAGTGCATCAACTAAATAATTATAAAAAGAGTGTAATTAAGACTCATATTACAAAAATAGTACAATTCACATTAATAAAGAAACCTAAAATCAAGGATAACTAATAATTCAAATTCAAATTCAAATCTTGTCTCTAACAACAATTTCAAATCCATATTTCAAAATTCAAATCAAAATGAGAAAATTAAAAATAAAAAATTATGAAGGAGCTAATGTTCATCATCCTCCTCTCTCGCCGCCACCGCCGCCGCCGCCACAAAAATTGACTAGTAACTGCATCACATTTAAAATAAAATTAGTAATCAAATACAACTGAATTGGTTATCTTGGTCTAAAAGTTTGACAACCAATTTCATGTTGGTAAATAAAAAATAGAACACTGCATAATTATACCAAGGTAACCAAAATTTTATACCAAGGTAACCAAACTTTTATACCAAGGTAATCAAACTTTTATACCAAGATAATCAATCTACCTTCACACCTGCAGTATGAATTAGTTACCTTGATCTGAAAGTTTGGCAACCAACTGCACGAAGGTTTGGCTACCAACTGTATTACATGCAAAATAAATTGGAAACTTAATAAAACATAATTAGTTACCTTGATATAAAGGTTTGGCTATCAACTGCATTATAAAAAAACTGCAGAAACAGAGCGACGATGGCAGAGGGAGGGGGTGGGGCGTGGGCAGTGGGAGGAGGAGGAGAGGGTGGCGGAGGGAGGGGGGAGGATGAGGGGGTGGCGGAGGGAGGGGGGAGGAGGAGGAGGGAGGCGGAGGGAGGGGGGGAAGAGGAGGGGGTGGAGGAGGGGGTGGCGGAGGGGGGAGGTGGCGGAGGGAGGGGGAGGAGGAGGAGAGGGGCGGAGGGAGGGAGGGGAAGGAGGGGGTGGGGCGTGGGCGGTGGATGGATAAAGGAGGCGGAGGAAGAGGAAGGAGAGGGTGTGGGGCTGGGGTTGGGGCAGGAGGAGTAGTGGCGGGGGGCAGAGGCGGGAGGCGGGAGGCGGGAGGCGGGAGGAAGGGGAGGCGGAGGGTGGGGAGGGGTTGGACATGAGGAGGAGAAGAAGAAGGGAAACATAAATGGAGTGGGAGAAAATCGTGGGAGAGATGTGGAGAAAATTATGGGAGAGATGGTTGAGAATTAAAACACATTCCATAATTAAAGGAATCATAAATATGTACTAATAATGAAAATAAAATTTTAAAGATATTAATTATGTAAATATTTAATGAGGGCACTTTTCTTGTAATTATATTTTTAAATGTACTATAAAATGTAATTGTTCTAATACATAATTATACAATTATTTTTGAAGTTTCAAGTCCACTCAATTCACATGGAACCTTTACGTTTATGGGCCCCCAATTACTTTGGGCCAGCAACCCCCAGTCCAATGCAGACACATACCTCCTTGTAGTATAAGGGAAAACGAAAGGTTCAACATATTTTTTTTAGGCTTAAATATGAATTAATACCTTAAACTATATATCATATTTTACTTCAATAATCCACCTTTCAATTTTGTTAATTAGATGATTAAACTATCAATTTTTTTCAATTACAACAAATTGAGTATGCCACGTCAGAAATTGCTGACGTGACTAATTGTGTGGGTCCTTAATAAGCTGATGTGGCAAAAAATATTTTTTTAATCATTAAATAAACAAATCTGATTAAATGTGGGGCAAAATGGTCAAAACACAATTAACATTTCAAATTAAAATAAAACAAACATTAAACTCAATATATATGTACCCTTTCCATTTCAATCGATCGATCTCCACAAAAGCCTCGTCCTCATCCTCACCCACACCCGCCATCAAATCACGCCGAGGACAACTAAATTAATGACAAATCGTCTAACATCCTCATCCGCCACCAGGACAACCTATGTTGCCGCCGTATCCGACTTCGGGCTAAACTCACTCTTCAACGAGTCAGGCTCTTCCAGCCACCACGTTGCCGGGTATCGCGCGTCGGAGATGGTCGATACCCGAAAAGTCACATTCAAGTCCAACGTATACAGTTTCGGAGTTCTGTTGTTGGAATTACTGACTGGAAAAGCGCCTAATCAGGCCTCATTGGGCGATGAGGGGATAGATTTACCGACGTGGGTTCAGTCGGTGGTTAGTGAAGAATGGACGACGGAGGTTTTCGATTCAGAGCTGATGAAGTACGACAACATTGAAGATGAGATGGTGCAGCTGCTGCAAATTGCAATGGCCTAAATCACTAAATATACTTATTAAAAAGACCCAAATCACTTGACAACCCCTAGCTAACAAATAGTAACTAATTAAGGGGTTTAAGTGGTTTTACTTTAATTAAATTTCAAACGAAACCCCAACTTCAAATTGTGTGGTGAAAAAGAGAGAGGAGTACTATACTCTAATCTGAAATGACTCCGCAAATTGTTCTGCGTTCGTCTCCCGTGGACAGGCGGCAACCACTGCTGGTGGTTCAGGATTCGTCCTCACAAGGAGGGCGGCGGTTCACAGAGGTGGCGGGAGGGGCCACAGCGGAGTGCGTTGTGATTTGTTGCTGCTGCTGTCCTTGCGGTATTGTAAACTTGCTGCTTCTGGCCGTATACAAGGTGTCGGCGGGGCTCTGCCGGAGGGAACTGAAGAGTAAGCGGCGACAAAGGCTAAGGAAAAAGGGATTGCTGCCGCACCAGCAGAGTCGATGTAAGTGCGGGTGAGACAATACAGAGATTTTGTGGAGATCAATCGATTGAAATGGAAGGTACTGATATATTGAGTTTAATGTTTGTTTTATTTTAATTTAAAATGTTAATTGTGTTTTTACCATTTTGCCCCACATTTAATCATATTTGTTTATTTAATGATTAAAAAATTGTTTTTTTGCCACATCAGCTTATTAAGGCCCCACACAATTAGCCACGTCAGCAATTTCTGACGTGGCATGCTCAATTTGTTGTAATTGAAACAAATTGATAGTTTAATCATCTAATTGACAAAATTGAAAGGTGGATCATCGAACTTTAATATGACCTATAGTTTAAGGTACTAATTCATATTTAAGCCTTTTTTATAAAAAAAAAAGTTGTATAAAATATGACTTTAGTATCAATCTAATTAATAAAACACAACTGATTTTGAATTTTTCGCTCACCCTAATAAACGATCAAAACCATCTAAAATTTGGGATAAATTTCATCGTCCATTATATCCTCTTTAACTTCAAAGGATAAAAAATTGTTCTCTCTCACTCTCAGATTCTCCTACGTTCTTCCTCTTCCCGAGCTCGCCATCTGCCTCCTCCATTCTCTAGTGCCGACAATCTCTCCTCCCCTTCGTACGTAGTGATGGAGGCACGGGTAGTATGGCTAGTCCTTATGTATAAAAATACATCCAACATGACGTCATACTGACATCACATTAAATCATCAAATCAATTCAATTTTAAAAATCGTCTCTTGCAATTTGGAAAATTAGTGAGTTAACTCAGTTTATTGGACGAGTCATCGATTAAACCCAATTTGCAATTTCTTTCATTCACGCTTCCTCTCCCCCAGTTAAATTAAGTCTCATCAGATCACTTTTCATCACTTTTCTCTCAAATCTCTTATCCTACCTCATGTCTCTTCTCTTCTTCTTATGTGTCATGTACATTGAATCTGTAACTCTCTCTTATCACCCTACCTTTTCACTTCCTCTCATCTTATAAAAGCCATATTTTCACACCTCTGCAAACCCTTGATCTCCAAGAATGGCGAAACACTCAGAAGTGAAGGATTGTGCCAACCAGGACTTGTGTCCATATGCGGGGGGGGGGGGGGGGGTAGCTTCATGGCAGCCATAACATTTAAGGTGTGTCGATTACTTTATTCTTTTATCTAATTAACAAAAAACAACTGATTTTGAATTTTTTGCTCACCCTAATAAACGATCATAACGGTCTAACGTTTAGGATAAATCTCACCGTCCATTATATCCTCTTTAACTTCAAAGGATAAAAAATTGCTCTCTCTCACTCTCAGATCCTCCTCCGTTCTTCCTCCACCTGAGCTCGCCATCTGCCTCCTCCATTCTCTAGCGCCGACAATCTCTCCTCCCCTTCCTCCGTAGTGCAGGAGGCACGGGTAGTACGACTAGTCCTTATATATAAAAATACATCCAACATGACGTCATACTGACATCACATTACATCATCAAATCAATTCAATTTTAAAAATCGTCTTTTGCAATTTGGAAAATCAGTGAGTTAACTCGGTTTATTGGATGAGTCATTGGTTAAACCCAATTTGCTACTTCTTTCATTCACGCTTCCTCTCCCCCAGTTAAATTCAGTCTCATCAGATCATTTTTCATCACTTTTCTCTCAAATCTCTTATCCTACCTCTTGTATCTTCTTCTTATGTGTCATGTACATTAAATCTGTAACTCTCTCTTATCACTCTGTCTTTTCACTTCCTCTCATCTTATAAAAACCATATTTTCACACCTTTGTAAACCCTTGATCTCTAAGAATGGTGAAACACTCAAAAGTGAAAGATTGTGCCAATCAGGACTTGCGTCCATGTGGAGGGGTAGCTTCACGGCAGCTGTAAGACCCCAACTTTTTATAAATAAAATTGAATTTCCTATATTCATTATTTTAAAATAATAAGGTGTTAATTTGATATAATGCTTTGGTTATGGGTGAAATGTGCAAAATTTGCAAAATAAGCAAGTGATTATAAAATATTCATTGTTGTCGGGGAATATTCGTTTGGTCGTAGAATATTCTTGTTGTTGGGGAATATTCGTACGACGACGCAATCATTTGTGGGCCTCATAACGGGAAACGGTCAGATGAAGAAAATGACAAGTTTGAGTTTTTTTAAATAACGGCGTAGTTGTTACCGTTAACACTATTGAAATACCTGATGGTTAAAGTATAGTAATACGCATGATTGCACAATAGCACACGGTATTACACAGTATTTTTGAATTATTGATTCTTACGTAAGAAGGCACTACTCAATAATTGTTACAGTAATTACTATTCAATATTTTATTTTATTGATTCAATAATTTTTACGTTGATATATGTTTTATATTATTGTTGTTTCAATAATTGTCACTGCACAGTATTTTCTATTATCAGATCAATAATTCATATTATTTGAATAATATTATTAGATAGCATTATTGGTAATGTCTAAGGAAGTTCTGTCTAGAAAATGGGTTTGGTTACCTAATTGCGCGCCAGTAAAGAGAAATCCTTATCGGAAAGCGCCTCTTTCCTAGGAACGACCTGGTTATCAGTATTGTGATTCTGTAATATTATTTATGAATAAATCAAGAATAAGTCAACTTGTTTCTTAATTATTATTAGCATTCAATTAGTCTTTATATGGATACCAAATTCATGAATTTTTGGATTTTGTTTATCAATTTTTTTCACTCTTTTTGCACAAAAAACAAATAAAATGTCCGTACATATGTATGTATCTATCTACTTTTGTGGTTTATTTGTATTCAGGTCTTTATATTTTATTTTATTTTTCTATAAATTCATAATCATTTGAATTTTGATGTACACTGAATAAATCGTATGAGTGTAGGGATGTAAACGAGTCGAATCTTAGCGAACACTCTCATGCTCAGATTCGGCTCGATTCAAAAAATTTGAGCTCGAATACGATAAGGGTGTAATTCTATATATGTGCACACCTAGAGGGGGGTGAATAGGTGTTTAAGCTAAAAGTGATAAACGGTGAAATTTTTTTGAAATTTTTTGCAACAGGTTTAATTCAGACAGCTACGCATGTCTGCTTTAGCTTATGTTCTTCGTTTCGCATTATCAGACAGCTAGACCTGTCTGCTTTAGTGTCTGGATAGTAGCGTGAATAACAAAAAAGTGCCGAACGTGAATGACACTTAAAGAGATAAATAGAAGTAAAAATCACACCAAGATTTTTACGTGGTTCAGCCCCTATCCTCTAATCTAGTGGCTTAATCCACGTCCAATCCCAACTAGGATTGGAGACACTTTTTATTAAACTTAATATTCAATTAAATACAATAAAAAGAACTCTCTGTTACAAAGAAGGCTCAAATCTGATGTTGGACACCAATGCCCCCTTTGTGCCTCTGCAACTTGTACATCTCTCCTGTTCTCACCTCTGAGACCTTTGAAGCTTCCTTTGAACAGACCCACTAAACTCTAGAAATTCTAGACCACCAAAGCTAACAGTTTTATTTTTCAGATTACAATGATGGTGATTCCAATGGAATATCAACTTTCTAGCTTAAGGATAACAGAACATTGATTGCTAGAAAGACTATTAGAAAGCTATAAGAATTAAGAAGAATGAATTGCTGCTTTTCAATTGTTGGGGCTCTCTTCATAACCGAGCATAATGAAGCTTTATATAACATGAAGACCAACGACTATATTTGTTAGCAAGAAATCAGATAATTTAAATCTCATAATTAAAGCTACAATATTGACCAACGGAACATATATCACAGTTGATATACACCATGATTTTAGCAATTAAAGAATCCAACAGATTTGGTAAATCAAGGATATGTTTTCAAGTCAAACCAAAACACCTTAAATAAAGGAACAAAGAGATTAATAAGGATAAGACCCAATGCTTCTGTAAGTCTCCTTTTCAAAATAGAATACCAAAATATCACTAACTAATGTGGGATCCACTAAGCAAGATAAAATCCTTAAATAAATAAGCACCCATAAAATACTCTGATAAAATAGAAGAACCAATTTGGGCCAACTGGAATTAATAACAAAAGACCATAATATTTGTCATTATTAAAATTATAAATACCAACATACCTTAATAAACTCCAATTCAAATCTTCCTTAATAACCTCTAAATCAAATCTTTCTTAATAGACTCCAAATCAAATCTTTCTTAATAGACTCCAAATCAAATCTTCCTTAATAAACTCCAAATCAAATTTGAAATGATTTTAAAACATTCCAACTTACCAACAGAAGAAAATCAGCGACAAGTGTTCATGTAATAATCATAACCAATGCATATTAATTATAATATTATAACAAACCATAAACTATGCACATGCCTAATATACTTAAATTAGTCATCATTCAAAACATCATAAAATCAAAAACCAACAAAGGGATTTATAATTTTGCGCCAGATTCGACTCAGATCATTACTCGGACCTACTCGGCTCGTAAGTACTCGACTCGTTTACAAAGCGAGTTACTCATGAGCCTTCAAATCAAGTTTCGAATATGAACCATTTCACTTAAAATAGAACCACTACATACTAAATTGGTTACTTAACTAATATTTATATATATAACTTTTTCAGTTTTATTTATGTATTGAAATTATAAAGAATGTAATAAAAATTAACATTCAATTCATTGGTTTATTTATGTACAAGTTTACACAATTTCATACTACATTTAATAAATTATAAAGATTGATACAAATATCACATATTTAGTTTACTAGCATGGATCAGACCAATATTCGAATATGATCTATCGAGCAGGTATCGAGTATGGTTCGAAAAAAATGAAATATTCAATCCCTAATCTGAACGAACACTAGTATGCTCGAATTCGACTCGTGTATTATTAAACAGCTAGAAAACGAGTATGGTTCAGATTCGACTCGAATCAACTTCGAATTCGAACTTTGGATCATATTTTTGAGTTAATCTCGAGTCGAGTACCGAACTACTTAGCTCGATTTACACCCTTATACGAGTGAATTAATGAGGTGTATATCACACAAATAAGACACCTTTTTATATGGTGGCCAACGGTATGAAAAGAATTTCCCTTCCCACTTGATCCGGCAATTTTTGAAAACAAAAATATTAATTAGATCTAAATGTGTTATGATATTTTTTTTAAAAAAAAAAGTAATCATAAAGAATATATATATTTATTCAGCTTAATATACAGAACTTGTGCTACTCTAATTGTTGGGGTCTAATAATTTGGAACTAGTATACTCTTTTACACTGTTGGGAATATTCGTCTCATATATATATATATATATATATATATATATATATATATATATATATATATATATATATATCTAAAATCATATTTTGACCCAAAAAATTAACCTATTGGATTTATGGTACATTAATAGAGAATATGTCCTTAATCTTTCTCCTTGAATTTTGATGTGAAACTTTACTATCACGCGGTACCTCAAAATACACAAATTTCATTAATTGCTTATAATAAATACATACATGCATGTATATACATACATATATAATACATACTTCCCTCCGTCTCAGGATAAAAGTCCTGATGGACTTTTCACGCATATTAAAAAGAGGAATAAAATGACAAAATTGCCTATAATAATGTCATTAAATATGGAGAGAGAATTAGAATAAGAAAAGTATGATATATTTAATGTTACGGGCATAATAGGAAAAAATGTGTAAAAGTTTGGTTATTAAAAGAAAGAGAACATTTAACATGGGACAACCCAAAATAGTAATAAGGACTTTTATCCTGGGACGGAGGGAGTATAATTTTTTTAATTCAAGTATACATGCATGTTGATGCTAATAATATGTTATATATATATATATTGCTATATATTTGTCTCAGATCCTAACCGATTTAGATTTACAAGGGAAACAACATTTGGACGCAACATATGAGCGGTTTTACCTCCACATTGACTGAGCTTTGGATTGTGAGTTTAATTATAATTTTTCCTCCCTTTCATTTCAATATTATTATTTTTTACTTATTACTTTTTTTAAAAAAATAAATAAATTATATAAGCTGACAATATATGTTCTTGCTGGTAAATTAATGTTTGTGATTAAATAGAAAAGTTTCTTTCGCCAATTCTTCCATTCAGTAGCCAAAGTAGACTACCTTACATTGCGCCATGCTTTTATCGAGGTTAGTATAAATCCAGGTTTATAATTTTCCGAGTTCCAAACATGTCGGAATTACAAATTAATGTAAAATTAATTTAGTATTTTATTTGCAAATTTATTTATTAAATTTGTAGACTCATCTATCAACAAATAAATCCTTCGATTTTCGAAAATACATACAACGATCCTTGGAAGAGGACTTTAGGCTTGTAGTTGGTATAAGGTATATACTTGTTAAAGTCAGGATCTTCTGCCACGTCTCAATCACGTAAGACGTCCTGATCCTGCATAATAAACACGATAAACACCACAAGCTTGACGGCTGTTCCGTCGGGGGATAGCTCAGGCGTGAGAGTCAGTATACGTGTTCACAAGATTAACAATGGAGGAATGTAATGTCTAGTGTATTGAGAGAGAGATAGCGATATTCTCAGTTGTGTGTGTATATATATGAATGTAAAACGTACCTGTTTTACGAAGACTTCCTTGCTATAATACAAGACTCGGTTCCTTGTGCCACTGACCCTTCTGACCCTACCCACTGCAGGTAGATTTCCTGTTAATCTCACCCCCTCTGTCCACCGCTGGCCAACTATCCAATCCTTATTAATGCCATGTAAGATACCAGTCAGTCATATCTTTATCATCATCACTGGTCAAAGATGTAGATATTTAAATATCTGATGGGTCGACCCACTGATTTGGTCTGATATTAGAAGGACTTAACAAAGATAATTAAGTGACTAGGCCCAATAATGTCAACATCCAATAATGAAGACCCAATGGACTAACTGAATAAGTAGGCCCAATCCATTCGGCTCAATAGGAGAAATATCACGACCCAACATTGTCCCCTAGTTTTTTATTAAACAGGAGGTTTAATAGGAAACTATAAATTGCACCGGTTCAGGACAAAAGGATTTATAATAAGATCAATAAAGGCCCAAAATACGGTTTACCGAAGCCCATCTGGTGAACATCAAATAGCAGCATAAATTAAGATCGAAAGTCCAATTGAGGAGCCTGCTCCAGCCGAACATATAACAACAAATATTTCATCGCCTCCCGATCAATTCAGACCTTTGCCACAAAAACCATTTTCTTATGAATCTAGGCCCGAAGCTGTGGCGACACTGATGATCATCGGTTCGGCAATAATTCCATCATGGAATCGATGGGTGAAGGAGTGAAATACCAGACTAAAGGAACTTGAGATTTGACCATCAATCTGAACTAATCAATTAATATTGGTCATCTGCGAGTAAAAGATGGTCAAATCCCAAACTAAAAAGATGATTAGTTCAGATTGATGTAGTACTATATATCTAGCTATAATTAATGTAGTACTTGTTTCTAACTCCTTAATTTATACATTCTCAGAAGAAATTTTGGTTTTTAAGATACCTTAAATAATTTATAATATTGTGATATTTTTTTCTCTAGTACTGACACATATTCTTCTCGTTCTTCTCGTTATGAGTTATATTTATATATAGTTTTCACTTAAAAGATTACCGGAAAATGATATTTTTTTCGATTTTATATGTCCATTTTTTTTATTACAACTTAACTATAGTTGATAATATTTTTATTACAAGTTAACTATAGTTCGTAATCGTACTTTGCCAAAAAAATTCGGCAAGACTCAATTACTGTTTGATACTAAAGGTTTCCATTATATAGATAAGAAAATTTTTTGGTAGTTGTATTTGAAGTGTTTAAAGTTTGATTAAGATTTAAGAGGAAAACAAATTAAGATTAAATTGAGACGACACAGCCTAGTTAGGTATATTAAATAATAAAACAAATCTTTTTTTTCCCTAAGCACATACTAATTAAAGCAAATCTTTCAATGTTATGTAGGGTGGT
The DNA here is from genome assembly GCA_020205505.1 of Panax japonicus. Taxonomy (NCBI): domain Eukaryota; kingdom Viridiplantae; phylum Streptophyta; class Magnoliopsida; order Apiales; family Araliaceae; genus Panax; species Panax japonicus. The sequence continues at coordinate 62,764,049 of CM035108.1, read as the reverse complement.
GGTTCAAGTTATTTGCAGTTACATTACTCTTCCCCTCTATGCTCTTGTGACCCAGGTTTGCAAACCTCCTCCCTCCCTATCAAATCTCTCTCTCTCTATATATATATGTAAACCAATTAAGAGTCTTAATTAAGTTTTAATTTTTAGGTTACAACATTGATATAATTCATATATACTTTAATTTCTATGCATGCATGCAGATGGGTTCACAATTTAAGATGGCGGCACTTGAAGAAGAAACAGTAAACGCCCTAAGACAATGGCACTCTGAAGTGAAAGAGAAGAGAAAAAACAACCCTACTTGCAGTCTCCTTCGTCCACTCCATGGATCAACAGCAACATTAGCAGTTTAACCAATTCTCCAGATCGAGCCACCGCCTTCATTAATTCATTATCAAACGCCAACTGATCTTGACCATTTTCTTTCTCGTCGTGGAACAACTAATGAGACAACTCAAGTCCATGAAGATCAATTAATTTCTCCAACAACAACAAAGCCAGATCTACAAAGTTTAGGCTGAACACCTGGAGCTAGTACTCCACTCATAATCAATTGATTTTTAGTTGAATGCTTCAATATAATATTAAATTTTTGAGTATACATGCATCATTCACGAGAGCAGATCCTTTGTCTCCAAATTCCCATATTAATTCTCCATAAAACATAATACGTTAAAATATATGAGACACAAACATATAATATAAATTTGTTTTTTTTCCTCAATTTATATATTAAATGGAATAATTTTGCAGATTAGGAAAAATAGAGGACACCAAGTTTAAGGTGAAGAGAATTTTTTTTACATATTGGAACCTGAGAGGCAATTTGACAATTATATATATATTAGGATCGTATCTATCATATTATTATGTAAATAGTAGGTATGGCTGAAGACTTGTATGTATGCTATACATATTCTCTACACAAATTTACAATTTTCTTTCATTTTGTACTTTGCATCACACGCTTTAAAAATGGACACTGTGCATCTCACACTTTTAGCGCATTGACATATAACACTCTCCTATCTAAAAATCATTAATTGGATTGACAAAGTTAGGCTATTTTGACACACATAGTATATTTTCTAAGGTAAAGATTCGTAGGTGACGGTACGGGGTCAAAACAGTCTAATTTCGTCAGCCCAAATAACAAATTTTTGGCCGGAGAGTGTTAGGTGTTAGTGCGCTGAAAGTGTGATATGCAAAGTGTCTATTTATAAAGTATTGGATGCAAATTATAAAATTAGGGTAAACTGGATGATATAAAATACAAAATTAATGTAAACGGAGGATTCAAAATGAATTTAACTCATGGTTTATACTTTTTACCATAATATTAAAATGAGATAATTTAAATTGAGACACCGTAGTAAGATCCAATTTTGTAGCAAGTGAGGCCCAAAAACTGTAGTAGCAAACAAATAGCTCATAAAGTGGTTAAACCTTCTTAAAGTTGGATCCCCACCACTCCATAAAAGACATGTTGACTAATTAATTTTGTATTGGATGCTATGGACAATTCAGCCAATTTTTGTGTGATCACAATTTTCTTGACATATACTCCCTCCAATTTAAATAAAAGCTATTGCTGAATTTTAAATTTAATTTGAATTAAGTTAAAAATCGATATAAACTCATTTAATTTTTTATCAATAAAATTATAAATTAAATATTCTAAATTACTTAAAACAATACTACTATTACAATATTTATTGTTTTTCGAAACTTAAATGAATTCAGTTAGTTTTAAGTTTTAAACATTTTGTGAATTGATTTTTTCTTATATTTAAAAATGGAAGGAGAATATTGTAATTTACTATAATTAATCAGAAGTTGTTTTCATTAATACAATTATACAATGGCATTCAATAACAAGAAGATTGGAAATATACTTTAATTTTGAAAGTGAAGTATCCTTTCTTGACTTCCTAATAACGAAAATGAAGTCTCAATATGAGAGGGATGGAATGGCCTAGACTAGGGTCCGGGGTCTGGCTGGGGATTTGAGATTGATGCTCCAACTACCCTTTTGGAGAATTGCTGATATTATGGTTTGTTTGGGGTTTACCAACTGTCTGGACTTGTGGTAAAACCATTTTTTTGAATACTTTTTACTCTGTACGTTTTAAAATATAATATTAAATTTGACGTTTTAAAATTTATTTTAAATATTCTTGAATTTGAAAAGATTTACTTTTGAAAAATAACAAAATTTATGTTTAGAAGTATTTTTTTTATTAAAAAAATAACTTAATTTTATGATGTGATTTATTTTTATTTTTTTAATATCTTAGTTTAAAAAATAAATCCTATATTTTAATTAAAATGGGGAAAGTATTTGGGAGACACAAAACACATCAATTTGTCAAGGTAGGCCTTGAGCTATACAACTACAGGCTACAGCTACACTACAAGGAAGCAAAACAGGTCCTTTGACACACAACATGGACAAAAGTTTCTTGTAAGGCCACAATCATCATAGCATTAATTATCCCATGCAACTTGTGCTCTATGTATCATATCACTCCTCTATATATATATACTAGCTGGGTCCCGTGCCTCCGGCACTGTATGGACAATATAATTTATCTTAAACTTTGAACGACCAAAATAATTTATTGAGTAAGCGGAAAATTTAAATTTATTTGTATTTTATTAAATTATTATTAGATTATTAGATAGATAGATGTATTTTATTAGATAGATGTATGAACGGTGGGATTTATCCCAAACTTTGGACGGCCCAGATAATTTATTGAGTGAGCGGGAAATTCAAAATCATTTGTATTTTATTAGATAGATATATAACACCTACATTTTTGTAAAAGGATAACTTTAATTTATTATTGAGCTAATACCTTTTCATTTTAATTTATACTTTTATAATTTAATTCTAAGAATACATTTCATTTTGTAGCACATTAAATTTTGTCGACTGCTTAAGAATAGGCTCAAACTTAATTATAACCTTACGTACATAGTAAAATAAAAAATATTTATCATTATATTATCTATTTAGTCTAATACCTTATCGGCTTATTCCATAAAACTTGGAGAAAGGCATTAAACTGCACAAAGAAAAAATAATTATAATTTGACTTAGAACTTCTGCAATATATAACATAACTCAAAAGAAGAAAAAAAAAGATTATGCAAATTCATCGTTAAAAATGCAAGTCACTCTAACTTGTTGATTGTAACGAGAGATATATATTTTAGTGAAAAAGAAAAAATTGATTGAAAAGGCATGCATGTCAGTGTTAAATTAAAATAAGAAAATAAACAAACTAGTTTTACAAACCACAACGTAAAGTCGGTGATATCCTTTTATCCGGGGGGGGGGGGGGGGGGGGGGACATTGGGTACGTTTAGGGGAAGACAAGGATAGATGCTAAAGGGTACCACCATGAATGCGGGGCGATAAACAAACATGAACCAAACAAGTCAAGCACCACCCTGACAAACATAACATAACATTAAATTGATTAAAGCTGATCCATCCATGTTCTATTCTAGATTTACATATATTTATAATTTTTCTTTTTGTTTCAAATTTAAGATATATTTATAATTTTAAATTATAAATAAAATTATAAATATAATATATTTGTAGTGCACAGTCCCCTATGATCAATGATTATTTTGGGCTATGACGACGGTGGTGAACCGTTACCATAGACCATAATAGTCTAAAAAACCGTCGACATATGTGATTGTGTCTGTGTATATACATATAGCCCTACACAACTATTTTTATGGCTTCGACTATATATATATATATATATATATGTATGTATGTATCTTTATCCTACAAGTATATCCAGTAGAAAACAATTGTGTTGAGCAGCAAGCAAGTGATAGTACTAGCACATTGTGTTTATCAACCAACACAACAAAAAGTTTGCAGCATGAATTTGAAGGGCTTCCTTTTGTTTTGTGAGCATGAGTAGTATTAATGTTAATTGTTCCTAGCTAGCTAGCTAGCTTTAGTAAAGTCACTCAATTATATATTTTGGCTCGGGTGTGACATCTTATATATATATATATATATATATATATATATATATATATATATATATATATATATCCTTATTAAAAAAATTCTTTTGAATCGGAAAATAAAAGTTAGACAATGATAAGCATATGTTTTTGATATTTCATTGGTTTGATTGTACTATTATTTATATGAAGTAATTCTGATATGGTGGCATTTCGAAAATATCAGACATTCTAGGTATAATGAAAAAAAATGAATTATCAGTCTTTTAAATCTGTGAAAATAAGTTAATTAGACGGAAAGTTTTATGCAAGAATGAATTAATATATTATAATAATTAAGTACTCTATTCTTTAACATAGATGAGAGAAAAATATATAGAAAATTAATAAGGATATATTTTGTTAGTTAGTAAGTCATTTTCAAGAACCAATATATTAATTAAGTCGAGGAGTAGTCGAAATATATATATAAGTAGTGGAGTGGAGTGGAGTGACTGAGCCTAAATGCTTTTGTTTGTGTTTGAGCTAAATCAAGATTGTGTCAACCCATGGTTATGCTTGTCCTACCTCTCTTGCCAATATCCCTTCACCCCTTCTGAGACTCCATTTGTCTAGTCTATATAGGGAAGAAATTGCAAAACACAAACACATTTATCTTAATTAATTAATTAATGTTTGTTTTCCTCATTTATATACTGCTCTTTTCTCTTTTTTAAAAGTATAAACTACTTTTTTCCTCTAATTTTTTAACTTATCCCTTCAACCACGGGGTTCATTATTGACTTTTTAAAATTAAACTTTGAATAATTTTTAAATTTAAGATTGATATGATTTATTTAAAATTATAATGAGTAATACTTTAGTTTAATATGATTATCGTTGTAATAAATTTATATAATTTTGAATTAAAAAGTCTCAAATTAACTTTTAAAAAATCAAAAAAGAATAGTTTTATATTTTAGAATAGAAGGAATAATTAGCAATCTTGTGTTTTTTCCATACATAATTATAAAAAATATATACAGACTACAATTATATACTCTCAATAATAGGATTGTTGTAAATATAAATCGTAGATTGATAATTATATTAGGAATGTATTGGTGGTCAGCGCCAAATAAGGCGCAGGCCTCCCGATAGTATCAATATATGCGCAACACTCCACGCTAATATATACCGCGTGAGATTCAAAGTTTTGAATTTCCGCAAAAGTGCAAATAGAAGCCGGCGAGTGAGAGATCGGTGGGAGTGGGTCTACAAGAACAGTGACTCAGAGAGTTGAGACCCGAGAGATTTGAAGCGAGTTAGTGACCGAGTCCTGACCTCAAGGGGTTGTACCCAGTGGTTAAATAAGTTTGTTCTTTGTCTTAATTTTTTGGGTTTAAAACTTAGGATTAACACTTAAAAAAGAAATTCTGAATGCACCATGTTAATGTTAATGTTGGGGTGCTCTCTTAAAATCGTTGAGGAAAAATTTAGTCTCAATTGAAGAAATAAGATAACCCAAAAATACCTTTATTATTCAACAAAAAAAAAGGATTGAGTTCAGTCTCATATTATTATTTGAAATTTCAATGATTTATTTATATTGTCCTTTTCTATTATTATTATTATTATTATTAAAAGTATAATTTATTTTTTGTAACTTATGTTATATTTTAACGTATAAAATTTTATTTAGTTTTCATTTTAGTTGTGTATATTTAGGTATAATGACAAAAAAATGTAATACTAATATTTTCTTTTTTAGGAAAATTTTCAAATGGGTCTAAATATTTGAAAATATAAATTATTATTTAAAGAATGTATTGGTGTCACTAGTTAAAAGTCAATTAATTCTCTTAATAGAATAGAATATATTTAGTAACCAAAAAAAGTAATGGAAATAGAATGCAATGAGTTATAATGGTGTTGTTTTTTTCGTTGCAATTAAATTTTTTTATTTTGGAAAGTATATTTCGGATGTAACACTTCAGTCCCACATTAAAATATATAGAAAAAATATAAACTTCTCTCTTTAAAAAATATAAATTAAAAATTTAGCCCGAATTGTTTTATGGGATGTGTTAACAATCAAGGGAAAACATCTCTCTCACATGGTTGTATTAGTAAGAATAATAATGTTTTGGGATTAAATAATAGTTTCAAAAATGAGATACAATATAATGTGCCTATGATTATAAAAGAATTCTATTGAATTATAATATAGCTTTTATATATTGTATATTAATATATAAAATTGAATAATATTATAAGTTGATCTACACATTACACATCAATTACCATTAATAATTATCAACAAAAAACAATATATACATCGAACGATATATATCATTATTCTCATAATTACCAAGTCCACATATATAATAAAGTATTAATAATTATAATTTAAAAATATATTTGTCACTACTGTTACTCTAGTGACAAGTCTATTAAGAAAATGTTGGTGACTGAGGAGTATATATTAAAGGAGATTTGATAAAAGGTAAGCCAAAGCAAAGGAGGGAAAGTTGGTGTGAATGAGGGCCTCAAGGGGATTGTGGGTGCTGTACTGTCTTGTAAACTGTCCCCCACACCCAATTTCTTTATGTCTTACACATTTTTGAGAGTCCAAAAAGACAATACCCATTGGCTTTTACTGCCTTTTGTTTCTGTGCTGTGATTTCTAAGCAATTGAGTTGAATTTGTCTATGTCTGTTGCTTCTGCTTCCTCTTCTCAGAACTGCAAATGGGGTAGGAAGGAATCAAACTTTGAAATCCTTTGTTTATTACTATTTGAGACACCCTTTTTCTTTTCATCTTTTGTGCATTCTTTTCCTTCTGGGTATCCCTCCAAACATGACTTTTCTTGATTTTTCTACTGCTAAATTTCTATCCTGTCTTTTCTTCGTTGAATTATGTAATTCTTGTGCCATGATTTGACTTCATTAATTTTCCTTTTAGCTTTGTGGGTATCTTCAAAAACCACTTGATTGCTCTTATCCCAACTTTAATTTACTTATTTTCGTTTTTGTGTCAAATTTATACTGTGTGATATATACACAAACTGGTGTTTTCATGGAAATTGATCTGAACCATATAGTGAGTGAGGTGGAGAGAGCTGCAGGGTGTAATGGGGACTGTAACAAGAAGGGAGATGGGTGTGTTGTGTACTGTTTGTCCTCTTCAACTTCATCTTGCTCTTCCAATATTTCCTCTCCAATGGCAGCTGTTTCTTCTTCAATTTACAAGGAGCTTTGGCATGCTTATGCTGGCCCTCTTACCACTTTGCCCAAGAAAGGGAATGTAGTAGTTTATTTCCCACAAGGTCACTTGGAACAAGCTGCCTCTGCCTCTCCTTTCCCACGCATTGAAGTGCCCTATGTTGATCTCAGGCCCCAAATCTTTTGCACGATTATGGATGTTCAGCTATTGGTAAGTAGTGGGTTTTCTTGTTTTTGTGTTTTCTTCAAATTGGATCATCTCTGTTTTTTTCATCTTTTTTTTGGTACTCAACCAATTTCATTGTTATGTATTTCTTGTGGCTTGATTTTTTTGCAATTTTGGTGAAATAGGCTAATAAAGAAAACGATGAGGTCTATACACAGCTGACTCTACTTCCTGTGCCAGAGGTATGATTCTCATTTGCTTTTTAATCTTTTTATCACTAGAATTTATGGATATTTTAATCTTAATCCACATTTTGAGTATGCATCTGTTATTTGGGGAAAGTTTTTTTTTGGCTGTATTAGGGCATTCTATTTTGGTATGGTTGCCTTTGTTTTTCGAATGAATCACTTTAATATATTTTCTTTCTTTTTCTGGGAGATGGGATTTGTGTGTTTGCAGCTCTCAGGTTTATTACTGTTTAAATTACATTTACTAGTTAAAATCTGTTAGCTCTTAAAGGAGTTTGTACAAATGTAAATCTTAATTGTGTCACCTTTTACTACCATGTAGTTACTGGACATAAATTTAGAAGGAAAACAGAATGAAGGTCTTGTAGTGGATGAGGAGGAGGGTGGTGTCACACCCACAAAATCAACCCCTCAAATGTTCTGCAAAACCTTGACTGCATCTGATACCAGCTCCCATGGTGGATTTTCCATTCCTCGAAGAGCTGCCGAGGACTGTTTCCCACCTCTGGTATGACTCTTTCTTCCACCTTTTTTCTCTTCCCCAACTTGTGTACATCAATTGATAAGTTGTGATTTATAACCTTTGTGGTATATTTATAACTTCGTGGTAAATTTTCTGTTACAGGATTATAAACAACATAGACCCGCTCAGGAGCTTGTCGCCAAGGACCTGCATGGAGTGGAATGGAAGTTTCGGCACATTTATAGAGGTAATTGATTGAATTCTGCACTGCGGCTTATCAAAAAGGAAAAAAAAGGAAAAAAACAAAAAGCTTTTCATTTTTGTAATTTTGCATTTCAGGCCAGCCAAGGCGGCATTTACTTACAACAGGGTGGAGTATATTTGTAAGCCAAAAGAATCTTGTTTCAGGAGATGCAGTCCTCTTTTTGAGGTACATATATTTATTAAGAATTCTGTTAAATTTTTTGGCTGCATTTGATGCTGAGATGTTTCTTATTGAAGTTCACCATAGAAGGTGCAACAGAAATTGATCTTTATGATTTGTTCTGTTAGAAAGAAAAGGAATAGAAAAGTATGAAAATGGAATAATCACCTAAGAATGTTAAGAAAGAATGAAGACCGAGAGAAGTAAGATCGGAACTATAATCTGATGTAATGTTTGAGTCAAAGTTGTCATCCTGTATATGAAGATGTTTCACAAAAATAATGACTTAGAAGTCTCGGAATCCATAGAAACAACTGAAAATAATTAAATCTTTATTTTTGAACTGGAAAATAACTAAATATTAGTACTTTTTACAAGCTTTATTCCTTCAGGGTACTCTTCCCGTTCTGTCACCTGTGTATCTTCCCTTAATTTTATTTTTCTTGCTTGCTACCAAACAAACAATAAATGTCAAGACAATATATCGCTATCCAAAAATTATAGTAGTCATTTAGCCATGAAACTTGTTCACCTAAATTGTAAAATACAAAAGAAAGGACAAAGATTTCTGCTGTGGTTAATAAGTTCTCCTAGAGGAAAAAGTTTCGGAGGGTCGTCTTCATTATAAAGGATAAGGAATAAATTCAAATAGCAAGAAATTACTGAAGGAAAGGTCATGTTAATTGGCAAAATTGTCAAATATGGAGAAGATAAGCAGAAAAAAAGGAAGAACAGAATGGATAAAAGCTTCGCTCTTCTCTACTTCCTTTTTTCTTGCTCTACATACTTCAAACCTTCAACGCGTTTGAGATGCTTTCTCTGAGTTTAGATTTCCTATGTGAAATGGTGAATTAGAATAAAACTCACAAGTGGTCAAGCGTTTTTTCTTTGGAAATAACCTTCATTTAGATGAGTTTTAGTTTGCTTTGTGTGTTCTGGTGTTCTTGGGGCAAAGCGATTTCGTTTTTTTGTTTGTTTGGTGTGTAGAAACATTGAAATTGTTTTCTGTCATTTTTGATTGAAGTGAGGTGGAAATTTATTCTTTTCAGAATCAAATGATCTCTGATTCTTAAATCTTAAGAATTATTTTTCCCTTTAACCCCAATGAGAGAAATGTTAGAGGCCTTGAGGAATAACCTCAAAGGTCGGTGGTTCCAATCCAAGTATGGGGCCAAAATTACCTATATAAAATAAGACTTCAATTTGCCTTTGACAAGTATACCATATAAAATATTAGAACAGTTTAGTACTACAGCTAAAAAGAGAGAAGCTATCATTTTCTTCGGTCTAAAGCTTTAGTTCCTTTTAGTCCAGCTAATAATGTGAAGCACTTTGATCTATTTATGATAATCTTTTGAAGGAGTGAAGGTGGAGAACTGAGGCTGGGAATCAGAAGAGCTGCCCGACCTAGAAATTTTCTTCCGGACTCAGTTATCAGAAATCAGAATTCTTCTCACAATGTTCTTTCCTTAGTGGCTAATGCTATATCAACCAAGAGGGTGTTTCATGTTTTCTATAGCCCAAGGTACTACTCTACCATCATTTCTTACTACGGTGAAGGATATACAATTACTGGTTGTTTCGTATAGACAGCAATCCTATATTTCTAGTGAGTTCACCATTGCTTTTGAATATTCTGAAGTGGAAGTGTTGTATGGGATGAAAAGTAATTTTACTTGTAGTTATTGGCATATTGCAACTAAGTCTTGTAGCACATTACTTTACTTCGTAATACTAGTTATACATTTAATATAATAAATTTTTCATAGAGCTTGTTTGGCACCAATGATTATGATAGTTTAATTCTAGCTTTAAGAAACCATTGTTGATTTCAATATTATATAAGGAATAAAACAAGACAGAATTAAGATGATCCTCAATGTGGATTGTCTGGCACTTTCTTGATTGGGGAAAAGAGATGGGAAGATGCACTTCTCATTAATGAGAACTTGTCTTACTCATCTTAAATCTGTCTTTTGTCAACACTACGTTATGCATGCAATAAATTGAATCAGTTATTGCTTTTTCTCTTGGAAGACTTGTGCAAATGTCTGGTTTGAACAGGCTTACAAAAAAATATTTTTCCCCAAAACAATTTATGCAGGGCCAATCATGCAGATTTTGTTGTGACCCATCAAAAATATGTAAAAAGCATCACCAGTCAGATTCTTGTAGGCATAAGATTCAAAAAAAAGTTTAATGTGGACGACTCGCCAGATAGAAGGTGTACAACCTAAGAATATTCTACAATCATGTGTTGTACTCCGTCGAAGAATTCGCTTTAAGGAAAATACTTTGCTCTCTTGCAGGTTTGGTGGTGTGGTTACTGGAATAGGTGATTTGGATCCCTACAAATGGCCCAACTCTAAGTGGAGATGCTTATTGGTACCCTCTACATTCCACTTATATATTTGCTCGGCATATTTGCCACTGGTTCTAGCTTCTTAGGGCTAATAGATTTTAGATACACCATTTATTCTTTATTTGTTCTATTGTGTTGGCGCTATACTAGGAATATATCAGGGTTTTTGGGTAACTGCTATATCCACGGTTCAAAGTATAGTTGCCGAAATATTGGCGTAACGGTTTGGTTTCTTTACTCACTGATCCGATAACGAGTTACGAATTGTAATTTCAAGCATTATCAATGTAAAGTTGCATATAGACAAAAATTATCCGTGATGGGAAAAAATAACGGTGCAATGGAGAAATAACAGCGTAACGAAGGAATTAAGTTGAAATAACAGTTTAATGGAAAATCAACAAATGGTAATCTTTTATGGAACAAATGGAGTAATAATAATAATAATATCAAACAATAGGACTCTTTTTGTGGAATAGAAAAAACAATAATAATAAATAAAATATGTATATTTACGTATTAACTAATACAAATAATAATAATAAATAAATTTAAAGCTCTAGTGTCACGGTGCGTGTTGCCCAAAACCGAAGTTGAAACCAAGTAAAAAAAAACCCTTCCGCAACCTAGGCCACTACTGCGACTTTGAACCATGGCTATATCAATAAACGCTTTTGATATGCACTTGAGAATCCATCTAAACTACTTCCAGTAGAGCTCTTGTTAGATTCCAAGCTTTCATAATTACAATTCGTATTTAACAGTAACATGAAGTTTAAGACTGATGGATAGATTTATTGCATGCACAAATTTCACCAAGTCAGCTGATTTATGAAACTGTCCTAGATCCCCTTTGTCTATAAAGAAAAAATTGTTTGACCAGCAACTGGCAACATCATTTTGCATTTATTTATGCATACAACTTTCTGCAGTATTTTCATATATAAAATATTTTGGCAAATTGAATTCATTGATATCTTGCATATCTTGTGAAACTGTTAAAGTGCGCCCCTGCTGTAACATCTAACAGGTCAGGTGGGATGAAGATAATGCAAGTGATCGCCATGATCGAGTTTCACCCTGGGAGATTGATCTTTCTGTTTCGATCCCCCCCCTGAGCATTCCGTCCTCCCCAAGGCTGAAGAAACTGCGGACAAGTCTGCAGGCAACTCCACCTGTAAACCCTATTTCTGGTACATACAAAACACTTAATACTAAAGCTAGCATAAAAACATTCTTATGCCACCGAATTTTTTTCAAAAATAAAAAAGGGAAAAGGAAAAACAATTCCGACCTGCCAATTTTATGCAATTTAAGAGTCTGAATTTTCTTGTGGCAGCAAGGGTTGGGTTTCTGGACTTTGAGGAATCAGTAAGATCCTCTAAGGTCTTGCAAGGTCAAGAAAATGTAGGTTCCGTATCACCTCTTTATGGATGTCATAAAATAAACATCCCGCGTGATTTTGAGAAGCAATCCATTGTGCATAAAAGTATAGCATCAAATGGAATGGGAAAGACAAATTTTAGTGAATTTAGGAGGACTCATCAGCCGTCCACAACTTACACAGGCTTTTTGGAATCGGATAGATTTCCAAGGGTCTTGCAAGGTCAAGAAATTTGCTCATTGAGATCCCTGACTAGGAAATCCGACGTCAAACTCGGTGCTTGGGGGAGAACTGACATCGGTTGCAATCTCCTCAACATGTATCAAAGACCCAATGCCAATTTCTACCCACTAGCTTCAGAAGGTACTAGAAACATGTATTTTCCTCTTAATGACGTTTATAAAGCTGGTCATGATACTGGCATGCTCTCTTATACCAACTTCCCGAAAGAAAATGTTCCATGTCCATCTTCCCTTCAAAGTATGGTTACAAGGGATGAAGTCACAAAGCTAAACTTATCAACGGAAGTAGATGTCATATCTTCCTCTCCCAATTTTGAGGCAAATTCCAGCAACAAGAAAGATGACCCTTTGAGTGGCATGGCAACTGGCTGCAAACTTTTTGGTTTTTCATTGACTGGAGAAACGTCAACCTCTCAATGTTCATGTAAGAGGAGCTGTACAAAGGTAAACGTGAATGATCAGTTGATGACACATTTGATTATTCATTTCCTTGACTATTTCACTGATGAAACATATATCCGCCAAAGGTACACAAGCAAGGAAATTTGGTAGGAAGAGCCATTGATCTTTCAAAGCTAAATGGTTATGATGACCTACTGCTTGAGCTAGAGAGGCTCTTTAGCATGGAAGGCCTCTTAAGAGACCGTGTCAAAGGATGGCGCATTTTGTTCACTGATGATGAGAATGACATGATGGTTCTCGGTGATGATCCATGGAAGTAAGTGTCTCACTTGAATTATAATTTTACTTTCACTATTTTGTATTTCTGCCATTTCCTTTCCGATTAAATACAAAATTTTAGTATTACCTGTTTGATGACTAATGACTTACTTCTTGAAATCCTTGTGGTTTTGTGAGAGAGAATGCATTATATCTTGCAAAGTCGTTTGTTTCTTTCGGTTTTAAAATGTTTAGAAGGAAAAGAAAAAGAGTTGTGAAGCTTCTGATGCATATTTTCTTGTGACAATAAACAATACTATTCTGACCTTGTTTCTCTTATGTTAATTTAAAAGGATTCTAATATATGGCATGCAAACTAATAAGTAAAAAAGGGAGTAAACATTGACCATTTGTTCACTAATAAGCAACATTATTCTGACCTTGTTTTTTATTTGATTATTTGAATGACCCTTGAATTTATTTGTTTATTTTGGATGGCCATTGGGGCTTTTATTACAGCGAATTTCGTAGAATGGTGTCCAAGATACATATTTACACCCAAGAAGAAGTGCAGAAAATGATGATTGGGATGATCAGTGAAGACGCTCAAAGTTGTCTGGAAGAAGCACTGACAGTAATGGATGCCCTGAAATCTCCTTCTGTTGGCCGGCCACATTAATTTCCAGAGTTATAAGGGTTTGAAAATCAAAATTGTTTCGTAATATGTTCGTTGGTATTAGTGTGTAATTTGTGAACTTCAAGACTTATTTGTCAATCTTAAGGCTGCTAAGCTTGATACGTTGCAACATATGACAATTTAAGTTGAAGATACTGCTTCAAATGTGTGTTGTATTCGTGAGTTTTATGATATAACTAGTTGGATTTTATTTACTGGTTATGTTAGAGCTTTTCAAGGTTACGTTAGGGATTTATGGGCATCACTAGGTGTTATTCTTTAGCATTGTTGATCAGATTCCCATATAATGTTGGGTTAACGACGACATAAAAAATAAAAAATCTGGATTAACATTTCATTTTTTCAAAAGTGATGAGCAATGCATTTATATTGAGATCACCATGTAAAAGTAAACAACTGTGAGAATGAAACTCATAAAAATTAAGATAATTCATTAAAAATAATAAATAAATAAATAAATCTTACAACTATTAAAAATATTTAGATTTGTATATATATTTTTAGATAGTTTACAAATGAGATATTGGTGTTCTCAAGGTTAATACAAGTAAATGATGCAAACGAAACGCCCATAGACTGTAGGTCTGATACTCAACTCTTCAATCAAATTGAGCTAGTTCGTGAATCTTAAAGTAATATTTCAAAAATAATTTATAATGTCAAACTCCATTCAATATAAACGGCATGAAGAAAGTTTAAATCTCTGCCTGTTATCAATAAAGCTCAAGACTATTTTAAAGGCCTCGGGGCTTTTGATAGCTCATCAACTTTGAGACACGGGTTGAGTATGAAAATAATTAAAGGCACTAATAAAATTTGAAGTTCAGAATGTAGTAATGCCACCATTCAGCTAAGTAGCTAACTACTCTATTTGATGATATAGGCGTTACAATTGTGATAATTCTTATAAGTAAACACAAACTGCAACAATCAGATATAAACTACAGCCCATTTAGTCCACTTCATCCTCCTATAAGCAGGAAATCTGTTTCTAAGTTGGATAATGCTTGCATAGGAAATGTGCCAGTCAAGGAGCAGACTGCAAGCCCCTAGTCTCCCTGGGGATTAATTTTGACTAAAACCAAAGTATATACCTTGAAACATTTTTCAGTCTTCAGTTTCCTGCTTAAGAATGGAAAGAACGCTTAAAGCTGAAGAACCAAGATGCATTCCCCGAACAAATCCTCCATACCCAATCTTAATCCTATGGCACAGAAGCAAGATAGAGTCCCACATTGCTCGTCTTCCCTGAAACCAAAAACCAATGTCTTTAAAATCAGTACAAAGCACCAGGTAACTCTAACGTCTATCTATCTATCTATCTATCTATCTATCACTGATTTCTGCTCCACTTAAAATTAGTGATAAATTTTGTAAAAGATTCCCCCCAACACCCTTTTCTTCTTTTTGCTAAATTGTATGTTAATTTTCTTTACATTACAATTATGTGAAATGCTTTGCTTTCATGCTTCTATCACATTAAGCATTAAAGGGAACATTTGCTGTTAACAGTTTTAGGCTGAAACTTCCAACACTTGTTGACCAATATTTATGTACCTCTTCATTGAACTAGGAGTTCAGAACATTGGCACAAATAATTTAAGAGAACCAACAAGGTCAGCACATAATATTTCAAAAGGAAAACATCAGGTAGCATGTCCAACAAGAATTATTTTTTTCACCTCGCAATCTGATCCAAGTAGTCATGAAAAGGCTTGCATGCATGAGTTGAGTCTTTTATTTGTTTAACAAAGGGGTACGATAGATATATTATGTTAGAAGCATATAAATAGTTAAGAAGCATATCTCAATAACCATAACTTGCCTGGAGAGAGAATTGTGCCTTCTTATCCCAATATAAGGCGAAGATTGGAGGGCTTTGCTTTCCAACAGCCAATATACAAGCTCCTGGATGAAGCACAGACGGAACACTAGACACTACAGCCAAGTATTTTTCAGGAAACCTTTCTTTTGGAGGCAGAACACCCAAAAATAAAGGGTTCTTGCTAGATTGTGCTCCAGCATATGGTGTAGGATCTACATGTAGCATCCAGTTTGGGTGTTCAAGGAAAGCACAAAATAAATATAAGAGCATATGAGAATCAGTAGGAAGCTCAAGAGTCCACTTCTTATGCACTTTGTCATAAACCTCCCCACTCCCTAAATACTCATAGTTCTTCACACAAGTTCCTTCAGCAAGTTCTGCAAAGATATGACCAAATGATAAGAATTAAGATGAATGCATTAAAATATATATACTATTAAAGGTGGAGCATAATATGAAATCATATCATAAGAAATCGAGCATAAAATTACCTCGGATCCTCTGAACCATATAATCTGCTCGGACACTGCTGTGTGGTAGCAAACCCTTAACCCACTCTCCTCTCATCAAGGCATGAAGCCTCTGATGCTCAGTGATGGTGTCGATACACTCTTGTAAGATGGGAACTGAAGAGTTTTGTTGTGGGGATTGTTGGAAATTGCCTAAAGGCAACTTAGCTGCAAATGATGAGAACATTGATATGAGATCCTATATTAAGATATATGTGAATAAAATTTATATGTGAATAAAATTTAATAAAAAGGAAGAAACTTACGCATGGAAGCATCAAGAGCTTGAACAAGAGAAGCACGAAGTTGATGAAGAAGTCCTTCTTCATCAAGTGTAAATACTGGCTGCCAGTCATTAGTCCTCTTAATTGGAGAGACAGCAGTAGTACTTCCAGAACTTGGTATATCACTTCCAACTTGATTAATTGTAATTGAGATATTAAGTTTAGAAGCAGCTTGCATAACCTAAAAACAAGAAATACCATGAACTGTTAGACATGTATTTGATTATATTATGAAGATATCAGATACTTTCCCTTTTTGATAGGTATGAAGATGGCAGATAATTAACATCAAGTCATAGATTACTTCTATGAGATTTTTTTTGAAACATATGATTCTAGACCATTCCCACTGACTAAAGAACAGTGCATTTTATATAGCCCTGCCAGTAAATTAACAAGAGTAATGCCTTATGATCCACTAGGTGTAGGTCAAGAATATGTATCGAGGAAAACTATCACAATCACTCAATCTAGATGGTGAGCTTAGGAACATTTATTGAACCAAAAGTATATGCAGCTTACCGCGGTGATACCTCATTATACTAGGATTAATTAACTAAAACACGTCACAAGTACTACTATAGAAACCCTGACTAAAACCCGGATCTAATTGAACTTTTGTAGCAAGAGAAATGGAATTTATGAAAGGAAAATGAGTACTGCTCCGGAAGAAGTCCTGCCGATTAAATGTCACATCTGAGAAAGATGTTCAGTAGTTCACTATGCCTTTATTTTCAGCTTACCACGTCATCTGTAACAACAAATATTCTGATGAAAGAATCCGTAATCATCCTGGTTCTTATAGAACGCCTCTTCGCCACCAAATTTCTCTCAGTAATTTGAACTAGAAAGCTAGACTTGACAATAAAAGGAACTGGAAATTTGGGATAATAACTATAGTGACTTTACTAGATGATACTTAAAGAATTTGGCACAAATATATTGCATTGCAAAGAAACTTTGAGTTATTTAAATAGTAAAATACTTATGAAAAACAAGATACTGGCCAAGTTTTTATTTCTTTCTAAAATTGTGAGATGAATCGATCAAATAAGTTGAAGCAACAGTGAAGGTTGAAATATACCAAAATGAAGATTGATATATACACAGAATTATCCCAAGCTGCAAACTTTCACAAAATTGGTTTAACACTCAACTAAGAATCAATAAACAAAGAGGATATATATAGAGACAGGGAAAAAGAGTTCTCAGAATATATTTGAGATCCCTAAACTACATCTTAGTCAGCTCAAATCGACATATGTTATGTAGCCAAATATCATTTTGGCATACAAGATCTTGAGCTCTATAATCCTCCCATAAAAAATATCACTACAACATATGAAACCTCTATTTGACTCCCCTAAGATAATCTTATTAAAAAATGTTTCTTCTTTTTTCCCTGAATTTGGCTCAGCCATTCATCAATAGAATTTCATTTTCTACCTACTGTTCTAACCTATTACTTTTAAAAGTTCTCCAAATTCATTTGATTTAACAACAGTATTCCGTGCTGGCTAAGTTAATAATTCCATAGGTAAGCTGTATTTGAAAAATAAAAAGGGCTAGGGTTTTGGGCTAACTTCAATCTTGGGGCCAACCATAGTATAAAAGTATGATGATGATGATCCTCAAATGACATAAAACACTTGCCTATTAAACAAGGGTACCTACTGCATAACACGTCTTGCTGAATGTGATGAACATGTTTGTACATCATTTCATGTCTAATATCTATTTTCTTCCCAATCTAGATTGGACATAGACCCAAGGAGGTCATAGAAACTTTTCTCCACATTTCACCAACCATTTCTCAGCTTTTAACTGTGCATGACATATTGCAGTTCTATAGTGCTAAATCACAGACAAACCTTGCACAAAATGTCAACTGTCCAAGGGCCAGAAAGCACAATCCCTCTGGCCCTTGCCAATTTCAATTAACAAAACGTTCATGTCTCAAGAATATCGAAAACCACTTTGCAAATAGAAGATCTATTAGCAAGAATGTGTTTCTTGATTACACCGTGAAGCAAAGATCAGTGTTTTTATTCTTTTTGATTCCCCATAATTTCAGGCCTGTTGAGAATGTATAAGACACCATATGTTCCTATCATTTACCCTCTATAACCTTTGTCATTTAACAATTTTCTTCTCTCCTTTTTTTTCTTTTACATTCTATTTCTGAGTTTTAAAATGGACATAAAAAAAAGAAATGGACGGAAAATTTAATCTTTCTTGGCCACTTTTCCCTGCCAAAATTGGTCTGATTTAGGACAGAAAAGAAATTGGAATAAGTAATATTTTTATAATTCTCATATGGGTAAAGTTCAGATGACCACCTGGGGTTTGGGCGCTTTCCCACTTAACCACATGTAGTCAGTAAAGCTACATTTAAACTCCCGACTTTTTGAGTTAAAGTGAAAACGTCGCCTTTTCCATCTAACTTAACTGTGCGTGTATGTCATACGCCAAAAGCGCGTGAGAAGAGCGGTAACGGTCAAAAAAAAGGTAGTAAATGTCTAAAATATCCTCTTCTTCCTCATTCTGTACGAGAGAGAGAGAGACGAACAGAGTATTTGATCTGATTTTATTGGTAGAAACTAAGTTTCTGGCGCCGGGATTTCGGTTTCACCCAACTGATGAGGAACTTGTTCGGCATTATTTGACGCATAAGGCTTGTGGGAAGCCCTTTAGATTTCAAGTTGTTTCTGAAATCGATGTTTACAAATCTGAGCCTTGGGAACTTGAAGGTAAATCCCCTGTCTCTGTTTCTGTATTTTGTGTGCGTATATGTATATACACATCTATATACCCTTGGGTTTCAAGATACCCCTTTTGATTTTGTTGAGTTAGATCATGAATTTTGTGTTTGTTTCGCTGATTTTTAGATTTTTTGTACGAACATTTTATTTTGTTGAATTGGGTGTACTTGTACAAACTTAATTTTAACTATAATGTTTTCCTATTTAATTAGTACTAGTTATGAAACAACCCGGGTCAAATCCCGAGTCCGGAACAAATCTTGGGTCAAATCCCAAGTCCGAATCGAATCAAATCCATCTAAATAAGGCCTCAAACCACTGGCCCAATAGTATCTTCTTGGGTCATCTAGCCCACCACAGGCTCCCAAAAGGTCATGACTTGAAGGTACTATTGGTAGTTACTTAATTCCTCATATACACACAGATTTTCCCCCTATCTTTCGATGTGGGACTGGGGTGTTACAAACTCCCCCACTTAAATTTCTGACGTCCCCGTCAGAACCGATCACACACACGGCCCAAAGATCTTTGCCTCTCTAGCCATTGTGGGATAATACCGGCTGGCTTCGTGTCCCCACCTCCGGACCTTCATCTCTCCATTGTGGGATAATACCACCAGCCTTCGTGTCCCCACCTCCGGCAACTCGATCGGATGACCCGACCCGAGCTTTCGAGAGTCGGCTCTGATACCATATGAAACAACCCGGGTCAAATCCCGAGTCCGGAACAAATCTTGGGTCAAATCCCAAGTCCGAATCGAATCAAATCCATCTAAATAAGGCCTCAAACCACTGGCCCAATAGTATCTTCTTGGGTCATCTAGCCCACCACAGGCTCCCAAAAGGTCATGACTTGAAGGTACTATTGGTAGTTACTTAATTCCTCATATACACACAGATTTTCCCCCTATCTTTCGATGTGGGACTGGGGTGTTACAAGTTATATCTGCGATTTCTGTAGATTTCTGTTGGAATTTGGGCGGAAGTTTAGATTTTTACAATTAATCGGAGGTAGCGAAAATTGGGTTGTGATTTTTTTTTTTTTGGAAAACAAGAAAGGGAAAGAGATATGGGGATTTGGGGAAGATGTTACTGGGGAAGAAAAGAGAGAGGGAAGAAATTAGAAGGGATAGTGGTATTTGGCACATATCGTAAGAGAAGGGACCTTCAAAAACAGAGATTTGAACTTACCCATATGAGAATAAGTTGAAATGCTTTGCTCAAATCTATAGATACCCAAAAAGGAACAGAGTGTGAAATCAGATCTAGTGGGTGCTATTTAGCTTCCCTGTTTTTTGACTTGTGCTCTGTTTCAAGCTAGAAATAGCAAAAATGGCTGAGGTTTTTGCTAAAGGTTTCTTACCAGAAACGTTTCAGGGGACAACAATGGATTTAGCAGGCCAAATTGGGCTGATTTGGGAGCTAATTAAAGTGCCATTGATTGTTCCATTGTTGAAATTGGCCGTGATTATATGTTTAGTTATGGAATTGATGTTCTGTGAGAGATTATACATGGGTATAGTCATTATTCTTGTTAAGCTCTTTTGGAAAAAGCCTGAGAAGAGGTATAATTGGGAGCCTGTGAGGGATGATTTGAAAATTGGTAACTCGACTTTGCCTTTGGTTCTTATTCAAATCCCAATGTTTAATGAAAGAGAGGTTAGTTTATTTTTTATCTTTGCTTTTTGGAATATGGGTTTTGTGATTCGTTTGAGTTTGTTCCAATTGGGCCATTTTGTTAGTAGTAATTTTTTTGGTTTATGAATTTTTCTCTCTCCTCTGTTTTATATTCCTACTCCACTAGTAGAGATGTCATTTGCCATTGTTGAATTTCTTCATTTTTGGAATCTGAGAAAATTATAGCTGCGTTTGAAACGAGTGTGTAAAATTGTTTTTACCTAGTTGGATCAAGTGAGTGAAGATTTGAATGGAGTTGCAGGCCTTGTTGCAAAGGAGAGCATGAATATGTTGATTGTAGCTGCTTCTTAGCTGTAGTTTGTGTATGGGTCCTGCTGGGCTTGTTTGAGATGGATTTGTGAGGGGAATAGTGATGTAGATCTATGGTTTTTGTGGCGAAAATTGATAGTTTATGGAGTAAAAAATTTGTGATGAACACTAATGGGAACATTTAGTTTTTTGCTATACTTAAAAAAAAAGATACTATCTTAGCCCAAACACTCCTTCAATTGGACAGAGAAATTGAAGAAATTGGGAACGGGGATGATGAGAAGGAAGATGGAAGCTTTTAATATATATATATATATATATATGGAGGGTAATTAAGTCTTTAGTCAACTCGACTAACGGAGTTAAGACGGAAAGCATTTTTTCACTTCAATTCAAAAAGTCGGAAGTTTAAATGTAGCTTTACTGATTACAGGTGGTTAAGTGGAAAAGCGCTCAAACCCCAGGTGGTGATCTGAACTTAACCCTTCTCATATTATCCTCAACTTTCAATATAATAAATTTTAAATTACAACTCATATCTCCAATTTGTTTTTACCTACTAATCCTAAGTTGATAAACAAAAAGAGACTTCTTGGCGCGAACGACTTCTTTGTTGTCGCGAACGAGTTCTCAGACTGCCACGAACGATTCAGGTACATGTCTTTACTTATCTGCTTTACCTCTCTTGAATATCGGCTTTGTGTTGCAATTTCCTTGTGAAGACTTCATATGGAGTATAAGTTAAGATTGGTGTAATGATTCTCCTTTTCTGAATCTTAAATAGTAGATTGCAATTAATGAAAAGCAATCAATAATTATAATAATATATTTTGTTAATTTTTTCCTCTCTTCTCTTAGTATCCATATAAAGGTTTTAGCAATAGAGGTATACTTTCTAAATCTCAATTGTTATCACATCCTGGTATACAATTCTGAAACCTAAACTCATAATTTCAATCATATCCATGGTTTATAAAATTTGATATTAATTAGTTTCCTCCAACATTTTAACAATATAATTGGTATACTCAATTTTTATTCTCTCTTTAAAATCAATAAAAGTAGAAATCTATAATACTTGCTCATTTTCATTTAGATGCGGCAACTCCATCTATTTTTTGTAGCTTAAATACATTTAATTCATAATGTCTAATACCCACACATAATTTATGGTTGCTCATTGCTAATTTGCCATCTACGCTTTCTTCATGTTCAGAAAATGCACCGTTTCACTTGCCTAATGATTGAAAATGTTTGTGTGGATAGAATTTTGGTGTGAAATTACTTATCAGCAATTTTCTCTTAAAACAAACTCATTATTTGGGATAAGTAGCGGTTCTTTTTGTCAAATTATTATATGGTTGATAATTTTTTTTTGTAGTTTCATAAATATTTTCTTAAATATAGTAATTAAGCTTTATTTTTAGACTTAATAATTGAATTATATGATTAGTTATTGTATAGTATTTACATTTATGTGTTAATAATATTAATTAATATATCGTAAATATAATTTTATAGAGATTAATTACTTAAAAACTATATTATTAAATATAATTAAATAAATTATGATATCACTTAATTGGTTGGACTGTTACAATCAAATTATAATAATATCACTTAATTGGTTGCATATTTTTATTCATGGTTCAATGATTAGAATTAATAGAAGGTTAAATTTGTAAAAGTGATATTTTTCTTTTCTTTTCATTGGAACTCAAAAAACGCAAGAAAAGAAAAATTTTAACTTTTCTATTGTTTTTTATTAAAAACTCAGAAACAACACAAAAAAAAAACTTTAAGTTTTCTAATTTTTTTTCTGTTCTAATTTAAGTTTTCTATTCTTTTCTTTTCCGTCCAAAACTCAGAAACAATGTGTTAGGGTAAGTAATCACGATAAATTAAATTAGCATGTGATATGCATTGAGAAGACAAAAGAGGGCAGATGGTACAAGTGACCACATAAAGGAAAAGCGAGAATACATCAATTGCATCTCCTTGAAATATGAATTCATAAAGGCCAACAAAACAAGATGGAATATAGTATTCCAAGCCAAATTTCATAGCTTTATTTTTATTCCCATTGAATTTCGTACCAAATTTTGGGTAGAAGTAAATAATTAAAGCTTACAACACACTCTACAAATTTCCTTAACAATGGAGTACATTCACTAAACTCAAGTTGCTTACAAGAGTTATCAAAGAGAATTCAAGAAAAAAATTCAAAAAAAAACTAGTTTAAGACCATCTATATAAATATATAATAAGACAAAACTTGATTTTTTGGTATTCGTCTTTAGTTTTTGGTATATGCCAAGAATTTAATTACTACTGAAATACTTATTAAAGACTCTAATTTTATTTTATTTATATTTATTTACTTATTTTGAATAGCCTCCAATTTAACTACAATAAAAACACTTTTTTTTCATACTCACCTGTAGAGTTGCACGGGACACATTAAAGCACTCTTATCGGTGGGAAAAATTCAGGTTTATATATTTTGTTTTAGTCTTAATTATTTTTTATATTGTTTTCGGGTTGTAGAGTTCTTAAACTTTCTTCTAGCAGAGTTCTTAAACTTTAAACTTTCTACTTCGGAACGGAAAGGAAGGAATTGTGAGAAATTGGAGATAGTCTCTATATAAAGATATTAGAAGACAAAACTTGATTTTTTGGTCTTCGTCTTTAATCTTTGGTCTTCGTCTTTAGTTTTTGCCTTTTTGGTATAGGCCTAGAATTTAACTACTACTGAAACACTTTTTAACAACTCTAATTTTATTTTATCTTATTTATATTTATTTACTTATTTTGAATAGCCTCAAATTTAACTACAATTAAAACATCTCCCATTTAACTACAATGAAAACACTTTTTTTTTCATATTCACCTGTGGAGTTGCACGGGACACATTTAACCATTGTTATCGCTGGGAAAAATTCATGTTTATATATTTTGTTTTAGTCTATTTCGTTTTTATTGTTTTTGATTTGTAGAGTTCTTAAACTTTCTACATTGGAACGGAAAGGAAGGAATTGTGAGAAATTGGAGATAGTCTCTATATAAATATATTATAAGACAAAACTTGATTTTTTGGTCTTTGCCGTTGATCTTTGGTCTTCGTCTTTAGTTTTTTCCTTTTTGGTATAGGCTTAGAATTTAACTACTACTGAAACACTTTTTAAAGACTAATTTTATTTTATTTATATTTATTTACTTATTTTGATTAGCCTCCAATTTAAATACAATTAAAACACCTCTAATTTAACTACAATGAAAACACTTCTTCTTTTTTCATATTCACCTGTGGAGTTGCACGGGACACATTCAAGCATTGTTATCGCTGGGAAAAATTCAAGTTTATATATTTTGTTTTAGTCTAATTCGTTTTAATTGTTTTTGGGTTGTAGAGTTCTTAAACTTTCTTCTAGTAGAGTTCTTAAACTCTCTACTTGGAAAAAGAAATGAAGGAATATTGAGAAATTGGAGATGGTCTCGGAGTTTTGGATTCATTAATTTAAAGGTGGCAGAAGTTCCAATTTGTAAGGTTAGACATAATATTTTAATTTATATGTATTGAATGGTATATCCTTATGTAGTATTTATGCATATATATTAGAACATTGAGTATATGTATGATTCAAAACTTATTCAAGTCTATGAGGTAGAATATATATTGCCTACATATATAGAAAATATTAAACCCTCAATCGATGTTATATCTTTTTTTATAAAAAAATCATCTACAAGCTAAAAAACGATGACACCTAGCTACGAATGCTAGGAGAAAGGAACTATAATTTATACAAATTAATACATAACAAAAATGAATCTCTCCAGCAATGAAACTAAGTAATTATTTCCAATGGGCATTAGAGCCAAAAGGGTTAAGATGTCCCAAAATGTTTGACACTTGAACAATATCAAAGAACTTGCAATTTGAATGAAGTAGATCATCCTTCATTTTAGTTGATATGCAAACTTAAGTGAAGAGGATAAGATGCTTGATTTTATTTTTTTATTTAAACTTTGTATAATAAAAGAATCACATTAGAAACAGTCAATTGTGTTTATTCGACATTGTATGGGATCCGTACTAATTTGTTTTTTAAACAAAATTTATAGTCATTCTAATAATAATAGTAAGTCAATTTGAAATTTAAAAAATATATTTTATAATCATTATATATAAAATAATAAAAAATAATTTTAGTTAAAAAACTACTCGTGCTTCGCACAGGGCACTTAGTTAGTTGACATTAATTCTTCGTCACCACTTTTATGGTTAGGTCCAGAGCAACATTGCCCCTTCCTACATCAACCCATCATAGGATCATGTACTAGCATTATAAGAGAGAATTATATGATAAGATGATAACACACCTTCATGTGACTGTTTTCAATCTTTGTGAGTAGAGGATTTAGCAGAACTGAAGAAAACCACTGCCTTAGGCGGTCACGCCAATGCTCAATCTCAGGATAGATGCCAAGATGCTCATAAGATTGAATGGCCTCTTCCATAGACATGGGTGGAGGAAGATCACCTTCTCCTTTCTTGGGGGGAGTGCTGAACTTCTGGGAACCAGGGGACATCCTGACAGGCCTCAAAGGTGTACTTCTCGTAGTTCCAGACGTATTAGCTGAACTGCCAATAGTGTTAGGGCTAGCTATACCAAACCCATTAATGGAGGGAGGGGGAGTTGCCAATCTACTTGCCGACTCAGAAATTTTCTCATCAACATCAGCCAGAAACTGTTCGAGCTCTTCTTCTGTTGTTATTTCTTTGGTAGAAGATGTTCGCTTATTGGAACCAAGGAGATGCAACCAACTGATCCAGACCAGGTGAAGTTTGAAGAGAGTGTGATTGGGAAGCAGGTACAGGGGTAAGATATAAAGATGGAGAAGCTGGTGATTTGGAAGGGGTGCTAAAAGAATGCATCTTGCTCCCACCACTGGTATTTGATTTGTCACTGCTGATTCGAGATGAACGACTTGAATTGGTAACATGAGGATGAAGCGGAACAAGGACATTTGAAGGAGATGCTGAATTGATTTTGTTTTTAGGAGGTTTCTTTGAAGACTCTGATACAACCTGCTCAATCTTTGGCCTTATTCCTAATAACCCTAACTGTCGACTCGTAAGGCGTGTTTTTTCATTCATTCCTTTTGAGGGAGAGATGACTGTTACACCTGTGGTAATTCTTGCTCTCCACAGGGATAAAGCTTTGATGAGGGCAATCATAGTTCCAACTAATACTAAACCCAACACAGTCTGTATCACTTTTGCGAAGAGATCTAAACAACAATCACAAGAAAAAAATTTATGGCAATCAGAGGGATGAGTTTACAATAAATAATAGCAAAGCCATTTGAGTGTGTTACTTACAAGCAACCCTTGGGAGACAAATCTGAGCTTCAAACTTTCAATAAGTCCATTTTCCCTTCAAAAATTTGGAGATAATTGATCCCATTAGCCAAACGAAATCAGAAGCCAACTAGGAAATTCAATAAATCATATGAAAAAGTAATCTTCCATTTCGGTTGAACAATTGAGAACAGACAGAAGTCACAAAAGGAATAAATGATGAGTGATGACTGAAGTCTGCTGTCATTTTAGTTATTCAAGACAGACAAAAATCAACTTAATCATGGCTTCTACAAATGTTTTATCAATATAATTACAATCCATGTTTCTTATGAATCAAACACTTGTGAAAATGTAATAGCTCAAGTTTCAGCTTTCTTTTCTTTCATTTAAGCAATCAAAGAGAGTGTACACTCACAAAATTCAGATACACATCCCTGTATAGTCTTCATAAAGATCTAATCTTCAGTAGGTTCCTTGAAAAGATGTACACCCTCCCTTGCCTTCTACAAAGACAACCCATTGTAAGCAAGCTAGCATTGTGGTATGGCTAGTGGAATTTATAAATGAGTTTGTGCTAAGATGTTTTTTCCTTCCTAGCATATAGGGATAGGGTATTTGGGGTTTGGTTGGTTCGTATTGTGGCTTTTATGTTGTTTTTCCATTTGGTAATGTGTATGCCACTTTAATATGGTTTCACCCCCTTTGGGGGGTTTTCATATACAAGTAGCAAGTACTTGTCCAAGAAAAAAAAAAGTTTTTTGGAAAGAAAAAGTCCTGAACAAATGAAACCTATAATTCTTTTGCAAATAATCTCCTGAACAATTCTATTTAAGAATCAAACTAAAATAAGAGCTCAATCAATGGAAAAAAAACACTCAAACAGCAGCTACCACTTCACTTAATTCAGCTTTAGCAACAAAAAAAAAGAAAAAAAAAGTACCAACATAAACCATAGTTTCGAAAATCAAGCTACAGTGCAATTTATATAATCTGTAGAACCCAATTTAATATTATACTCACAAGATTGAATTAAATAACTAGAGTGGTAAATAAACAGCATAAAAACTTTAATTGATTAAGCTACATTCTACAAAATTAACATATAACCGAAACACACATGTACACAAATAAGGAACAAATAAAAACCCTAGCTCATTTGATAGGGCTTATAGTTATTCAAATAACAAATTTAATAAATATACACACAAATACATTGTTAGTACCTGGCAATGACGTTTAGGAGAGAGAAGGTTGAGGCAGTGGAGAGAGAGAAAATGAAGAAAAAAGTGAATTTGGAAGGACCGAGGCTGGTGGAGGTGAGGGCTGCGGAGAGGGCTGGGTTCTGATACACA
This sequence comes from Panax japonicus, assembly GCA_020205505.1. Taxonomy (NCBI): domain Eukaryota; kingdom Viridiplantae; phylum Streptophyta; class Magnoliopsida; order Apiales; family Araliaceae; genus Panax; species Panax japonicus. The sequence goes on along the minus strand of CM035108.1, from coordinate 62,736,152 downwards.
GCAAACTTTGTGGGCTTCGGGGAAGGAGAAAATTTTTCCATTGTCATTAAATGAGGTTCTTTCGATCAGTATGACTGTATGAGAGAGAAAAAGGGTTTATTCCGCCATTGATGAAGCTTCTCGCCACAGACTGTTACTTCCCAATTCGAAAGTTCAAACTCTTTCGTTTGGGGGACGGGGGTGTTTGGTCGAAGGACAACAAAGCCGAAAAGGCCAAAAGGGTACGGGGAAGTATTAATTAACGGGAATGGTTAAATTTATAATATTTTTTTATTTTTATAACAAAAGTGGTGATAATTGTCGCTATAAAATTTATAGTGAAATTTTTATTATAAAAATAATATAATTTAATAATTTTCTTAATTAATTAATATTAAAAACTTGAAGGCTTTCATTTGAATGTCTTGTGTGTATAATAAAAAAGAGGGACGATTTTTTTTTTTAATTATTATTATTATTATTGATGTCACGTTCGTGAGACCAGTAATCTAAAATGATGTTTTTAAGATCGGAAAATTCTAGGGGTATATTTTCTAGAGACATTTTTTTTTTGGTTTTTGTTTTTATAATACTTCTTAAAAAATGTATAATATTTATTTCAACTGAAATTTTTGTAAAAAATAGTGTTTTAGGGTCTATTTTTTGTATGTATTCAAATTACACCTAAAACACTATTTTTTACAGAAATTTTAGCTGAAATAAATATTATACATTTTTTAAGAGGTACTACAAAAAAAAAAAAATGTCGCCAAAAAAATGTCGCGGTAGAAGAACTCTTTTAAGATCACATATTTGTAGTCCTGAACAATTACGCTATGTTGTCTATTCAGAAAAGTAAAGAATTAAATCCTAAATAAAGCCAAATTAATTCAAAATCATTAGCTGTTATAGGTGTAATTAAACTACTACATTTCTCTAAATAACAAATAAAAATACATAATAATACAGTAAATCTCCCCTTTCTTATCATAAAAAACTCTTAGACACTCGTGGAGTAATTCATCTTTCTTGTTGGAAGGATCACAATCTACAACTACCCACTTTTTTGAGAGCCATGCGCGGCAACTCTAGCTCCAACAACAAAGCAAGAGGAGTCGAGGGAGAGTGTGAGAGATCTCGTGATAAAAAAAATAATATAACTTTACAAAGTACAAGTTTAAGTTGAGAGGGAAGTAGTAAGAGATCATGTTAGTATGGTATTGTTTCAGTATAAGAATGCATGTATGTTGGCTTTCAAAACCCGAAAAATGATTATGAAAATCAATTGGCATGGAAATGTTAAAAGTTGTAGCAACAGAAAACCAACATTAAATTCTTGCTATATCAGCAAATACAATCTTTAGCTGATTAAAAGAACTACATACTCATTAGGTCACATTAAAAAACAAAGCAGCTGTTAGATTTCTGCTCTATAACCCCCAGCTCCAAAATAGTCCCTCCTAGAGCTAGCAATCTGCATACTTTTTTGATGCTCCAACTTAGGGCAATCACGAATACGATGACCAAGTCCACCACAATACCCACAGCCTTTCACTCCACTTGCATAGGCGATAGCTTCTGCTTCTTCCATTGGATCACTCAACTCAGCCAACACTGGAGGTATCCTCTGCTTCGCTTCTTGTAACAGATGCTTCAGATCAAGAAGCGTCGTCTCACTTTGATTCTTGTTAATAAATGTTGTTGCTATTCCCGTCTTACCACATCTTCCTGTCCGTCCAATCCTATGAACATAGTTTTCAATTTCCGCTGGCATATCGTAGTTAATTACGTGTTGAATGTCAGGAAAATCCAAACCCTTAGAGGCAACATCTGTGGCAACCAATACATCTTTCTTGCATGCTTTGAACATTGAAATGGCATATTCTCTCTCTTCTTGATCCTTACCGCCATGAATTGACACTGCTTCAACTCCTTTTAAAAGAAGATATTCATGTATCTCATCAACATCAGCTTTGTTCTCACAAAATACTAAAACAGGAGGTGGAGTCTTCTGCAGACATTCAAGAAGGTAAACAATTTTTGCCTCTTGCTTCACATACTCGACTTCTTGAATCACATCAAGATTTGCTGCTCCTGCCCTCCCAACGTTAACCGTGACGGGTTTAACCAATGCGCTTCTGGCAAAATTCTGAATCTTTGTCGGCATAGTAGCAGAAAACAGAAGAGTTTGCCTTTGAGCTTTGAAGTGATCAAACACTTCCCGTATGTCATCTTCAAAGCCAAGATCCACTAATCTATCTGCCTCATCCAAAGTTAAATACCTGCAATTATCAAGATTCATCTTCTTTTTTGCAAGCATATCCTTCAACCTCCCAGGTGTAGCGACTACAATATGAACACCTTTCTTCACAACCTCCAACTGTGAGCGCATATCAACACCACCAATGCAAAGCAATGGCCTTATTTCTGGATAATTATACTCCCTCATGGATAAAAGAAATTCCTCCACAACCTCATAGGTTTGCCTAGCAAGCTCTCGAGATGGACAAACAATCAATCCAAAAGGTCCTTCTCCAGGAGCGATTGGCATCATTATCTCTTCTTGCACTGCCATCATAATCAATGGCAACACAAACACCAATGTCTTTCCAGAACCCGTAAATGCGATCCCGATCATATCCCTTCCTGATAAAATAACAGGAAGCCCCTGAACTTGAATAGGTGTCGGTTGCACAATCCCTTTCTTTGTCAACTTCTTCAAGACCGGCTCTGGAAACCTCATGTCCTTAAAATTCTTAATTGGCGGTGGGGTATCTTCACCATCAACAATAATATGCCACTGCTTCCTAATGGCATCACATGCTTTCTTAGACATCCTTCTAATTGGCAATGGAGGCTTCCATCCAGTTGGCAATGGTTCCGAGTATGTTATCCCTTTTGCAAGTTCACGAACTGACATTAAAGTCTTCCGATCAGATAGGTGTTCAATCATCTCTTTCTCTTGTTGTACTATTTGTTCAGTGGGACTAATCTCAGGTTGGTCACGCTTAAGTTGTGATGCCTTAACAAGCAAGCTAGGTTTAGCTTCAACAACTTTAGTTGTTTCCAATTCATTTTCAAAAGCTGAAGATTTCCCTTTTCTCTGAAGAATCTTTTGTGCCTCAATTGCCCTGCGCTTCCCAACAGGCACATATTCAACATAATCATCATCATCCTCCATTTCCTGCAAGCTCTATAAGTATGTAAGCAAGCTGAAGTACCGAAAACTTATAATATCTAAAATGTCAATTCTAGAGAAATCTAGCTCATGAAAATAATGCAATATAGCTTATCTACACTTAACTCATAATATAAAAGCAAAAATGGTTTGCTACCCCTTCTTTCACCCCCCCCTATCTTATTTCGTTTATAAACATATTTATGCTTTTTATTATGAGTTTGTTTCTATCAATTCTGGTTTGAAATTAATTACTCAATTATTAATTATTACCAACATCAAAATACCACATACTAAATCAAATAAGAGATTCCATGCTGCACAGAAGAAAAACAAAAAATAAATGATTCCACCTTCATTAAAGTACCCAAAATAGCTCTCCAAAAAAAAAGTACCCAAATAGTGTACAAATTCTAACACTTACATATTTCCCCAAATCCAAAACCCCAGTTCAATTGAACCCTAATCACACCAAATGTTCACCATATTAAATAGTTCTAGCATCATTAAATACAATCAATTTCTTACAGGAAAGTACCTTGAGAGACGCGAGAGAGAAGGGTGGCTTCTTCGACACCGGTAGTCGGTAGAGAGACGAAGGAGGTGCAGGAGTTTTCCGGAACTTCAGAATTGGGATAGAAAACAAACCAAACGGAGAAAAAAAAATTTCCTTTTGAAGCATGTTTGTTATTTATCGGGTTTTCTAAGCCCGGCCCATTCTTGACTCGGATTTAAAATTTGATAAAGGAGTAATTTTAAGACGTTTTGTTATTTTTATAATAAAAATATCGTTGTAAATATATAGCAACGATAAAATTATTGCTATAACAATACTTTTGTTATGAAAATAACAAAAAGTATTATACATTTAACAATTTCCTAATTTTAAACCTTACCCCTTTTTATTTCAAATTATTCTCAATTTAAACATGTTTAATCACAAATTATTTTATTAGATTTTGGGTTGATAGTTATAATTCTTCTCAGTCAAACTCTACCATTTGATAGAAATCTTTAAAATCTATGACTTTTTGAATATTCAAAATACTTTTATACTTTGTAAAAATCTTAATTCAATATCACCCAACTTTTAAAGACATTAAAAAAAGTTTAATTGAATACCACTAAACTTTTATAAACTCGTTAAATGTCTTGATTGAATACAACTAAACTTTTAAAATCTTTAAAAGTCTTTAAAAATCTTAATTGAATACAACCCCTAAGCTCAAAATAACATAAGTTGAAAGGCTAACAAACATTTGCTCAAAATGTTAAATAACAAGTACTGAAATTGTAAAATAACTAAGGATAAAAGTTGATGTTATTTACACTTGAGAGTAGGCCTGGCAAAATATGGTTATGAGTTAGTTTTGGTTTTTAAAATATGGTTATTGTTCTATTTAAGAATTAAAACTATATTAACCATTTTTAATATGGGTTGTGTGGGTTGGAACCATATGGTTATGGTTAAAAACATATTAACCATTTTAAGATGTTTTGACTTTTAAATAAAATTTTTTAAAAATGAAATTAATATATATTATAGATAGAAAGACGGATACAAGGGTAATTAAATTATTTTTTTTCAAGCAATGCAATTCTCCCTTTAACCATTTATTTGATCCCTTTGAAGCTATGAAATTAATATTCTTACGTTAATTTATAAACTTATTATTTGGCTACATTTATATATTTTAATAAATAAAATTATCACTAATCAATTAAATGTTGTCACATAATTATTATTAATTTGGCTACGTTTATTTTAATAAAATTATTGCTAATCATTGTTGAATTAATCAATTTTGTGTTGGTATATAAATTGCGAATGAGCCAAAATCATTACAAAACATATAATTCTATAGACCATATTAAAATTTAATTAATTAGACAGACATATTAAACCATATAATTTTATAGACCATATTAAAATTTAATTAATTAGACAAACATATTAAAATTTAACAAAAAAGTTTTGTAATTGAAATAAAAATAATTACATGAGAATAACTACTAGTAATTAATGAGACGAATATAAAAAGTTTGTACTTGTAGTTTGTGTTTGGTGCGAAGAGAGAGAGAGATAGGAGTGTAATTGAATATATTATGGGTTAAAAAATGGTTAACCGGTTAATTAATTATATTTGTTTTAAAAAATATGGGTTCAAACTTTAATCAACCTGAATAAATAAAAATGGTTAACCGACCCATTTGGTTCCAGTTAATATGATTTGACCCAACAGTTAACCAACTATATTGTCACGTATACTTGAGAGGCATAATATTGTTAACCAAGTCTTAGCCAAGTGACAGAAATTGAGGCGAGGCTATGTGATCTAAAACTAACTAATTTCAATTTTTGCATGTGTGGGTTTATTTTCTTCCTTATTAGTTATTCTATTGCGTAATGTGTTTCCACATTACCCCCAATACTTGTTTCTGATATTTAAGCCGTTCAATTTTTACTTGTTTTAGTTTATTTTATTTCTTATTAATTATTGTTAGTGTGTTCTGATTCTTGATATTGATGTACTTAATTATGAGTTTGGGACTTTAAAAAAATGCAAAAATTATCTACCACTGTTATATATAACAATTGCATTAAATTAAAGCTTAATTTCCTGAAATTAGTCATGGTCTGAATTTAGTTTAAATTAAAAATTAATTAGTCATAACAGAGTAACCTAATGATCTAAAGAGGGAGAGAGACGGTGGAAGAGAGGAAGTTCAAGCTTTCAATCAATGATATTAGCAGGCTGCAATGATTCAGTACAATTGCAGTTAACTAACTACAGTACTTGGCTAGGAATTGGGAGGGTAAGCCAGAGGTCACAGCATCACTACTTCAGATATAATACCAAGTTCCAAACAAACAAAAAAAAGACGTTTATATGAGTATATATTTCTATTTAAAGAAAAACCAAAAACTGATAGTGTTGGGTCAAAGAAATTTACAGGCTATTTTGCTCATCATAAAGCAAAAACAAAATGGTGATCTGGTTTTCTGAAGGGATCCCCACACCACCACCACCAAAATAAACTAAAAGGGTAGAGTACCAATGGATTCCCCCCCCACCCTACCCTATTTCATGTCTATATTACAAACTACAACCAGGAAACCGGCAAATCTGAATCGAGATACAAGAGGAGAAATAATTTATACCCAACCTGCAGTACAAAAAACAGACAGATAATTAGAAACTCACATCTGTGAGCTTATTAGAACCAGAAACTACCAGAAGCAGTTGATGACTCACCAATGAAAAGAAATTCCAAGGTTCCAGCTAACTTCTTAAGCTGAATAGTTTCAAAATGGCTCTACTTTGTGCACCTTTCTGTATCTCAGACCTCTTGTTGACAAGTAAAAGAAAAAATGTTTGTTGACCTTTTAAATTATAATTCCAAGGACAATATGGCAGTAAGTCTAGGTGGAGCACCATATCATCCAATTGTAAGATTGTCTTCGATCAAGAGGATATTTGGAAGAAATTTAGTTCATTTTCTACAAAATATCAGTTATTTCTGGACCAACTCCTCTCTACTCGGAGTCTGAGTTAATAGAAAGATATAATCTTGGTCTTACAGAACGCCGCTGGCGAGGAAATGTGAATGGGCTATCTGATCTTTCCCTACTTGTCTTAGTAGGTCTGTTGTCATTTGTAGCAAGATTAGCAGATCTGTTGTCATTTGTAGCAAGATTAGCAGATCTGTTGTCATTCATACCAAGAAGCAAAGAAGCTGCAGAATCAGAAAGTGAAGAGAAATCAGCACTACGTATATGTTTCAACATATGATGGAAAATTTAAAATTAGGAAAACAGGAGGTTGTTAAGACAAAAAGATATTTAATGTACTCAAAATAAGACAATGGCCTGATTCAATTCATCCCTTTCTTAAGATTTTTGGAAGACTGTAAAGAATGGTTATAGCTACTTAAAAATGTCCGTCCATGTTTGGCTCATTTTTCACGGCGAATACATGCTCACACTGGTCTAATTGTCAATAAATCTAATATGCATTCTTATTTGATACGATTATTATAAACTTGACATATAAAGTAGCTGTCCCAAAGCAAATGTATTAATGTAATTTACTCAAGAAAACAAAAACAGAATCCAAACAGGTACATACCAGTGTCAGCCAGTGAATCCAAGGCACCTTCTTTGGAGGGCAACAGCTGTCTTGGATTTAATCCATTTACAGCTGTAGGCTCAACATGGCTCCCACTGCCACAATCTCCAAGCCTGAGAGAAATCCAATCTTCAGTAGGGATGCCATTTGACATATCTGGTTGATCTCTCATATCAGCCTGCACTGCTGCATCTGAAGGCCTTGTAGGAAGAAATATTTGAAGAGAGGGATCATCCCCACCAAACGCCAAGGGATTATCAACTAGCTCATCATTTATATCAGTCGTACAATGGTGAAGTGAAGACTCAGGAACAAGAGCAGCAGATCCCATGGCAGTCTCTGAAGTTAGCGTGTACCCATTCATTGATGTACGACAGTTAATGGAACCATGTGGCACATCAACTAATGCATCTGAGACATCTACATCGGAACCAAATAACTGGAAACCAGGGCCTCCTTGACTTCCAGATGGTAAAGACCATAGAGGCAACCCAAACTCGTCATCATTGGTATTGAAAAGGCCGAGGCATGAACTTCCTGCAGTGCCAAGGGCAGGATCTTCGGGATACAAATCTGGAATTACTTGTGGGGCAACTGCATATGCGACTCCACCAGCATTTTCCCCATTGCTCTTATAGGCTGGGCCAGAAGAAATAAGGGGTTCATCTTCTTCGTCTGAATCACTTAGAACAATAACTTCTGCATTTCCTAATGGCGCAGAAGGATTTTGGTCCGTAAATCCATATACGGGGTCAAGGTTCAGAGAAACAGAATCAAGCTCAATCCCATTTTTGGTCGAGAAATCATAGTTCATACCTCCATCCTGATTGACACTGGGATCTTCACCATCCCTGTCACTCCCAGGTGGCGCTGCTGCTCATAGGAATAACATTATGACCAATGTTGTCAAAATTCTCTCGTTGTCTATTGCCAGAGGAATCTTCAGGTTTGCTGACTTCCCAGAACCCATTACGGTTCTTCTTGATTCCAAGCTTCAAACCGGTATGGCCTTCAGAAATACATTCCTGTTTGACCTGTTTAAAAACTTCTTCCTTAGATTTAGCTTCTTCTCCATCTGTGCGCGCACAGAGAGTACCATCAGGAAAGTGCCATACTGAAAGATCCCCAAGACCCCTGCGATCATTTTCTGCTTTCACACGCCAAGAACCATCAGGCTTCACCTCAATCTCCGTTATATCTTCTCCACAATTCCGCATCTTTATTTAGCAAGAACAAACAATTATAAGGCTGCATCTTACGAACATTTGAACTATAACATGTCCACAGATGTATTAAGAGCATTACCTTAGATGTAATGCGATTGAAATATGGATCAATAATGATATTCTCCAATGAATAGTTCTTGAGACAAATAGGGCATTGCCACTGCAGCCACATAAAATGCTTGCTGTTAATACACAATTGCTAAGAGAAAACCCTAAACAATGATCTAAACAGGATAACATAATATAATTGTCAATAGTTGCTTGCCTTCCTAGACCGCTGGTTCATTTCCACAAAAACATCAAGATCAAAGCAGCCCATGTGTGCACAAGGTTTAAATCTTCCAGCAACCTTCATTCTTGAGCCACTCATCTATATCATACATACACAAGATTAGCTGACTGACACTCATTATGTACCACAATGATGAAATTCTTCACTAATACGGAAAGACCAAAGACAACTTATCAGAATTACTTGGTCCTATTGCACCCTGGTAAAATATATTAAAACATGTACAAACACAAATATAGAGATGGAAAAATATTTAAGACACCAGTAAGGCTATAAACGAACCAAACAGTTTGAGCTCGACTCGAAAAAATACAAGTGAGACACGAATTCGTTAATAATATGATCCAAATCTGAGCATAAAAATATAAGTAGATTCTGAGCAAGGTTGTACTCAACTAGTTTAAGATTCAAACTACTCGAATTTTCAGTTGTGACTCGATACATACTCAATTGATACAGATTCGATTAGATACTCGATACATTCTCTTATAATATATACAAAATTAAATCAAATTAGGATAATTAATTATTATTATTTATTTATTTTAATTTTAATTGTGATTTTATATTTATAAAGTGTAATAGTAAATATATTTTTTCTAAGTAAATAACAAATTCAATTTATAATTATATTTATTATGAAATTAGTTATTCGCTTCGGTTTGACTCGTTTACACCCTTAGACACCAGTAATAAATTATTTTTTGGAACAATGACATTTGATAGCAACTATCGAATGTCCCAATTTACAAATGAATATTCTAAGTGATTATTCAGAATCAGTATAGTTACCTATTTGATTTGAGCTCTTGGAACTGAAAAAAGAGTATACTTCTTCAGAGGAATGTAAGAATTCGAAGAAAAAGCAACTAACAAGGACTTCACCATATACCAACCTCTTAGAAAACCAGAGATAACAAGTAACATGTTTTACAGAGATATTTTATTCACATATTTGAAAATTGTGAGACTAGAATCTTCATTACATGTAATAGATATTCTGATATTTTAAGTAAATGAGAAAGCGGTATGTCATATATTCTTGTAGGATAATAGCTTCTGACATCATTTTAAAACAAAAACAAAAAAACAGATCATAAAATTCCCAATTATTCCAGGAATAGACTAAATCGTACTGTGCAGCTAGATTTTAAGGGACACTAGGTGAGAAGCAATGCTTCCTTTTCCTTTGTTCCACACTCACAAGTTCAGATACTTGCTACAAAACAGTAAATTGAAAATTATATATAGGAATAAATGATTGTACTTTGAGTCTGCTGAAAAACACCCAAAAGGTTTTTTCTGATAAAGTGGGGAAGGTAGTATATATTTAGAAGCACGAAAGTCGCATACTACCAATCCTTTATCTAATTTAAAGCGGTACACTCGAACACGTAAAATAACATAGGATAAAAGCTAATAGCAAAAGCAGTTAACAAATGATTGCAGAAGCATAGTCTAGCATTTGTCTCGTTGATAACTGATATAAGAATCACCAAAAGCAGATTTAAACAAAGAATAAGAACACAAGAAGTTGAATAAGAACACAAGAAGTTGAAGCTATTGACATTACTATCCGCACAAAGATTTTTGCCAATACAGGCAAATGTTTGCATCATATCTTAATTAGCCATTATTCTTAAGCTCCATAATCAAATCCTTGGCCTTGTGGTCCAACACCGTTTTTGTTATCAAGTAGCACAATGAAATTCCTTAACATAAAACTGTGAATCTATTGGAACAGCTATACCTCTGTGCAGTTATTATGCACATCTTATTTCTATTCTCTCTAATACAGCCAATTATAGTATATGTTCTAGCAAATTCTAAAAATGTTCAACAGTACAAACTATAAATACTTTTGGATGAGAACTTGTGTTCATTTATTATAATTAAATATGAGCAATACTAATAAAAAAGCAAAGGGAAGAGCAGCATCAGCTGAGAGTTTGTTACAGCACTTCATCTCGAAACCGAAGAGATTAAATCATATACCAACTGTGGCCACATGTTACAACAATCAATATGGAATTCTGAAAATGTAAAATTGCAGTCACAAACAACATGTTACTTACGGGACAACATAGTTTGACCGGAATAGAATCAGCAACAACTTCCAGATCACTGTCACTATCAGCATTCTCCGTGGCAGCTCCACCACCAACACATCGACGAACACGGGCAAGAGCATCTTCAAATAGCTCACCATCAGATTCGGATGGAATCAGATTAAGAATCTATTTGACAAAAGTATAAATAAGATAACCACAAAATGCAGAGCAATGCAGATGTTTCAGCAACCAAAATAAGCATTTTCTCTAGCCACGATTCTATTTCACATTACACTTGCAACTTGGTAAATAACCAGGGAAATTTCTTCCTTGGATGTGCAAACTTATAGAAAAAATGAATTTAGAACAAACTAATCACAGTAAGAATGGGGGAGCACTAGAAAGATTGAAGCCCGTGAAAAGCAGACAAACAACTGGAGAGAAAATAAAATTGGTTGCCAAAGAAGATAATAACCAAAGTGCTGAATGAGTTAAAAGCAGGAAAATGAAGTTAAAATTTAGATTAAATATGACTTGTGTTAGCCATGAGCCTATAATTCACAATTGCCCAACAGTACAATCAATATTAAGCTTCAGAGTACAATCAAAAACACAAACTTGATCCTAAAAGGACCTCAACAACCCAATTGCCAGAACAAAATAACTTGAAACAATTTAGAACAATCAAAATAGAAAGCAGAACTGCTGTGATGAAATATATCACAGCAGGACTACATGGAGTAAATAACATTGGAAGGTCTCTCCACTCGCTCCCCCACCTCAAAAATTTCTTCCTTTTTTAAGGTATACAAACATCATCACAGTTGGATAATATACCATTGGTACAAGCATTTTCAAAATGTATCAATAAAACAGGTGCATATGAGAAGTAAAGAAAATTTTAAAACCAAACAAAAAAATCATTTCCTTATTTTTCTTCTTCTTTTTTAAAATTTATTTTTTTATTTTTTTTGTGGGGGATGGGGGCTCAAAAAATATAAAAAAGTGGACACACTGACAGCTACAATCAGCAATAAAAATCCCTTCCTACTGTCACAGAGGTTAGCTCAAGAACTATGAACAGCTAGAAGTAAAAAAAAATCACAAAATTTAGAAAGAGATAAACCTACCTGTTGAACTGTTCGTCTCTTTACGATTCTGACCCCCAGACAGAATACACGAGCATCACATCCTGTTAAGGAAATTTTATTAATTCCGTCTCTGGTGCAAGGTGTGATCTGACAAAACAAGAAGTAACTAAGAACGTCAAACAAAATGCTGCTAAATATGATAGATTTTTACAAGTTAAGTAACATGAGTATGATATATTGAAGACAAGAACAGCCCTTTCTAACCCAAAAACACAGAACAATACAGAAAAAATCACTTCAAAACTAATCAGGGTTATGTTCCAACCAACTAAGAGGATCTTAAACGCCTGAAAACGTGCAATATGCAAAGGTGAATAAACTTACAATAGGACCATCATCGCGACCATTGGCCCCTAACAATTGCGAGCCAGGTCTATTTATTGTTCGCACTGGCATACCTGTTGGGTCAATATGAAATGGGACAAATTAATACAATACAGGAGAAAAAAATCAACTTAGAGAAAAAAAGAAGATGAAAATAATAAATACAATAACAAGATGCCATGTAGGAAATTATCGAGGCCCAGCCCTTGCAAGCAGGAAAAATGAATATAACAATTCCACAGGAATGATAGAAATCAGAAGAGTACTTGAGCAAGAAAAATGTAAGTTTAACATATCACTGAACCAGGGATGCAAAACTTGCGACGCGCATACCGTTGACCTGTAGGTCGGCATATTGTGGCCACTGCATCCTAAAGGAAACCTTGTCATTAAGAAGGATACACCATGCCTACAAATTGATGCAAACTATCATTAGCACATTTCTAAATCCTTAAATGCAAACCTGTATTTTCATCAGCAAGCACATAGTATAAAACAAACCTGCACATCATATTCTGGTTTTGCCAACAAGTCCTTGTCTGCTCGAGTAAGTTGAAATGTTTTCTCAATACTCTGAACTGGATTGGCACTGACATAATATGTAAAAGTAAGCACCACAGAAGCTAAAATAAGTGCGCTTCTGCCATAAGCATATACAATTACACATACAAAAACCACTGGCATCTAGAAAATTAATAATTTTGCAGCTAAGCCCACAATATTCACATATGTACTCCTTTAAACAATAACAAGACGGTAAATTCCAAACAATTAAGCACAACAATTTTTGTAGGATAAACAACAAACTAGATGAGCACTGGTTATCTGACTATCCGTGACTTCCAAAAACTAACAGTTCATCTATTCAAACCTGGACAATATACAAGAAAAAAGTTGCATCACCCCAGCAAATTAATAATACGAAACAAAGAATTATACATAAAGATACAAATGCTTGCACAATTATACAGAAATTATATCCACAAGAATTCAGTAAACTCTAGTCCACAACTTTTTCTTTCTTAATTAATAAAAGTGAACATTGTGGAGATTTGAAATGCGCTAATTAAATTTGTAATAATCACACAATATTCACAACAAAAAGTAAGACTTTACGCTACAGAGTGAATTATTCAATCAGATATGGAAGTAACAAGAATACAAAAAACTCACCCATCTGTTGGAAGATTTGTAATAGCCAATTTTATGGGATATAAAGGATGTGCAATCGTCACCCAAAAGCTGCAAGTAAGGAAATCAATCAGAACTGAAGATACTTGCGGACTTTAATGAAGGGGAGTAAGAAGAATGAGTTAAACACAAATTAATGAACTGAAAATTAAACCAGCCACATCAGTTTTTTCTCTTTGTCAGTACATTCATAAAATGCCAATTAATACTAGAGAATGGAGTATTAAAGAATCAATTTGAGTTTACTTCAGAGGGAGATCCGCAATAGAGGTTATTTTCTTTATGACAGTCGATGAAAAGGTACATACAAAAGAGGCAGGACCTCCATATGGAGTTCATTGATTAAGATTAAGCATATGACAAGGTTGTGAAGAGGGTCTTTCGGTGGGTTCTTGAGAAGAAAAAAGTGTCAACAAAGTATGTTGGCATTGATTATGGACATGTATGATAGTGAATACTCGTGATGGCAAGTCAAGTGATTTCCCAATCACAATAGGATCACACTTGCGAATCGACATTAAATCCTAATATTTTTGTTATCGTGTATGTCAACAAAGTATGTTGACGTGATTAAGGACATGTATGATGGAACCACCATGCGTGAAGACTCGTGATGGCAAGTCAAGTGATTTCCCAATCACAATAGAACAACTATAAGTAATTAAGTATTGACATTAAACCTAATACTTTTGCCTTAATTATGAGCTAACAAAAGATATTCGAGTTGAAGTGTTATAGTGTATGATATTATGTTAAATTGGTAGGATTATGGCAAATTGGAAAGAGTTAATGTGAAGTTGGGGAATGGAGAAGTACATATGAATTTAGGGGCCTTAGAGCAAGTCAGAGTGAGAGAAAATATATGCAATGTTTGAAGAAGAGATTTGGCATTCTGAATTAATATCTCAAGAAAGGAGGTGCCCAAAAAATGTATTTAAAATACTTGAGTTGATGTTTCATAAAAGGGGATGAAGTGTTTTGTGTATATTAGGAGTAGCGTGCAATTCAAATCCGGCCAAGTTGAAGAGAAAGTATATAGGAGGCCGGTAATGACGGCAGCTGAATGTAAGGAGACTGGCAAGCAACATGTGCATAAAATGAGAAGAGTTGAAACAAGTGCTAAGGTGGATATGTGGAATTAGATCAAATTTAAGAATATTCTCAAGAAGGTTGGACCGGTGGAATAGCACTGATTGAGATCAGATGAGGAAACATCGGTTGAGATGGTTTGGTCGTACCATATCAAATATCGGCTTATAATCCATCGGTGAAAAGAGGAGTCTTATGTCCAGATGAAGATATAAGAAGGGGGAGAGGAAGGCCGAGAATTACTTGGAGGAAGTAGTAAAAAGAGACTTGAAAGAGCAGAACATAATTAAGGACATGATCTTTGATAGGATTGGGTTGAGGAGGACAATCAGCATATCAAGGCCGAGTAGGTTTTTCTATTTCTCTTTTCCCTCCCCATTTTTTCATTTTTCCTTGTATTTTTTATTTTAGGCTTTATATATAATTATGTATAATTCTATCAGTGGGTGTTTTTTTATTTCTCATATTTCTATTGCTTTTTTTGTTGCTTATTTATTTTCTTATGCTTTAAGTTTATTCTGTTCATTTTCTCGTTACGTATCTACTTCTATTCAGGTTACTATTTTGGGATAAAAGGCATTCAGTTTGATTATTCAAACAACCTCTAAAACGGATAGTTGCCAATGTAAACTGGTGCATATAATCAATTAATTATTCATATAGAAACTAATTTCAAAAAGACCACCACGAGTATCCAAATAGCTTAGTAGAGACTCGTCTACCCAATGGAAAATCCCATCAGACCCGTCTCTAAATAATGAGGATTGACCACAATAAAGGAACAGAGAAATGTAGCAAAAGCCAAACGTAGCATCAAGAGAAAAAGGAGGAAATAAAAAAATGTAGCTAAAGCCAATTCCAGCAAAAAGGCCAGCTTGTAGCAAGATATTGTAAAATCCATGTAAAGATGTAAAAACTTAAAACAATAATGGAACATATATATTAGCAAAAGCCAATTCCACAAAAATAGACTCACAAAGTTCAAAAGATTGTACAGCCCCACATAATACTGAAAAGGGAGTGGGTTGAAGAGAGAAAGGTAAAACACAGGACCACCAGAACAAAATCACGAATGCTAAGAAAATCAATAGATTTATGCTCATAAAACTTATAAGAAAATCCACTAATAGGTTGAAAAACAAGGTAGACAGCATAATGTAATATATTAAGATCATCAATCACAACCACAGAAGTATATATCAATTTTATAAACCAATTAATTAGAAGGAAGAAATTATAATAGATGTCACTTACGGGTCAGCACGACTCAGTCTACAGAGTTCACAGTAAAAAACCTCAGGAGGAACTGGTCCAACACCCTCCATAGATTTCTCTGGAATGATTACACAACCAATGTGCTGCCACACGTTGCATCTTGAATCCTCACACTGCATCAAATAAATAACAAATAACATCAGAAAGGGTGTGCAATGCATAGAAGACTAAAAGAGATGGTCAATATGCATGGGCATTGCAAAACTACCTAGTAGTTTGGTGGCCTATAGAACCCCTCGACTTTAGAAAAACAAAAGGAGTGGTGCACTAAGTATCAGGGATTACTAAATTTCAACACTCTTAAATTATCCAATGATGGCTGGATGCAAAAGGTTGTGAAAAGGTGGTATACCACCCTCCAGCTCCCAATTGAGTGTCATATTTAGGGACTTCTATGGGATGGCTGTTTATTTGCATCTATTTATGCAAAAAAGACTTTTTGGGTTTTTGTTTCCTTGTCTGGGTTCTGCCTGCTTTAGCTGTCTTTTTTATGTAGGAATTTAACATCAGACCAACTGAGAATTCAACAACTGTGTTACTCGGACACGGATTGAGTGTCCGGTTGGACACGGTATCCGACACGGGTACTTCTCAATTTTGCCAATTTTTTACACTAAAGTGAAGTATCCAATTTTTGGATACGGTGTCGGACACGGGTACTTCAGGGCAAAGTGAAGAGTCCGAGTAACACAGTTCAACAACAATCTACTAGAAAAACACCTAAAAACACAAAAAGCATTTCTGAACGAGATAACAAATGAAAGAAGGAAAATAAGAAAAGCCAACACAAAAGGCATAAATACAGCTATACCCCCCTAAATCAACAAACCAAACCAGAAGCATATACAAGGCCACAGCACTAGCCACATAACAGAACAACCCGCTCCTCCAACACTATGCAAGGAACAAAAAGTTCAGAGCAAACTCATCTAGGAAGTCCAGAAAAGGAAATAAATCTTAAGTAGGAAAATATCATTCTTACATTCTTTATATACTGTGGATCACCAGCCCTGGAGGACGGTTTCTAAAAATTTTCAAGTCACAGTCACTCACAAATGAAAGGACCAATGTATTCATGTTAAAAATGTTCGAGTTACAAGAGGAAGACAAACAAAACAATTATGTTCATGTATATGACCAAGTCAATTAGTACGAAAGGTACTGTAAGGAGAAAAATTTTTTGGAGTACTGTAGCAGGGAAGCACAAGAGAAGTAGAATCATAGCACCTAAGTTGTAGTGCGAATTGGGATAGCGGGTAAACTATAAACTAAACATAGCCCGATGAAGAAGAGTTGGAGAATGCATTCTAAAATTTGGACAATAATGTGTCACGATCAACCCTAGATCCTGACTCGATTCCAATCCCACAACAGTAATCTCAACTAACAACTGAATTTAGTAGATGAATTAAAGAGAAACAGTAACAAAACAGTGAGTTCAGAGGAGATTTAGGAATAAATTATTAGTGTTTTGGAAGAAAGATAGAATGATATAAAATGTACACACACACACAGAATAGTCGAAGACATTTCTGCATTTATAAAACTCGAAGTACAAAGCAATACGTGTCTCATCCTATTTATTTCTCAAGTTATAATGCATACATGCCTCATTCGCCAGATACTGAAGAAGGCCACACATACTGCCATATGAAAACTCATGCAAAGTATTTCTAGCATGTTACATGTTTGAACATAGAAGAACAATTTAAAAAAAACTATAGGGATTGAAAAAAATAAAAATAAAACATTATCATCTTCTGATTTTAAAATTGATATTACCTCGATACTACATAAATCAATAGATAAATACACATACAGGAGATGACAGCACTCCTGAGATAACACATACATATATAGAGAGAGAGCAAAAGAGATTTCTATGATGAACAAAAACAAGAAATTTCAGTCACCTTAATCATTGAATCAGTCTGTAAAGAACTACCACAGGGACAGCGAATCTTTTCCATCTGATAAGAATTTTCAGTTTCTTCTTTTAACTTCACATTACTGCTATCTGAGACACCCTGGCCCTGCCCTTTTGATGTTAAATCAGCTGTCGCCCCAGAAACCTGCATTTTCCTGTGGGAACCAACAAAAATTGCACAATGATGTGAGATATTTTACTCTTGCAGAAAATGAAAGTAATGCAATCAGAGAATTACAAGAAAAAAACTCTTTAAGAAGGGAAAACAGATAGCTAAGTCAAGCCAAGAATAGACTTAACACCCACAATTCGATCCCAAAAGAAGGGGAAGACAACTAGCTATTGTAGGCTTGTAGCAAGGCTAGGCAGATAGGCAGTGCCCTAGAAAAGATTGAATCCCAACCATTTAAGTTAGACTAATCTATGGACAACACTCTTTATAGCAGAATGAAGAATCTAAATGACTAATAAACCCTTATAAAACTCAAGATTGACAATCCACCAACTCTAATCCAAAGTTACCAAGAATGTGGATTATACAGTACATGAAACGGGAACCAAAACTGAAACAGAAATGCTACTAGGTATAAAATGGGTATGACGTGGATAGTAAAATGTGAAAGGCTTGGTCTTCGGAACAAGGAAAGCTTATTGTGCAATGCATTGAATATTATGGAATGTAAATGTCTAGATATTACAGAACTCATACATACAATATTCATATATGTTTTATATTTATATATATAAAGGGAATAGTATTTTCACAAGTAAATATTGATATCCCCACAAAGTCTCTCTCACATGAGTCGGTGCGTATGGGACCCATTTACTATTGAGGAGGACTGGAGGACCTTGCCGAAATATCACTTTTACTTGTCGAAATATCTCTCTCTTTCTCTATATATGTGTGTGTGTATGTGTAACAATGAACTATATATGTCCAAAAATATTAAAAATTCCTTGAATATTACAAAAGACCCAATTCGTTAAAAAGTTGTAAATAGTAAAGTTATTAAACTTGACACTCAAACAATTCAAAAGAACATGGCATGTCTTTTAAAATCAGATTTAATGCGAGAACGAGTAGTTGAGTATTCAAAAAGATACTAGTGAGTGAAATAATTCAAAATAAATACATTAATTGATTGATTGACTATTATTTCCATAACTCGCAAAAATAATTACGCATGCAGTCTTTCACCGAATATTCTTCTATATATCTTTTGTATTTTCTTTTTTGACTAATCAACTTTTTACTCGTCAAAACAGATTGAACTCCTTATTTTACTCCATCCACTTTACTCTCCAATATGAATTCAATCTCTTCCTTTCTTATCATATCTGCTTTCCCTTTCTCTAGCTTAGCAAAATGATAAAATGAGGCCTACCAAAAGAATAGAATTAAAAATTTATTTTGTAACTGTTCTTACTTTAAGTTCTCCTTTTTCAGGGGCACAACAAAAAACGCTTATAAAATATTAATCAAGTCAACCAAATTACCCACACAAAACCACTGGACCTGCCTCTTATAAAAACTAATGCAATCGGCTTATGACAAGAAAAATAATACATTAAGAAGGAAACACAGAGAGCTAGTTCAAGTTGAGAATGGCCCAACACCCACAATTCAATCCCGAAGGAGACGAGAGATAAATAGTTTTTGTATAAAGCCAGGATATACTAAATTCATCCCAAAAAAATAACTCCTAAATACACCGAACGACCCTTTTATAATCCATAAAGGATTTACCTAGAATGGATTGAATCCCAGCCCTTAAAACAAATCTAATCTAAGGGCAACAATTCTGTCCAGCAGAACCAAAGAATATAACCTTCACAAAACTAAACATAATCATACATTAACTCTAATCTTAGCCACATCATATAACCTAGTAAATAAAAAAAGAATGGGACATTTCAGCACCTAAAATATTAATATTCATTGTTGTCTAAATAATATTTTTCTACAGAATCCCTCCTGCATCAATAAGCGAAGTGTTGGTGCAGAAAATATAAGCAATAACACAACTATTGCAAAAGACCAAAACCAGGTAAGTATCAATAGTTGAACTGTAATATATAGGCTCATGTGACAAAGAATATAAATCAAACAAACACCTGTAAATGTCATCTACTAGTTTTGCAACCTCTTCCTTCCCGACAGTCTTCTTTGCCCACATTCCAGAACCTGCTCAATAGCGCACATATTATTGCCAAAGTATAAGACCAGACATTTATACCAAGAAGTTAGAAAACAAAGCTGAAGAGTTGATATTCAGAAGCATAACTACAAATATAATGATCACTGAAAAAATCTCAATTTGTAAGAATTGAATAATTATTATTATCACTAATATTATTAATTATTATGATTATTATTTTTAATTTTTTTCGATAGGTTATCAAGGTTGATATAATTAACCTATTTCTGAGTTGATTATTTAATTATAATAATATTTGTAGCTATGAAAAGTTCTTTTTGCAGAGACTACGTGAAGTGAGAGAATGAGTGGTGGCCGGTGGGTAGTTAATAATGTTTCTGAATTAGAGGGAACTTTTGTCCAATACAAAAGTGTAGTGAGGAATAAAGGTAACATCAAACTCCCTTGGCTTAAATATAAATTACTACCCTAAACTATTTACTTTTTCCCACTTCGGTGGTCGTCTTTTAACTTTTGTAATGATGTAATCAGTTGATCAAACTTTTAATTTTTTCCACTTACCTTCAAACGGATATGCCACATCATAAATTAATGGTGTGGACTGCTGACTAGATCAATCATTGTATGTGTAATTGAAAAACGTTATTTTAAATGATTTTTCACATTTATTAAACATCTAAAAGGTAAAAACGTCAAAAATTTCATGAATTTTTAAAGATAGATGTTTAATAAATGTGAAAATAAAATATATAAAATAACTTTTTCAATTACACGAAAGCACTGATTCGCCTAGTAAGAGGGTCACGTCATCAATTATGATGTGGCATGTCCAAATGAACGTAAGTGGAAAAAATTAAAATTTTGATCACCTGATTGCAAAAAATGAAAGATCGCCGAAGTGAAAAAAAGGTTACTAGTTTAGAGTAGTAATTTATATTTAAGCCCTTTATTAATAGCAATAAATAGATTATCATATGGGCTGAGTATCCTAAAAAAGTAATTACAATAAACTTGAAAGTACAGCATAGAAAAGAAAAAGAAGCAAAAGAAATCAAGCACTGTATATATAAAGTACAAACACATTAAAAGCATGTACAATAGTGAAAATATCCTACACATCATATTTGGCAATTAATCTAAGAAAACAACTTACCTCGATCATCAGAAAGAATGGCTAATATCCGGTCAACTAGGTCCTATAAAAAATGACATACAAACAACTCAGACATAGCATTTCTACTTGACAATCCAACTAAAATTCCTTAAAATAGATGATGAAGAGATCAGATTACAGTAATAATTGAATAAAAGATTCACAGCCACTTGTAGATCAGGAATTAGGCTTGCAATTCACAAATATAATAAGCTAAGCCTAAAGCCGAATTTATTTAAGGTAACTTATTTTAATTATTCCGTGAATACTAAACAAATTCTACGAAACATATCAAGAACTATCCATGTAACCGTTTGAGAGCTTAAATTAGTAGCCAAAAATGGCATATAGAAAGATAAGTTGATAAGCAAATGCAAGCATCATTACTTATGCAACCAACTGGCAGCACAAAGAGATTTTCAGTAGTTTCTAACTTTAAGGAGTGATGAACTGATACAATATTCAATATCAAACTAAGAGACTGAGTTACAATAGCAAGGGCTAGATGGTGGCCCAAGCTACAAGGATAATTAATAAATTTTACAATTATTTTGAGGCACAATGATCAGAGACACAGACCGAACTGTATGATTAGATATTGTAGCCTAACAACCATTGACAATTTTGAGGAGCCCTATCCATGTCGGAAAATGCATCCCGCAGACACTTCACTCCAGAAACTTGTCCAATACTTTTTGATGTGTCCACAACTTAAAAATAAAATACTTCATTAGAGAAAAGCGATTGCCAATGTTCAAAGTATCATGTATGCAACAGGACTTGGACGTTGATAAATGATCTTTAGTAATCCATGCACATTACGTATGACTAAACTACTAAATAAGAAAAATCTAGAAGTAATAGTTTTAAGTTATAATCAAGACACAATTACACAAAACAGTGAAAATGAATTATTGAATATTATACTTCTGGATGAAAATAATTACAACAAACCGAGAAAATTAAAATATCCATATAGCATGCAAACACATATTGCTTCCTATTGTTTATGTCAATTTAACATTGGAAATCATTGAATGTAATATAGTTTGTACTATATACTATAATAATTACTTGTAGGATAATACTTACCGTATCTACTTACATAAACAAAAATATATCTCTTTACTTTTGTCAATGATGTATCTAAGAACCTGAATTCAAGGACTGGTAGTTTGGCACGTCTATATATCACATTTAAATTTCGCTGTCAATTTTTTGTACTTCACAGATTGTAGACACAGGGTCAAAACTCATACACAAGTCCTAAAAAAGTAGCATTTGACTATGCTTCAAAAGATAAACTAGGTGGTGGGGATAGGTGACCTTAATTAGAAAGTGGAATTGCAATTGGATGAGGGGTTTTTTTATAGGAAATTTGTGCATTTTATCAGTGTGGTCGCCGAGCTTTCAGCGCAAACATTGTGTTTGTGAGTTCTAAAAAGGAGAGAAAAGAACAGAGGAGAAATTGGGGAGAGAAAGCTTTGGAGAGAAATTTCATGTAAATTTTCCTTCCAAAAGACTTGGACAGAGACTTAATGTAAGAAAAGAAAAGACTTGGTGAGAAATTTATTGTAAATTTTCCTCCCAAAAGTGGGAAGATTTGGGGAAGAAAGTGATGAAAGACTTGTAAAACATTTTAATAAACCGAAAATACCCTTGTAGTGGTTTCTCAAAATTCGGGCCTCATAAAGGCTATTTTACTTATAGTTTCCTTCCAAGAACTCATAAATGCAAGGGAAGAAAGTTATCTCTCTCCTTTTTCTACTCAAACCCACAAACACAGTGTAAGCGATGATTACAATTTATGGCTAACTTAAAAATACAAACTTATATTCCACAAGCAGAATTAGTTGCACAGCAACTATCAGTTTGTGTGAAATAATCATGCTGCCGTTTTAGTAAAAAGAGAAATTTTACTAGAAAATGATCACGCTCATCATCATCCTCTAACATCTCCCATATGCGATTGGAGGTTCCCATTGGAATTGTGTATGGTCAAAAGCATAATTTAAATTTTCTGTGAAGCCAACTATGTTGATTTTTTTGTTTCTAAGTAACCCAACATGAGTGAGAGAGAGAGAGATGCACAACAAAATCCTGCTTGATTACCAGCTATAGGATTTGAAGACCTCATAATCACTCAATGGAACCCAACATCCCAACAGTCCAATTGAAGTTCATAAGAAGAGTTAGTCTACACCAAATTAGGCAAGAGAATAAAGCCAAAAAAAAAAACAAAAAAGAAATTCAAACATCGAACCTGCTTCTTTCCTTGCTTAGAAAGACCTAGTTGCGTAAGGACATCCTTGAGCTCCTTTATTCGAAAGTATGCCAATTTGTCCTACAGCAGATTACAAGTTTCAAAACCAGTTCCAACCAAAAGAAAGGAACTATAAAAATTATCATGCACGAAAACAGACCAAACTTGGAACAAAATCAATATGTACACAATCAAGCCTACCTAAGTCAGGAAAGAGGAATCAAATGAGGGTAAACGGGCAATAATTGTCACTGATACAGTAAATAATTTATATTAATCGCTCTATAAAATAAAAGAAGATTGTATATTAACACAGTATACAAAAGAAGCTGAAATAATATTTTTAAAGATACAAAGAACATTCTATTGGTGAAGAGAGAAGCTACGAAACAATATAAAGTCGCATCTAAACTAAGACCCGTAAAGAAATAAAGAAAGTAACTCTGTTCCACAACAAATTGATAGACAAAAGACAGCCACTGAAATTTTGGGCATTCCAATCCATAAACCTCAAAGAATGGCAGCAAACACCCACAATACCAAAGAATCCTTTCTCTCACTAAACACCTGATAATCTGATAAGAACAAGCACCGCCATATTTTAGAGAACAATTTTATCAGCATATCGATTGTTTGGTGGGTGGACACCATCACTCGGTTGTCGTTCATTTATACATCTCTATGCTATTAAAACCCCTGATTCCCAATATTTCCCATCAAATACATTCACTAAGCACGATTTTGAAAACCTTAACCTCCACTCAATTCCCTCTGGACCTAACAGAAATGAAATGCCCGATTCAAAATTTTAATATCACTACTTACATCATGAGGAACTGATAGCAGGCTGCCACCTCATGAAAAGAAACCATTCTACTCCCACGGCCATCACCCTAGAAATCACCAAACCCAACAAAAAGAACTAAAGACGGTGAAATATTTAAGGAAAATGTCAAAGTCAACACTGTTGTACCGGAAAATTATTAAATATATTTCGTCCATGACCGCTGAAATGAGAAAGATGTGAAAAGGCACTATTGTGTACCAGAGAAAATAAAATTAGTCCACCCAAACCCTCGACATATCATCCATGGCCACTGAAATGAGACAGATGTGAAAAGGAACTGTTGGGCAAAAAAGTTTATCTGGTCGGAGCTCCAGTGGATTTTACGGTGAAGACCTTTCCTGACATTGAGCCTTATCATGTAATTATGATTTTTACTGGTACTCATGCTTTTGTTAATTATTAACATGATTTTGTATACCTATTTTGGTTTAAAATTTGCCAAAATGAATAAACAATACTAACTCTATGATTTCTATCTTTTAACAATTTATTATGATTATTAATTGCAACCAAGAATTATTGTTGCAAATGGTTAAGATTAGAATTTAACCAACAAATAATCTGACCAAACTCCAAATAGAAATTATCATTGAGTTAATCATGTACAAATTTGTAAAGAAGAAATGTTTCCTTTGTTATTTAAAGAAATGGAACTTTTGGTCAACATTCTAAACTCTAGATCCTATATCAAGTTCAAACTTTGAGTAGATTGGAGACAATTATAAATTTCTATTACTACCTCAATTTCACATGATTTTGAGAAGGGTAGTGCTGTTGTGATAAAAGAAATTAGGTAAAATAGAAATATTTATACAGTATTTAATAATTCCAACCGAAACCATCACTACGACATGGTAATGGATGCAACAGTATGTAGAGTGTAACTGCTGTTATGACAGTAAAATCCAGTATCGCTGTTGTAACAGTAATATTCTGGCATCCCAAAACCCTGTTACTTAATGTTCTTTTAGTGAACGTTTCTTAAGGCAATGGTTGTGATCAGCAATTGAAGAACTTGGAATTAGTAGGACTCATCATGGACCAGTAACTTAAATCTCAAGTACTCGACTTCGCACTACATAACTCCAAAAGAATAGATAACTGAAGCACTTGGTGATTTTGGCACTCTTTTTATTAACCGCAACCACCATGGCCCATCTCTATTCATTATATTCAAAGACAATACCACCCCCATAAAATCTAAAAGATTTACAGTAATATTTCACATGCCATAAAACAGAAGAGTCAAAATCGCTACCCTTATATAATTGTTATTTGTAGGAAACTAAGTAAGTGCCTAGATATAAAAAAATAAAACTAAAAATCAACAATAAAGAACTTCAAAATTAGAAAGTTTCAGTCTCCAATGATATAAACCGACACCGAGAGTCATAAACCAAAGCCACTATTACAATGAGCCACTCTAGAGTTCATGCGCATACACAAAATTACCTAGAGCTAAAATCCTTTAGCCCGTATCTTTAAAACCGGATACCTGCCAATAATGAAACCTCACTACTACAACATACCTAACCTAGAATAATGTAAAAAATCGATAAACTTTTGTTGTACTTAAATGCAGGAATCCAAAAAATGCTCCATGTAACTTCTCATTTTCTCCCTTTATCATATTCTGCGTCAAATACAGTACTGAAGAAATTATGCTGACAAGTAACTATGCCAGACACAAAATTGCCGTGTTTGATACTGTTGAATTTAGGAATAAACATATAAGTTAGAATCTTCCCCAGTGCCAGATCAAAAATATCAGGTTCATAACTAGTCACAAGATATATTAAGACACTCAACATCCGAAAATGTCTGTTCATAATGGACACACATGACAAATAAAACTGATCAACACATCACTTACATTTTAATAGGGAAGAAAATGCATCCATGGTAAAGCTTTACTCACAAATCATAAAGTAAATATTGTTTTTTTAAAGTAGTAATCATGAAGTAATTTATTTCTAAGTTCATGAAGTAATATCAAAGAGAAATTACACTCCGTTGTCAAGTATTATTTACCTTACCAAGAATCCATTCCATTTTCAAAATATTCAAGAAGGAAAACACAGAAATGCATTTAATTGATTGTTAATAAACCAATTAAGAAATAGAGAAAAAATTGATAAAAGAAGAAATTTTATTAGACGAAAAAGAGAAAATACAAGTGCAGTCCACCACTATAAGAAGTGAAAAAATTAAAATAATAAAAACAAGCAGCTCTCCAATATCTATGAAGATCAGAAATTCCCTAAAAGCACCCATAGAAGAGGCCTATAAAGAAGTGGAGAAAAAGATCATATCCCACAACAAAGTGAAAGATAAATAGCCATTTCCAAAAAGCCGAACAGTACGCTCTAGATCCTAAAAAACAGATATGATTGCTCACTTCCAACAGAACTTTTCACCCTTCCAAAGCCAAGCATTAGGAAATAGAAACTTGGACTTTAATATTAGTGGAAAAGAGAAATTAATTGCCAAACCCGAACCAACATGAATTTTGATATACATGGAACTGCCTCAACATATGTTTGGCTCCATAAAAATCAAACTTACCTTAAGCTTCAAGAACGTTACTAGATTATCACGCGTTACAGTTAACCGAAAAAAATACACTCATATCATCGCGCATTACAATTAAACAAAAAAAAATACACTCAATCAACATAATTCTGCAATGAATCCATAGGGTGTACAAATTACAATTGAACAACGAAAATAAACTCCCTCAACCCTGGATTCTACAACGAATCAAAACCCACTTGGAAATAAGAAACTCTTCAATAAAAGCTCTCATTGCATATCAGTGCACAGTAGTCATTTTACTCAACCAATCAGACAACTAATAATTTCAGCCAACTCCAACTAGTAATCTTAAATAAAAATAGTTTAAGTGAAAACAAAAGTGTAATTTCAAAAAACTAAGTTGTTCAGCTAAAAAGAATCTACAAACTGTAATATTGAACAAGTTTACTGTAGCAACAAGAGCATGCCTCTTAATCTTATAACCAACTAAAAAAGCATATAAGTGCAGTAACTGAGGAAA
The DNA here is from genome assembly GCA_020205505.1 of Panax japonicus. Taxonomy (NCBI): domain Eukaryota; kingdom Viridiplantae; phylum Streptophyta; class Magnoliopsida; order Apiales; family Araliaceae; genus Panax; species Panax japonicus. Next base: position 62,708,859 of record CM035108.1, on the reverse strand, counting down.
TCAAATACCTTGCAACTAGAAACCAAATCCATCTCTATATCCCAATCGAAAAAAGCGAAACAAATTGTTGTTTCTCAGCCCAAACAGTATACAATCAGCAACCAACCCAATCAAAACAGGGCATTTCCTCCAAAATATGATCGATCTAATCAAGAAAAAACAAACCAAAAAATCAAACCCACAACAAAAAAATAAAAATTCAGCATCTTTAATTCATGCAAGCAGAATTAAAACATACCACTCAATCATAATCCAAAACAAAACACTAATTACTCTACATAAAAGCAAATTATATGCATATATGAGATGAAATTGAGGTGAATTCTTACATACGTGAACCGATTGAAGAGGTTAAAGCATGATAGGTGGAATTTGGAATCAATGAACTGAGAATTTTAGAGCGACTACAGACTACAGAGAACTCCCGCCGACGTAGCTTTTATCTTTCATCGGGGGTTTGGTTTGGCGCTACCTCCTCCTTTTTGACCGAAACCAGGCGGAAAGCTAAAACAATCCTCCAATAAACAATTGTGTTACGGACGTGTACTTGATTATCCAATCGGGTTTGTTGCATGCAAATAAATCCGGGTTTGGATTGTCTGCTTTCACGTGTTATTTAGCGTTGGATTCACCAGTTTAACGGTTAGATAAAAATTAAATTGGAAGTGTAAACTGTGGGGACAAAAAATGTAATAAACACCTATTTATTTGATTATTAAAATGTATCGTGATTTTCAGAAATCATTGGGTGTGTTTTTGACTTTGGTGACATTGTTGAAGTATGATGATCAAATGGTGGATCTCCTTCTATTTGATGGTAGTATAAAGATCAGGCAAAATGGATGGCAACTTAATGGGTGGTGACCCATATTTACGTGAACGGGTTTAGATTTATAGTTAGGAATTCAAAGTTACAAATGAATGTCGTTCACATAAACTCGCATAATAAGTGGATGGATGTGTATTGTCGATTGAATTTCAATTTTATAAGTTAAATCTCATATATGTATCTAGTTACTATTAAATTAACTTGATGGTAAGTTATTCAATTAATTAATACAGTGTTGATACGCAGAGACATATCACATCCCGCCTGCATGTCAATACGGGTACATTTACAAATAACTCTTAAAAAACTATGAGTCATATAATCCTTCCTTCATCTCCTTTCTACCAATTCTTGGGCCCTTTTTTAGTAATGACTTGAGGGTGCAAACTAACAGTTACCAACGAATAAATATCCACCTCCTACAAATCATTTAGAAAATATTATGTTATTTTTATAAATCTGTTTTTTATATTCAATAAGTTTTTTTGTAGATAATTTTAGTTAAAGTGGATTTTTCAAATTGAATAAAGTAGACTAATTTGAAAGAAACTCGGTATATACATTTGTCCCATAATTGTATTTATAATCTGCCATCAAATCGTTATGATCCAATTATTATACTGACTAAATTGAACTGAAGAAGGCCCAGTAGTTTTGGGCCGAACTAGCGAATTTGATTCGGAGCCCCAAGTTCCCACCTTTCTTGAGCGGAGGGAAATCGAAAAGTTCGTTTATCATTCATTCATATACTTCAGCACAAATAGCTTTTTAACAATTCGATCTCTCTCCGAAAATTCATTATCGGTTCAGTGTCAAATCAAGATCCAACAATGAGCGTAAGTTTCTGTAACAAACGATAGATCTCCATTGGTTCTGTCTAATTGAATATTCTTCACTGATCATTTTTTTCCCTGTGTAATTTTTGCAGTTGGTTGACTCTATCCAAGCTAAAAATAGTTTAATGAACTCAGAAGCATCATCTGAAAGAACCCTGTAATTATTTTCTCTTTTTATCTCTCTATCTATATCTATCTGAACATGTAAGATTCGAGATCTGTTCCTTTTCCCCTGCAATTAATCATTAATGTTGAAGGCTCATAGGGTTAAGCAGACATACGAGTCATACACATACATACTTATTATGAGAATGCTTTAGAGTTTAGTGATATTTTGTTTCTAGTATTTTTTTGTATTAGTTTTTTTTTGGGGGGGCATGAACTCATGATTTGCAACAGATACCCATATGTGACTGGTGCATCTGTGGTCGCCATCAAATACAAGGATGGGATCCTCATGGCTGCTGATATGGGAGGTTAGATGCAGAACCTAATTTTTTCTGTCACAGTGTGATTTTTCAGGAAGTTGTTAAATACACCTGTAAATTAGTTAATGTGTCAGGGGCTTGTTGAAATTACTCGAAAATTTAGGTTCTGTTACTTTTAACTTAAAAGAAGGATTAGGGTTATAAATTAGGTGCACTGCCATATTTTATCAGGTTAAAGGTAAACTTTTGTTATTTCATTGCTTATAACAGACGTTTTGGTGGTATGTCAAATCCTCATTGCTTTATTTAGTTATATAGACAATCGTAATGTGATCAGAAGCATGAGTCCTTGACTCCTTGCTTGCAAGTAAAATAATACATAATCTTGTTATTCTTATTTCTTGGTTCCTTTATATGTTTTCATGTTTTTTTATCTTCCTCTGAGAACAGTAAGTTGAGAACTGTCATTGTTTTCCCTACCACCTTCTCCCCCTACCTTAATTTTAAGTTATTCGACTCCCCATCTCGTATTGGCTTGAATAAAGATATATTCATCTAAAAGTTTAATTAAATGTTCAAGCCAGAAGTTGAATGCTACCAACACAGCATAGATGTGATAACAACGGATTTGGATCACCGAGTTAAAATATTGGATTACCATGTCACCGTATACAATCTCTAACAGTTACTTTTGAGGTTTTGTTTCAATATCTGAATAAGTGAAGATTAGCCTGTCAAACTAGAGAGTCGCTGAAGTCACATTTATAGTATTCCTGGTCTCTATTGAATACTCTTTTGGGGACAGATGAAGTATGTTTAACAAATTCCTTAGGTTTGCAGCACTTGCTTCACATGACAAAGGCCACATACTAATATGTTCTTTGCTACTTGTTTAACTATAATCTTATAATAATAGACTTGCATTAATTTTTGAAATTCTTGTTTCTAGACTCTAGAGAAGCTACTTTCAATCTGCATGAAATATTAAATAATTCTGGTGCTTAATTTACACTACCATATGTCGTTTCATTATTATTGGGATCATTTCTACCTCATAGAAGTTATTATTATTATTATATAGCACTATAGAAGTTAGACTATCTGGATATTGACCTTATTAGCAATTAGATGTCAGATTTTTAGTATGATGTTTAGTGTCATGAAAAAGTCTGTTTATTCTTTGATTGTAGGATGGTATTTTCATTGTTTTTACTTTCTACACTATGGGATCCTTGACCTCTAGATTCGTAGAGTGAAAATGCCTAAGCATATATATCATTTGGTTGAACCAAATTCTATGTACTTTATTGATCCAATTATATCATCAATGGAATAAAACATTTTTTATCAGTAGGGCTCTAACTGAAGCATATGTAATAATGCTATGAGTTCTTTCTCTCAGGTACTTCATTGTCATGTGATCCATGCTGTCCTTTTACAGGTTCCTACGGGTCTACCCTACGTTACAAGAGTGTGCAGCGAATGAATTCAGTGGGGAAACATTCTCTTCTAGGAGCTAGTGGGGAAATTAGTGATTTCCAGGAGATTTTACGTTATCTTGACGAGCTTATGTAAGTATCTGTTCTTCTATGAAGACTACTTACCATTTAATGAGTAGTCCAATCTGTCCTGTATTTGTGTCGTGGTTTAATATTGGAGTTATATTTTACTGAATGTGGTGCTTCTTTGAGTTCTTTACAAGTTCTGACTGACTGAAATTTGAGTGCTTTACTTATGCAGCTTGCATGACAACATGTGGGATGATGGGAACTCACTGGGCCCTAAAGAGGTGCACAACTATTTAACTCGGCTAATGTACAATCGCCGCAACAAGTTTAACCCATTATGGAACTCACTTGTGCTTGGTGGAGTGAAAAATGGGCATAAGTATCTTGGAACGGTAAACTTAATTTTTTGTTTCCACCACCATTATCTGATGCTTAGTAAAAAGCCATATGTATTTGGTGGTAGACTTCATTTAATGCTTATAAATCTATTCAGGTTAGTATGATTGGTGTACATTTTGAGGACAATCATGTGGCAACTGGATTTGGTAATCACCTTGCACGACCAATTCTCCGCGATGAATGGAAAGAGGACTTGACTTTTGAAGAAGGTGTCAAGTTACTGGAGAAATGCATGCGTGTTCTTCTATATCGTGATAGGTCTGCGGTCAACAAGCTTCAGGTTTGCTTCTTTGACACTAAATAACTACTGTAAATATATTCTTGACATTCCTTCTAATATGCTTGGAGAATTAGCCTTATTTGTACAGATTTTACATCACATTTCATTCTTGAGGTTTTTGAACTTCTTCAAATCTTAATTTGGTGAATGAACTTGAAGCCTTGTTCTCAAAAGGGATTGTTGTTATCATTAGTGTGTTGGAAATAGAAATCTAGTTTCATCAATGTTTTATTTTTTCCAATGAGTTCTTGTACATGTGATGTAAGTTGGGAGTCTAAAATAACATATAAAGCTCAATTAATATGCTTATTTTCAAAGAGTCGAGGATATCTCAAAAGACGAGGGAATCTAAACAGAACTAGTGATGAATGTATAAAACAGTCGATGCACTGTCACTGATGTTATATGTACCAATAATAGTGCAGTCTATGCATACTCGTGATTTTGTCTGCAACTGTAGGACCTGTACTGTAGATACTTGTGACGAATTATCATCAATGGAATGAATATAACCAGATTATGTGATTTTTGTTTTGTATTTTATTATTTGTAAAAATTTGAAAAGAAAGTTGAAGTTTTAAAAGGGATTGCTTGTTGTGATTTGGTTACTCAAGTTCATGATAAAATTTTAGTACTACAACCGTAGGAAAAATGTAATTCCTATATTTTTTTTTTGTTGGACTCCCTCACCCCCAGCGAATATTATTGTTTGCATTTTGAAATATTTAAAATAATTTTTATGTGTTAATAAAATTTACTCTTTAAAGTTTAATATCGATTTTTTCTTATGTCAAAGTGTGACCAATACAAACCTTTTCCGAAAGATGGGATTCTCAGTTCCAGATTGAGGGGGAATATTGTTCTGCATTTAATCCTTTCCGCAAGCTTTATAGATATTCTGTTAGATGAAGTAGCATATTATTTGTTCCTCATGATATTTATTGTGCATATCGTAAGTATATTTCTTGCATTCAGGCTGAAATCAATTATTGTTCCTAGACAGTTTACCTGTGTCTTTGACATGAAAGGACGCTGTCCTAACTAACCACTGCATTGAAATACATTCATGTTCAGAGTAATTTATTTCATGTTAACATCTCATGTTTTGGACTTTTAGATTCCAAGTTGTGGAAATTCAGGAAATAGCCTTTTCATTGCAGGGTCAAATGCATCAAGTATACATTGATCTTTTGTATTGAATGCTTAACTGATCTTTTTGTCTTAGAGAAGACTAATGTGGCTTGGTAGCTTTTGGACATTATACACACACACATATTTATTTATTTATATTGACACCTAACATAACTAATAATTTATGAATTGCAGATAGCAAAAATCACTGAAGAGGGTGTAACAATATCTCTGCCATACGCTTTGAAGACTTTTTGGGGTTTCGGAGCTTTTCAGAATCCAACAGTGGGTGCGGAGGGGTCATGGTAACCAACTAGTTTCATAGCAATCCCATAATATGTTCTCATGAATGATATATCTGTAGTTGCTAAATTTATGTGTTGCTGCATCTTTGTTCTTGTTTAGAAACTTGTAGGCCACTATTGACAGACATTATATGTTTAAACTGAAATTTCTTTGGGACTTACTCCTGTTTTATAATTTCAACCAATTGCAACATGGATGGCTGAAGCAACTTCTTAGAATCATAAGTATAAGTAGAAACTACGAATGAAAAAGGGTGGCAAATAAGACATGTAAAATAATACTTTTTTCGTTCTATATTAAATGTCTTAATTTTTTTTTAAAGATGTTTCTAAATAAATGTTTTATTTTTATATTAATAACTATTTTTATCTTATTTTTTCACTTGTACCCACATAATCTTTTTAGTTAAATTTTGTTAGAAAGTTAAAAAAATTACATCGGGAAATGATGTATTGTTATACCGCACTCTCGTATACTTATTGGAATATGAGAATAAGTAATAGCTATAAATTAATACCAACTAGTGTAGAGTGTTTGCGTGTATGAGCATGTGCATGTAATTAGTGGGTGGATTTGGAGAGAAATATATTTATTGGAATGTGAGAATAACAATAAAAATGATTTATAGAATTTGCGTGGGAACTAATAAAGAATAATTAATGTTGGGGTCATAGAAAAGTAAATGGATACTTCAATTAATAAGTAATTTAGAATGGACAATTTAGGTAAAAATTATATTATTAATTAGTGTGCAGAAATCAATTAAGACGTTTAATATGAGACGGATGGAAATAGGGATCTTAACAAATTTTATGTAGAACAACATTATTACTACAATTTGATTAAGATATCGAAAATATATTTTAACATATCACGCGATATAATTATATTAATATTAGTCGTAAATTTCATTATCACATTAATATCTTAATTAAATTAAATTCATTAAAATTTAAAATTTTATCAAATAATTGTATTAATCATATATGTGAATCTTTTGGAAACATAATAAATGTAAAATCTGTTAGAAAATTATAGTGGATTCATTACAACTAATTGTCATAATAAAATTTACTAAAATTTGAGTTTCATAATTTTATACGAATTAGAATTTCAAGCAAATTATGTAAATATAAACACTAATATGGAATTTCATTACAAAGTTAAATAAAATTAAAATAATTATTTTTTCGTAATCATAACTACACATTCAAAGGTTTAGCATAATAATTGATTGAAGTAACTTACAATATATAATTCAATAATTTATTATTTAAATAAATATTCACTAATTAATAACTACAACTATCTCCTTAAAATCTTAATTAAATATTTATTCTAATTAATTATTTTAGTTAACACAATAAATCATTATTCATGTCATCTATATTTAGGGGTGTGCAACCGGTAAATACCGGCTCGAACCTGACTGGTACTGAAATTTACCAAATTTTGGTACCAATACCGGTACCGGTTGGATTGATATTCCGAACCGATTTATCGGTTCTGTACTGATTTTTACCAAATAAATACAAAAAATTTATATAATTATTATTTTATTATTATTAGTAATTAATTATTAATAATAAAAAATTAGAAATTAGAAAATCGGTATATACCGGTATGGTTCGATAATACCGAACCATAAAAATTTTGTACCGAAATCGGTATTAAAAAATCGATTATACCGATTTTTTTTTACGGAAATCAGGTCAATTCTCTTTATACCGAACCGAACAATTCTCTTTATATCGAACCGGTTAATTCAATCTGGTCCAAAAAACTAAAAAACAAAAATTATGCCCACCCCTATCTATATTTGGCACGAAATTGGTGAACTTGTTTCTTCTAAACCATAGCATGGGTGTTCTGGTGAGTTCTCTTGAATAAGCCAGGGGCCCAGTTATTAAACTATAAATGGGGCCTATTTGGCATAGTGAGTACTAATTTAGAAATTTTAGACATAAATATTTTATAATTTTATTTATTTATATTTTTATTTGGGAATCAAAATATAAATATATAAAATTGTAAAATACGCATGTTCAATGTTCAATTTTTATGTTCACGTAAATTATTATTAATTTTTTTTTGAAAGAAACCAGAGGCCAAGTTATTAAATTATTGAGAAACATTTCATAATTGAAAGCTCTTTGTGTCGTGTGTATTTCAATTATACCATCAAAAATAGAACTAATTTGTCATATTTTTTTGGGTAAAATTACACAATTGATAACTTAGACATTAGATGGAGTTAATTTGATCTTAACTCGAATATAGAGGGATATAAATTACTTTTATATATAGAGAATTTCTTAATTATGAGAAGGGATTAGATCTGATCTGATCTGATCTGATCTACTATGTAGTATAAACTTTCAACTTAAAACTTCTAAGAGCACTAATAATTTGTCAATATTTTTATTGAACACATAAATTAATCAAAATAACCCTCACAAGAATAATAGTACTAGTAATTTGGTCATGTTCTCAATTTAAGTGTAATCAATAATCCCCCACCCCCCACCCCCACCCCCACCCCCACCCCCATCCCCATCCCATCCCCACTGCTGCTAGTCAATTGTCACGTTTCTCGGTTTCTCAACTTAGGATTTAGCCTCCCAATGGATGAAATTACCAAGTTTTGGGAAATGATGTCATCTCATCTCATCTCATATATAATTGGAGGCCTGGTCCACAAAACATAAATATCCACACGGACAAAACAATCCATATCAATAATCAATAATCTATTATCTATTAATCCAAATTCATTTAGTTAGTCATTTTAAAGGTAATTTCATCATCAGCTTATAATTCTTAAATATAAATTATAAAATTATAATAATACATATTTAAATTCAATAAATATAATTATAATTTAATATATATATATATATAATTAAATTTTAAAATTTAATTAAATTACTCGAACATCCTCAAATTGTTATTATTATATATATATATATATATATATATATATATATATAATAATCTAAAAATGGAACTTGAAACTATTTCCTTTGATTCTCTATTTTTATTCCAAAATAATGAATTGTGTCCGTATAGACATTTTATATGATGCTATTGAAATAATCTTTTGGCTATATTTTCTGTTAATCCATCTATTTCATAAAGTATTTGAATTGGTTTAACAAGAAGTCAACAACTACCTAGTATGGTTCGGATCAATTCGTACTCGTTCGATTAAAATTTTAATTCGAACTCGACTCGAAATATAAATTATTCAAATATATGCAAATTTTAAAGTTTGATAATTAAATTACTCGAACATCCTTAAATTGTAATTTTCTATTGATACTTGATTATATTTGTTTCAAAAAGTTCAAACTGTTCGTATTCGATTCGAGATCGTGCTCGACTCGATAGCTAAACGAATCAAAATCAGACCTATTATACTTGATAAATTTTGTGAATCAAATCTGAATAACTCGATACTCCGCTTGTTACACCCTTATAACCTATACTTGTTTTTGCAGGTCTTATTGAGGCTAATTAAAATTCACAATTTAATCGTACTAACTTGGATAATCTTGATATTTATTCAAAAAGTCATGACCACTGGTAGAGATAGTAGAGTTAAGTCTTATACACCAATTAAATCACATGTTCTAGGGTTGGATTGGGTACTTATATTTTTTTGATAATTAACTTGGTATTTATATTTATGACCATTATAGTCAGCAATGATCCAAAGATGGCCCTTAAAATCTCTGAATCATTTTACAAGATTGCATTTGTAAGCATGAAAGAGTTGAGAACCAAACAAGCAAGAAAACCAGATATAAGCATTGTGCTTAAATGTGTATTTCAAGTAGAAATTTATGAACAAACTAAATTGTAGACACACCTTCCAATCTCTGTATATATCCAGCCTCATAATAAATGAAAATTAAATAAGAAAAATTATGAACTACCTAGATGAATCAATGGCTGACTTTATAGCACAAGAAAGGTTTTGTATGCAGGAGAAATGATGCCGGCATCCCGGCCGAATCTCTCCGGCGGTATTGGACATGGATGTCGGCGTCATCTCTCCTGCGTAGAAAACCTTTTCTTACTTTTTCCTCTTCACTAAATTGTGCATACATTAATTAAGATATATGGAGCCTAAAGGCACATTAGTTGTTTTTGGTTGAAATGTACTAGTGAGTGGGTCCTACATTGTAATACCCCAACCCTATATTAAAATATATAGGATAATTTAATAGGTAGATAATGTTTCAAGTTATAATCAACATTAATATATTTAGTTTTATTATATTATAATTTGACTCCGACTCTTGTTATTATATATGGTATAAAAACTGACTTAAGATTGAGTCATCCGATCAAATTGTTGAAAGTAATGACACAAACAGTTGTACTATATCCGGCAACGAACATATATCAAAGTTTATTTATTTTTATTTAAAAATTTAGTTTTAGCTAATTATGTATATTAATTACACCTAACAGGAAATATACTCTAGTTAGTTTTAGAGAATCAAAAACAAATTGGGATTGGAAAGAAGGAAGTCCATTACTTTATGTGGTTGGAGTTTGATCGCATAATGATAGATGGGGTTGCCTTTCAGTTCCGCTTATGCATGCTGATATCTCTAGTTGTACGTAAGTCAGCACTCAATCTATCTAATAAAATACAAATGATTTTGAATTTTCCGCCCACTCAATAAATCATCTGGGCCGTCTAAAGTTTGGGATAAATCCCACCGTTCATACATCTATCTAATAAAATACATTTATCTATCTAATAATCTAATAATAATTTAATAAAATACAAATGACTTTAAATTTTCCGCTCACTCAATAAATTATTTTGGTCGTTCAAAGTTTGAGATAAATCATATTGTCCATACAGTGCCGGAGGCACGGGACCCAGCTAGTTTATGTATATACTACTATATTGCTTTTAATTGTCAAGGCACAAGGACAATCTGCCCTTCTTGATATGCACCAATTATTAAAGCTCATCAATTCTCTTCCTCTCTTATTTTTTTTTTTAATTATGTTTCATATATATACTCTTCACGTTTCATATTACTTATTTGATATATTATGGGACAGAGATAGAAATTCATAATTAACACGTATATTACCTCATAAAACAGGTGTGCAAGTTCTCCCAATCCTCTTTTGTCTTTTTTCATCAACAAAATAAAATTTCATTAAAACCAAAAATAATACAAATCCAAGGAAACTTGCTCCAACATGAATGGCTACGTACCCAGCTATAACTTGATAATTTAATCCACATCTGCAACTCCAATCCTCTTCTGTTTTGTATTGCTTCAACTACTTGGACAGAATACTTCACCTGCAACAAATTATAATTATAATTATAATTACAGGGTAAAATTAAGAATTCGATCACTTCAAATATAAAGTAATTTTATGTTTCACTTGACGATGAACATAAAGAAATATATATATATATATATATATATATATATATATATATATAAACATGCAAATTTTTATTATTGTAATTTACGATGATTTCAAATAACCAGGAAATAAAAAGTTTGATCGTGGTGAATATATAGCATAAAAGATTTTGTATGCAGAGGAAATGGCGCCCGCCCATGCACCAACTCAATTAACCTCCCTCCCTCTGATCCCTACACACAGCTGGCGATTAAGTAGATAATTGATCTTGCTTTGCGTACGGATGGGCGTCATCTCTCCTGCATAGAAAACCTTCACATGCTTTAGAACTCTTAATTCTTCTTCTGGCTATAATTAATGTTTTTCTTTAATTTACTCTTCCTATATAACCTATAGCTTAGCTATATATATGAGTGGTTTATTTATATAGCTTATGCAGTGTTTTGGGTTATCCTCAGTGACTACCTTTACTCCTCATATAAGTGGGCCTATTTAAGCAGAGATCAGATCTTTTGTTCTTATTTTTCTGTTCTCTTGTGTTCCTCTATTTAAATTTTGACATCTGATCTTTTATTTATTTTTAGAGTTAATTGGTGTTAAGTAAAAGATTAGGTGTCAAAATTTAAGTGGAGGGACACAAGGGAAACACGAAAAATGAGAACAGAGAATCTGCTCTCATTTTAGCATGCATGCTCTGGTGAGTACTTTGGAATAAATGCGGCCTACGGGGTTAAGTTATCGTGTGACGTCCTCTTACATTTATAAACACATTCCATGTTAGTATTATTAGTATTCGGTGGTAGAAAAATGATATATATATATATATAGATTATATGTATATACACAGTTATACTATAACGATAATTTTTTTGTATTATGGTGACTGTTCAACCGTTGTTATAGACCAGAATATCAAACCGTCGTCATGATCTAAAAAAACCTTCGTCATAGACGTCTGTGTATATTCATTTCTCTCTCTCTATATATATATATTGTGATTTTAGATGTTGATTTTCTTATTAAGAGTTACGTAGATAAATTTAATTAGTAATATTTATACGATATATTTGATACAGTTGATCAATTTTAAAATTCTATCAAATCTCATGTATTGATATATGTTGCAATCGTAAGTTGACAAAAAACTTTCACAATATATAGCAGGACTATTCGATAATATATATGTATGGTGTGTAAATTATATGAAGTAAAATAAAAAATTTATAAAATTCGAAAGACAAAATAAATATATAATTTATAAGTACAAAGTAATCATATAATTAAAATTGTAACGGAAGCTTGGAGCATCTCCAACAGTCTCTTCAACTACTTTGGGATACTCAAATAGGTGAACCACATCAGAAAAATTATCTTTCATAGCCTTTCCAATCTTAGGGGCTGTTTGTTTAGAGCTGAATTGAGCTGAATCTGAATGGCCGAATCGGTCAGTGCGTTTGTTTTGGTCTGAATGGCTGAATCGTAAGATGGACGAGTTGAATGGCTAAGTCAGATTTTTTGAGCTGAATGGCTAAATGAGCAGCTGAATGAAGTAAAAAAAATTAAAAATTAAAAAAATATTAACTATTATATTAAGTAATATTAAATAAATTTATAATAATTTTGAATTTTTTCAGAAGGGTAAAATAATAAAGTTTTATCATTCAGATATTTCAGACATGTCAATTATCAAACAGCTTTTTTCATTCAGATTCAGATTCAACTCATTCAGATTCAGATTCATTCAATTTTTATCAAACACCCCCTTAGTCATTAAATCTGCAACCTCATTCTCTCTTTTCAAAATTGGTAATTTGAACTTGTCTCTTCAAAATAATTATTTTATTTTAGGAGAATCAAAATCATATGAAAAAGACTAAAAATATTTATTTTGCTTAATGAGTTTGATTTAACAACTCATTTTAAAATTTAATATCATTCTTTTTTTATTTATTTATCATATTGGATAAAATATTATTTTGAATACCCTTTGGATAATCATGTTAATTATGACTATCTAATTTATCCAATATGACCCTCTGGATAATCACGTGAATTAAAATTTATCCAATAACCTTGAATAATCAAGTTTGCTTGCTGGATTATTCATCTTTTCAATGTGAACATAATAAGATAAAGAGGAAAATGAATGTTAAATATTAATTTAATTCTTGGAATGAAATTTAGTTTTAATTAAATATTAATTTTTAAATATAATTTATTTTCCAGAATGTTATCTTTTAAAAAATGAATGTTATTAATTATT